>CM060255.1:22048322-22453322 GCA_030684275.1 Acipenser oxyrinchus oxyrinchus
GCAAATGCAATGGAATTTGGTAAAGATCTGGAACTATATTTTCCACTATAGGCAAAACTGCAGACAGATTGCCCACTCCAGTGGAAAAACCAGGGCCCTAGGTTTGTAAAGTGCCAGCTCATTACTATATATAAGTATGCACTTTTTGTTTGTAGTTACATCTGTGGCAGATGATAGGTAAACAAGTATTTTTTAAATTCAAAATTAGAGCTATCAGGATGACAATAAAGTTGATGGCCATGATGGATGGTGGACATAGGAGGCTGTGTGGTCCAGTGGTTAAAGAAATGGGCTTGTAACCAGGAGATCCCTAGTTCAAATCCCAGCTCAGCCACTGACTCATTGTGTGACCCTGAGGAAGTCACTTATCCTCATTGTGCTCTTTCTTTCGGGTTTAACGTTGTTGTAAATGACTCTGCAGCTGATGCATAGTTCACACACCCTAGTCTCATATCTTGTAAAGTGCTTTCTGATGGTGGTCCACTATAAAAGGCGCTATATAAAGATTATTATATCAACAGTGTGTAGATAATAGGACAAGAAGGTAATGAAGAGTTGACCATTGAATATTTGGTATTAAAGATCTAAAACTAACTTGTTATGCTGAGAAATGAGCGCTGAAGTTTAATAGAGTAGTAGCATACTTTTTAAATTGACCAGGGCTAGGCAACCTTCACCCTTCAATTCCATTCAATTGCAAGATGTTTACAACCAATTATTTATTGTATCTTTTACAGAGCCAATATAATAATTAAGGAAAAGGTTGCCTACATCTGCATTAGGCCCAGCTGATACAGTATAAGTATGAATTAGTCACAATGATCTACCCTCCCACCCTGTTCAATCACAGACTGGACATGAGGTTATAAAAAATAAATACAGTACGTAATGTGCATGAACAACTATTTTTGTTTCCAGTAAATGACGGCAACACTTTTAAGAAAAAAATAACGGTGCTTCCCTTTATTTGGTTTTCTCTTACGTTTTTAGCTTGTGTATATAAACTGTGGTTTCAGATGGAAAGGCCAAAGTACACAAAATATGAAAAGGAGAAGTGATTTTCTCTATAGAAATCCCTGTGAAACCTTTCTCATTGCTTAGGATTACAGGACAAGCACCACCAACAGAACAGGACTGCTGCTTTCCGGTAAACTTTGAAAGTCATGTATGGGTGAGTTGAGTATATATATATATATATATATATATATATATATATATATATATATATATATATATATATATATATATAATGTTATACTGTTGCCAGCATGTATCTAGATAACAAGAAGTTATACAAAGTTATGTGAAAATATGAAAACATATTTAGGATATAGGGAATTTACCAAATGCCCTAAACTAACACTACAAGCTGTAAAGTGCATGACACATTTTGGTGAATATGACATAAGGTAACGGACAGCACAGTTTCACATGGTGTAACTTACTGGAAGGAATGCACTTGCTTTATTTAGAAAGTCTAATCACAGTGTGTATTTCATTTTAGACTATCAATGGCAGATGCATTTGCTTCCAAGGACAGGGGCTTCCTGAAATGCTTGTTTTTGATGTTCTTGTCGGCAGGTAAGGGTTGGACCTCATTATTGCAACATAACAGTAGCAAAGACTGGGAATGAAACATCGTGTTGTAGAATTTACAGAAAGCTTTTTGTTATTGACCCAATCATGCTGAGTAATGCATATGTCAGTAATGTTGTATACAAACTGAAGAACACGCAGTGTGCTTGTAAGGTTGTTATTTTTTATGATTCTATACCTTTGAATGTTTCTGTACAGTACAAAACTTTAACTCAGATAGTGGGGAATGGGCAATGAGTAAGGGAAATTGATTGTTTATTTAGTGGCTGTGGAAGAGAAGAGGAGCAAACATCTTACAGGCAGGAAAGTTAAGTTGGTAAAATGAAAAAAAGACCAAATAAATTTTAAGAAAGTTATTTAAGCTATCAGTGTAAATCTAACAAATGTAGGAGACTGATAGTGTGACGACAAGGTTACCATGATCATACTCATTACAACTTTATTATATACTCCTCCTTTGTATCTTTATTAAAACAGGGGCAGCTAGAAAATGCTTCTACAGTGTAATAGCCATACAACCATTTACACTACAGAAGGCCTGTCTTTGTCTAATTCAGTTTATTATAGTTTTACCTCATAATTTATAATTTAGTGTTTGAAGTCATGGATGACTTATGATTTTTACTTGTGTAGAAGTAACTGACAAACAAATTATATTTACCAAGATAGTAAGTAAGTAAGTAAGTATTGTCTTTAAAAATAGGTATTTCATAAAGTCATATTGAAACCAATGCACTGTATGAACAGTTACATGGACTTTAACTGAAATGTTCAATATACTAAATTTCAGTTGAAAGAAAAAATGAAGGCAGGATTTTATTATTATATAAATTCCCCTATATAACCCCCTAAATCATGCAAATGAAGCACCATTTATCTGTTGTTTCACAAGAAAGTGATTTTGTCCTGTCCCCACAGCCCCATATCTAAAATGCAGGCTAATTCATTTCACAGTAAGTGAATCCAACCAATCAGAAAACAGGAAACCTGTAACCAGGAAAACAGCAGCGTTCAGTACATTCACAACTGCTTGCTGTAAGGATGTATTACAGTAAGCAAGATGACACCACACTGTACATATTTTAGATTTGTATGTCAGTTCCAGTAAAACTACTTATTATGGTTGTGTAACAGCCACATAACAATCATTACTGACTTTAGTTAGTAATAATACTACGCAGGAGTGATACTTTTATTTATTTAGCTTCAGTTTCATAATTAGACTACATAGTGGGTTTTCCCTGCTATTATCATAAAGTAATTAGGGTATAAGTCCCTATAGTTTTGTATCTTTGTGATTGTTGTGATCTATTTTTAAACAAACATGTACATATTTAAGTTGGCATTGGATCTGGCATTTGTATCATATTAATAATATATACAGTGGTTTGCAGAAGTATTCACCCCCTTGCAAAGTTTTCACATTTTGTTGAATTACAAATAATGTATGCACAGTTTTTCAAACAAACTTTTTTATTCAAAGCTGTAGTGGTTAAGCTGAACACTGTTATATGAGGAGGAAGTTGAATGTCAGCAAAACTTGCAAAGAAAATGTACAAAATGCATATGTATTCAGCCCCTTAAGTCAGTACTTGGTAGAAGCACCTTTTGCAGCAATTATTGCTATGAGTCTTTATGGATAGGTCTTTTTGGATGGTGACATTTTTGCCCATTCTTCACTGGAAAATTGCTCCAGTTCTGATAAGTTTGTTGGGGATTGTCGATGGACTGCAATCTTCAAGTCTCGCCATAAATTTTCGGTTGGATTCAAGTCAGGACTTTGACTGGGCCACTCAAGAACATTAATTCTCTTCTTGTTTAACCACTCCAGTGTGGCTTTGGCTTTGTGCTTCGGGTCATTGTCCTGCTGAAATGTGTATTTCCTTCCCAATTTCAGAGTCTTGGCTGACTCAAACAGGTTTTCCTCAAGGATTCACCTATACTTTGCACCATCCATTCTCTATCCTGATAAGCTTCCAAGTCCCTGCTGAAGAGAAGCATCCCCATAACATGATGCTGTCACCACCATGCTTGACAGTTGGGATGGTGTTGACTGGGTGATGTGCAGTGTTGGGCTTGCGCCAGACATAACGCTTGGAATTTAGACCGAAAAGTTCAATTTTTGTCTCGTCTGACCACAAAACCTTTTTCCAAATGTCTGCAGTATCATCTACATGTTTTTTTCGCAAACTCCATACATGCTTTAAGATGAGGCTTTTTGAGTAATGGCTTCTTTCTTGCCACCCGTCCATACAGGACAGCTTTTTGTAGGGACCGGCTTATTGTTGATGTGTGAACCCTGACTCCCATCTCAGACACAGAATTTTGCAGAATCTCTCAAGGTCATTGTTGGCTTCAGAGTAACATCCCAAACCAGTTTCCTGCTTGCCCGGCTGCTCAGTTTGGGAGGGCGACCTGATCTGGGTAGTGTCGGGTGGTATGATGTATCTTCCACTTCTTAATGATGGACTTCACTGTGCTGAGAGGGATAATCATCGCCTTTGAAATTTTTTTGTACCTGCTGCTCTGTGCCTCTCTACCACTTTATCCCTGACTTGTTTCGAAAGCTCCTTGGTCTTCATGGTTGCTTTGTTGGATCACTATGTGAGTTGCAGCTTGAAAGTCTTTATATACCTGAGGGAAATTATCTACAAGTTAAACCACTTTGAGTACACACAGGTTGAAACCATTTCACTAATTTTGTGACCTTTCAAACAAATAATTTGCAAATGAGCTGATATAGGGCTGCAGTAGCAAAGGGGTTGAATACTTATGCAACTGAGATTAATCTGTATTTCTCTGTAAATCTTACTTATTTATATTTAGAGCTCCTGATTTTTGGTTTTAACTGATAAAACCAGATAAAACACCCCCGATACAAAAAAAATGAAATCGATGGCTAGCCAAAAAATACCTGAAAACACTTGAAAAACTGTAGAAATTGTTAATCAATTCACATTGACCTTACCCTTTTCCCGTTAAAAAATAAAACCTACTACAAAAATAATAATAAATACATTTCCCAGTGCAGCTGGGCAATGTCCTGCCTTCCTGACTTGCATCTATCATTGATTCATTCTCAATTCTTAAAACCCGCCCCAACTACTGAAGGACAGCACATTCCTACATTTCTATTGGAGACTCTGCTTGCGAGATTTAAAACAAGATTACAATGAGGATTGAGGCTTGTTAGCGGGATTTCAAGCTGTATTACAGTTAAGATACGGAGGATTTAAAACAGAATTGTGACGAAATGTACAAAAATGCATACACAAAAACCCCAGAAGAATGTGCCTGTGACCATAGGGATTTCGTTGTGGAAGACAGCAAAGGAAAGAAGGTCCAACTTAAGTGTGCAAGTACTGTCGAGTTACTACTATACATATTGACAGAAAAAAAAAAGCTGAAGCGTTTTGGAAAGTAACCGAAAACACTCATTTCATACAGTATGTCAAAAACGAAAGCCCCGAAAAAAACGATTTACATAAAACTCGAAAATAGCTAAAAATAACCACCGAAAAATACAATTAATAAAACCCGAAAAACAGAAGCCCTATTTATATTATATATGCATTTTTTAGCTCTATCAGTGTGGAGTAGTTTGTGTAGATTCTACATGTAAAGTCTAATTTGAAAGCATCGTGGAGTATGCTCAGGTGCCAACAAAATGTGAAAACTTTGCAGGGGTGAATATATATATATATATATATATATATATATATATATATATATATATATATATATATATATATATATATACATACATACATACATACATACAGAGCCTATAAAAAGTCTACACCCGCTTTCAAAATTTTCACCTTCTGTTGCCTTATAGCCTGGAATTAAAATGCATTAAAATGTTTTTTTTTTCATTTATCTACACATCCTACCCCACAACTTCCAAGTGAAAAAAATATTCTAGAAATTTGTAGAAAATTAATTAAAAATAAAAACTGAAATAACTTGGTTGGATAAGTGTCCATCCCCCTTGTAATAGCAATCCTAAATTAGCTCAGGTGTAACCAATCGCCTTCAAAATCAAACACCAAGTTAAGTGGCATCCACCTGTGTTAAATTGTAGTGATTCACATGACTTCACGATAAATTCAGCAGTTCCTGTAGGTTCCCTCTGCTGGGTAGTGCATTTCAAAGCAAAGACTCTTTCAAAAGAACTCCGGGACAAAGTTATTGAAAGGCACAGATCAGGGGATGGGTATAAAAAAATATCAAAGGCCTTGAATATCTCTTGCATGGTCAAGACGAGTATTAAGAAGTGGAATGTGTATAGCACCACCAAGACCCTGTCTAGATCAGGCCATCCCTCCAAACTGGATGACCGAGCAAGGAGACTGATCAGAGAGGCTACCAAGAGTGAAGCAATCCAAGGGGGGCATAAGAAGCATCCAAAAAATAAATAAAATAAAAGTAAAACGTTTATATATATATGTGTTTTCTGACTTCCTAGAATTCAAACAAATCCAACTCGGCGGTGTAAATAAGTATGACATTCACAAACTCAACAGACTTCTCTGAGAATTCAGAAGTCAGACGGCTAGTTCTATGCCAAAAAAATAAAGTAAACATTACTTTCTTGACTGATTCATAAAACAAAAATGGACTGCAGACTTCGGCTAATAGTGAGAAACTAAAGGGCCCCTCGGACAATGCCCTGTAGGTATCTATATACAATTATCAACTTTATAAAAGACAACAAGGACTACTTACAAGCTCTTATATTAAATGTGTGATGTCAATTTGCAGGAAATAGCTTTGAGAACCTAGCTCTACGTGTGTTATTATCTTAATGCATTTGTTTGCTACCTTCTTTAAATATATATATTTTACAACCTTTTGCATCACCTATTTACTCATTCAGGTGAGCTTATATGTATGGGTTGCATACCTGTGGGGGGGTGGATCACATGTGGTCCAAGGGCCTCAGCAACGGCGTCTGAGCCTTTCTAAAAGTGGGGGTCAAAGTCGAGGGGGGTATGACTCTCCCAGCCCCACCCCACCCCACCCCCACCCCCACCCCCACCCCAACCGGGACTAATTTTCATACATTGCAATTAAATGACAGCTTTGCAGGACGAAATACATTTTAAGCACGGCATGTTTTAGTTTAAAACATAAAGAAGGCCTGGAACAGAAAGAAGGTTTAGCAGGTGTTGATATATCAATGTAAGACATAATAGGCTACTTGATGCATTTTGTAATACAGAATTATCACAAACTGCAATAGACCAAGTTTGTACTGGCATAAACTTTCAGTGGCTGCTTTAGTTGTACAGCTGTGTTCTTGTTATTTTTTAGAACAGTGAAGTCCTAGGAAATTACACATTGTTTTGGGAATTCCTCTGGGGAATTATGCTGTATGAATCGGTTTCAGTTTCCACACCTGCAGTTAATATATAAAAGCTGAAATAAAAATAGCATTTGAAATGACTGACTGACAAAAACAAAGGTTACCACTGTTGTATCTTTGTGGAGAATTTCCCACTGCTAAGATATCTTTCACCTTCCTATTACACTGTTTTTTTTTTATTTTTTATGAAGCTTATAGTGTTTTCTGATCCTGAAATTATATCAAAGTGCTTGAACAACAATACTGACTGCTGTATACCAGTTTGGTGATGCAGAGCAGCACTATTAATAACTTCCCATCAGTAAATAAATGCAAAGTGACAGACTATACAGACAACACAACATAATGGTACAACAAGGTCAGCACAGAAAAGTTGTTCCTTATTTTGCTTGGGCTAGGGAGTCAAACAGGAAGTTGCATAAGCTGCATTTTTCCATGTTCACTTAAGAGCGAGTTGCCCCTTATTTTCAGGAATATAGAAAAAAGGTGGACCAAAGCTAATCTTATCTAAATTGTACTGAAGGCAATGTAAGTTAATATTAGGTACAGTAGCCAAGATTAAAATAAACAGCAAGCATATTAGGCACCCTGATTACCAGAACATTTGTCAGTCAAATGGCTATTATCTCATTCGTCAAATTGCAAGTGGCTGGGTCGAAAACTTGGAAAATGTGTTTATAACTAATTGCACATGCTTTTTTACACAATTTTGATTTCAGGCCCGCCCACTTTTGATTTGCATTAACATTTTGATAAACAATGGGATGATGTAAAAATGTTTATTGGTGGCTGTGTTACCAAATGTTTACAAATATTACATTTTTTTCAATTGCCACAATTAGACAGTTTTAGCGTTAGGCTGCAAAATCCCACTGAGAGCAGAGTGCACAGTTTTCTGAGGTGTACACTGGTGTTTTAATGCAGTGCACATTATTATTAATAGTTGGCTATGACATGTTATATTGTTTTATGGTTAAGGCTGGCTGAAAATATACACTGAGGGAATGTCTACGATGTTGTGGTCATTCTTTGTTGTCTGCATTGAATATTATAGAGATTATAGAAGGTCGGTATCTCATGATTTGTCCACAATAAAGAACAATTAAAAATGTATTTAAAAACAGGAAGTCAAAGTTTTAGTGGTGCTACAGTTTTCAATGTTATCACCCCCATAAACACACTGTACACTTTAAATGACCTGATATGAAACAAGTTACATCTTAAACCAGTTTACAGAAAGGAAGAATTCATATCAATGAAAAATTAAAAGCCAATTTGTACATTTGGGCCTCAAATACAGAATCCACAGGCCCTACTGGGAGGGGTTAAAAAAAATGGTGTGACATCATCAGCCAAGCTTCAAAGGAAACAAAAAGGAACAATGACATGGAAGATATTTTAGATTTATGCATTCGGAAATTCCTGCCCACAATATTTTCTGCTTTACAATATAACGATTGCTGCTGACTCATGAACTTCCAAAGAACAGTAAAGTGCTACACCCAGAACCAGCCATTTCAATGCAAACAATAAAGTATTAATGCTGTTGACAAACTGGCATTAAAGGCAGCAGAATTCCCCCAGCTAAAGTCACTTGTAGTCGACTTCTCAAATCTACATCACATCAACCTTTGTAAGGTGTAAGAATGTGCATCACTTTAAGATTTCTAGTTAGCTGCTACATAGCTACAAATAGCTTTTTCATCTTAGAATTGGACAAGTATGGTTTCTTGTGAACCTCTTTAATGTTTATTGTTTCAATTTCAACAAAAAGCAATGGTGTCATGGTCATGTAGGGTGTTATGGGGAGACAGCATGAGGAATCTGACTCTGAAGTACGCTACTGCAATTTTTTAAACATTTTTTTTTATAATGAATGCTGGTACATTGGGAAATCTATGCAAATTCAAGGTACGATAATGTGCAATTCCCAGGGTGAAAGCTACATTTATCATCACAGGACATGGCCAGTTTTTTTAGGGAAATGTACCTTTGCACCTTCAACCAATAAATACCCATACTGTATGATCGCAGAGTCTTCACCAGATCTGTGAATCAGAATCAGAAAAAGCTGTCATTTTCCAATCAGATCTGCATAATTGCCTAGAAAAAATAAACATTTTGAGGTATTTTGGCTTAGTGGGCCCCTGAATAAATGTGGTGTGAATAGCTGTGGCAGGTTGGCTTTGTGGTGACGTCAGGCCAGGAAATGAATGGAATACACAACAGGCAAGTACTACGGGGCGAAACGCAAATGCGCTCATTTGTTTATTAAATAAAATATGTAAACAAAAACAAAACACTTTACAAAACAAAACGGCTCATTGGCCAAACCAGACAGACAAAACACAAAAAAGTGAACACTAAATCAAACAAGTATCGTGCTGGTTTAAAGCCAGCACGAGTAGCAATTGCTTACTTTCAGTATCTGTTCTTACTTTTCTCTTTCCTCCTGGCACAGGTTTTATCATATGCGTGGTCAACAGCAGTTTATCAATAATCATGCATTCTCACAAATTCATCTGGATGGGGCATTTTAACCCCATCCAGGCTGTAAACAATAATAAAAAAACATTGTGTTTTTATACACAAAACTTATTTTAAATAATAATACTCAAATACAAAATAATACACACACACACACACACACACACAAGGACGGGGTGTACCCCACCACAGTAGCCTAATAGGCTAAATAATAAAAATGTACATTTACATTTATTAAAAACTGTGAATTTAGTATTCCCAGAATAATCCTTTCAAAGTTGTAGCACAATTACAATATGTAAAAACTAAACACTTTCACAGATGTATATAAATCCAAGACACACATCAACAGAAAAAGATTATGTTTGCTTGAGAGAGTGCAATGCGAGTAAACTAGTAAAATATCGACAACCATATGTCTATTTTTTTGGAATTCAGAGTTTCTGTTTGATTTGTGAATTCATTTGGGACTTCCCTGACCTTAAAAAAATGCAAAGCCCAAACTTTCTGTCCTAGTCATAAATTATCCAGGTTAAGCTATGCCAAGTTTACAAGAAATGTAGGAATGTCAAATATATTCAGTTGCAGACAAAAGTATTGGCTCCCTGGCACCCTACGCTTATTATACCAGGTAACAGATTAAGGACAAGCATTTGGTAAACTTGAACCACTTTTTAATAAAACAAAAGCAAAATCCACAGTTTCTAGAAATTTAACAAACACAAAAAAACAAACAAACTTATTTCATTACAGTATTTGTTCATTGGCACTGTTGCTTTAGTATTTTGTGTGTCCTCCTTTTGTTTTATTACGGCTTTCAGACGTTTATGATAATTCTTAACCAGTATGTTACATCTTGTTGGTGAAATCTGGGTCCACTCTGTCTTGCATATTTGGCAGCAGCTTTTTTCAGATCAGTCCAAAGCATTTCTATTGGATTGAGATCTGGTGATTGCAAAGGCCATTTCAGAACATTTATCTTGGTTTTTTTCAAAAATTCCAGACTTGATTCAGCTGTACGCTGTGGGACATTGTCGTGTTGGAAGATAAACTGACTGCCATGAGTGTTTCGATACATGGCTGTATTCATTCAATCTTCAATCACATGAATGTCTCCAGTCCCTGAACTGCTAAAATACCCCCCATATCATGATTGAATCACCTCCTTGTTTAACTGTAGGAACAAGGTTTTCTTCATTGAAAGTATTCCCTTTTGTTCTCCAAACATACTGTTTTCCATTTTTGGAGAAAAGTAATATTTTAGTCTTATTGGATCTGAGATCAGATTCCTGTTCATATTTCTTGGCAAATTTTAGACGTTTTTTTTTTTTAATTTTCTTTAATTTTAATTTTAGATCTTTGTTTAGAATACATCTAGAGAACACCTAGTCCAATTGTGACAAAACTAGATCTAAAAAATGTTTCTCCAATTCTGATAAAATTTGCTGAAGACCTTCTTTAACACAACTTATTGAGTGTATATTTGGGTGTATAGAAACTGTCTGTCCGTTCGTCCAACTGTCTTTCTGTATGTCATATAGTTCCAATAATTTGTGCAAAAGAAGATATATAGTTTCACATAAATCTTCTTTTGCACAAATTATTGAACATATCAGAATCTCGGAGTATGGAGGCTTGTCTTTCTATCCATTCTGTCTGTATGTCTGTCACACTTCCTTTTCTATGTTTACATACAGTGTATGTAGGCTATGATTATCAACTTTTACATGTTACTGATGGTCTAATGTCAACATTTGAATGTACTGCTGTTGTGCGGATTAATGCCATTAGCTTCATGAATAAAGGGTTACTACAGTAGACCACAACCTTACAGTCCTTCTTAGTTGATTTGATGCATCTCAGTCACTTCCAATATTTGTTTTCAATGTGAACTGAAAGTGTGTAAATTTAGGTAACAGGGCTTTTTTCCCCCATGTACTCTCATTTTGAAAACAAGCATTTACTGGACTGGTGACTAACACTGGCAATTTAAAAAAAAAAAACAACAGACATGCATGAAAACTCCCCAAAATAATAGATGCAAAAACCAACCTAGTTTCCGGAAGTTTGGTTTTACATTACATTTTTTTGTTTTTTAAAATTATTTAATTCCCTTCTGAGAATTTGCCTTTGCACTTGTTTGAAAATAATTGAATTTTATTATGGTTTTGCAGCAGTAAAAAAAACCAAAAAACAGAAGTTGTGTAATAATGTATTATGTTGGTCAGAAATGTACCCCACTGTTGCTATGAACACCTCCACCTCTGGTTTTCCCCTACGAATCCAAATCTGGCACAACCCTACTTTGCGTGTTCCACAGTGCTTGCAAAATCTTTTGTTTTCAAATTATGCATTTTTAGTACTAATTAACATATCAAATGATGATCAAAACAGTAACGGATCCCATCAAACATATAAAACTGTTTTGTGTGGATCTGTTTTAATTACATTTTTATTGTATGTAGAAATGTCAATAATGTGGTCATTAAAACACCCTTGGGTATAATTTATGTAGAGCTAAAGAGTGACATTAGTAAGATCAATAAAATAGATCCCAATGTGTTGCTAAACCATTTGCATGCCAACCACACAGATAAAAAGTGCCTCACAGACACATCTGAACTTATCCCGACGGGAAATGGAATGGGTGAAAAAACAAACAAACAAACAACTGTATATGATCCTATTATTTTCTTTCTTCTTAGTTACAGTATGTCAAGGAAACTCCTGGGACATCCGTGGGGAAATCGGAAAAACAGTGATGCTTCCTTGCAGCCATACAGCAATTCCGAAAGAAAGGCAGAGAAATGTGATAATATACTGGCAGACTAAAGATGAGGAAGTGGCCCATGAGTTCAGTAAGGGAAAAGAAGACTTGCAGTATCTGGGCGAAGCATATAAGAACAGGACAAGAATTTTTCCAGATCAGTTGGAAAAAGGAAATTTCTCTTTACAGATATCCCCAGTTAGACACACAGATGCTAATGTTTACAACTGCTACTTTAATGATGGCAGCGGTTCCATGTCAAACCTGTGCACCGTTAAACTGGAAGTCACAGGTAAGATTTGAAGTCTGGTTATGATAATAAAATCTGGTCATGGTGAATTCTATTAAGATTTGGGTTTTTATATGAACAAGGATGTCATCCTCACTACGGCTGTGAATTTCAAATGAAACTCACGAAATGTCGATCAATTTTCATCATAATTGAAGAAGTACTTCTCAAATATATATAAAAGCTTAGAGTGACATGTGGAAGGAGGGACATACAGACACATGGTACCTCCAAATACCCCTAGATTATGTAAGCAAGCTAAAGAATGTGAGAATAGATCTAGATTTGGAGAATGCATACTGGCCTCAGTAAGATTATGATTCTTTAGTTTGTCCCTTTTATTTGATGCATTGCAACACAAAGTATGATGTTAATCAAGGCAAATTGGAACTGACCTACTCCATACATTTCCAAAATCTATCTTGATTCATAGAAAAAAAAAGTTCCATTCTTGGTGCTAGATGTGGTTGTAAAAATAGCAACTGTTGTTCCCTTTTGTGAAAAAAAAAACGTTAATAATGATTTGATGTACAATGAGAATGATTGCTTAAGTCAGAAATTCAGAAAGTTGCAAATTGCCTGCTGGGCTCTTGTCAATTAAAATACAAATTATGTTTTATTAAGCATCCCCTTAAGGGGAACTTGTCCGTGTATCTCACAAACCATTTATGGGCTACTGGTAACTTCAAATGTTCAGTTTTGAGGAAGTCTGCAGGCAAAATCTAATGGGACCCTTCACTTTCATGATGTGAGTTTTTGGTTTCCTGATGATAAAGACCTAACACTTTAATACCTTTATGCTAGGTCCACAGGTGTATTCTGTTATGCTCTCAGTCAAGTTCGGTTGTGGGATGTTGTATATTTCTGATCCATTCCTGATAGTTTCTTTGTAAAAGTATTTCTGCTACAGTGTCAAAGTACTCAGTTAAGACCATTTCACTGTCGTATTGCTTTAACCCTTTGGATATGACAGTGAATCAGTCTTTTTCACATTTCCATTTTACTTCATGTTCACGAACCATTTGGTCTGATATGATTTGCTACCAGGAGTGCCTGATTTTGCTCACAAAACCTCCCAATATTGTTTTGTCTTTGTTTTTCCTTTAGCAAGTTTTACAGACCCATCAATAAACCTAGGCCCTTGCTGGAAAAGTGAGGAACAAGTAGAAAGAAATGTAAGTTGCATTTCAAATGGAGGATATCCAAAGCCTCAAGTACATTGGACCATACAGAATGGAGACACCCTTGTGCATCCGCAGGGACAGACGAATGTTACACAGGATCCTGACAGTGGGCTGTACATTATTGACAGTCAGGTTACTGTCAACTTTACTGAAGGGCTTACCATCAGCTGCTCCATTGAGAACCAGAAAACAGGAGAGAACAAAACATCATCTAAACGAGGCTGTGAGTTCCACTTTCAAACATAATTCATGTTTGTATTTAAAAGGATTTTCCCAGCAGTGAAAAACAAGAACGTAAAGTATTTTGAACAAGATCATTCTATTTTTTTCAAACCCAGATGAGTTTATTGTTGACTTTGCAACTAGGCTGTGACTCATGGGTACTACCTGCAAAAAGACAAAAATCTCAATAATATGAATAGTCACCTGGTTCTTTAAATCCCATTGAATTTTTGAAATGTATGAATCAGCATTTAGACTGTATTTGCATGAATACACACTGTATTCCTTTTCAGTTCAACTTTTCCACGCAAGCTTCACATGCATCTTTGTGGCTGGAATTTGTTCATGGACTCATGGTTCTGCTTTCCCACGCTCCCAAGCAAATTCACTTCCCAGGTGTAGGTTCCAACGAGCCAAGGGTTGACCCTGGCTTTTCCTTCCATCGTCACAAGCACTATTCCTGCTCATTTCCTCTCTAAGCCAAAGCAATTTGATGTCTACAAGTTTTTCAACCCAGTTTTCACAATGAAAGTACCAAAACTGTTCAAGTTGATAGAATACAAATGGAACACAAATACTATTAAAATAATATTAGAACTGAAACTTGTAGTATATTGAAAACTCTATCTGAAGCTCTGGTCCTATTTCAGGTCTAATCGCAGTCCCTCCTGGCTTCCCAGTAAGCATTTTGGTTGGTGCAGCAGCAGGTGTAATTGCTTTGGTGATAACTGTTTTTGTGTGTATCAAGGTTTCCAGCAAAAGTAAGTTCTTTGCTATTATTTATTGAAATCATTATTGACATTATTAGCCACCTAGTGGAAACACAATTTTATATAAATATACTAACCAGTTAGGCAGATTTGGGTAAAATCTAATTAATACAGCTATATTTCCAGATGCAAGTGATTACTCTAGGACCAACAGTAGTAGCATACGGTACATACATTTAGATCATTTATAAATGACACAAGGGAAAACATAGTATGTTTTACTGATAAAAGAGAAAGCAGGTCATTGTTAACTGAACTGACACAAAATTGTAGGTGGGTTTGACAAAAAAACAACAACTCTGTTTTGTTTTTTTTCCTGTAGGAAACCAAAGAAATGCAGCCTCAAGTGAAGTGACAGGTAGGGGTGTTTAATTCACAATATTATAAATCACATGTAATAGAGAGTGACCTATCAGCACATCAATTCCGAGGTGACACATGTGGTTCACAGACTGTAATATGAGGGATACTGGTTTATAGAGTTGGTGAATGATTAAGAAGTATGTTTTGCTTAATAACTGCATTTAAAAAGTGTTCTTTTAAATTCTGAAGTCTGCTGTTTCTATTTCTTTTATGTAGGAAACCCAGATGCAAGTCTGTTAAATGCAGTTTTAGAACGTGAGTTTCTAATTCACTTTCCTTTCCTTTTATTTAATTGTGGGCCCTATATACACACACACACACACACACACACACATAGGTTATTTTATACACTTTAAAGGGATTTTATCAACAATAACCTTTACAGCCTCAATACCTGCCAGGGCTTATCACTTGAGCTGCTTTTATAAATGTACATTGTATTATGCAATAAAATAATCTTTTTTTAAATATCCTATCTCAGTATTATCAGAATTTATAGACAACTAACAATAACATCATGCCATTCACAAACAGTTCATAATGTATTGACTAATTTAGCATTTCTTTGGTGGTTTATATATATATTCATTTGAATAACATTTTCTGGTTAACTTGCCTATGGTTATTAAGAAACCTTTAATTGACAACATTTGCTTATTGCTAAAAATACATTCCTGTTTAAATCTACACTGTAAGTTTCATAATAAACCCAGTATTTACTGTTGCAGTATTTTGTTGTGTGGTCTAACGCTAATACCCTCTTGTTTTCAGACCAGCAGTCAAGTTACTGTGTTGAAATACAAGAACTGGGAGAGAAAGGGACTTAGAAAGGACTTCCACTGAACAACATAGAGAATAACCAGCTGGAATCAGTGACATTAAGTACATGAGTTTACATGTTTCCTGCATAAAAAGGACCAATCTTATACTGGCTAGGTGGTACGGTGAATTGACTGGTGATCTCAGCCTAACCCCGTGGACATCACAAAACCACCACACAATTAAGCACAATTGTTTCTGCTCCCTGCTTGAGAAAGGCTGAGGACTGAATGGCAGGGGGTGTTCAGGTCAGGACTGAGGTGGACTGGAATCACTGTGACGTTGTCCTTCCACTTTCATCAGCACTGCATTTGCCAAATGTAGAAGAAATTAAGGAGATTAAGTAAGGAAAGAATATTGCTTTCTACACTAGGGAGAAGACAGAGCAGATCACATGTTTGTCTTTATTCCTGACTGCTGTTCACTTTTCCCGGCTGGTGGATATTCATTTCTAAGTAGAACTTTAAGAAAACCACCTGAGGACTGAAATAAAAAATGGAAGAAAGGAAAATCCAAAAACACGACTGTCTTCATTCAAGAACTATATTAGATTTGCTTTCCACATGCTAAACTGGTGTTCATGCTACACTCATGACTGATTCTTGGCCTGCATCACCTTACATTGCCCACTTGTTTGTGTTTGTGTTACCGTAAAACATTCAGAGTTTTAAGACCTAAACATCTTAAAAAGAGGCAGAGTGGTACAGTAAAGTCTCTCTGGACCTTGATTTTGAAATTGCTTTATTAATTTATTGCCTTCATGCCAAGACTGTGTTAGACAGTTATTAAGGCAGAAAGAGAGGCCACCAAAATCTGCACTCAATGATGTACTGCGCAGTCCAGTTTTGTTGGTAGAACTTGATTAAGAATGACTGTAAGTTTTAAGGTGATGCAGTGACAGTTAATTTAGTTGTGAAATTGGCATGACCGCTAACAATTAAATAAACAAAACTAGTCAACACACTGAATCTTCCAAGCTATTTTGCTGTTACTGACAGAATTCTAGTTTCAACTTTTGAACATCTACCTCCTATCTGTCTGTCTATCTATCTATCTATCTATCTATCTATCTATCTATCTATCTATCTATCTATCTATCTATCTATCTATCTATCTATCTATCTATCTATCTATATCAAAGTGAGCAGAGAACAATTGGAGCAGCTAAAATGAATTGCATTTTAAGTTATGAATTAATTTTTCTATGAATTAACTTAAAAACATAATAAAAGTAATATACATGCAATCAAATATTTAAGAGTTGCTTTGGTCTTTCAATTAAAATATAGTGTATTTGTTTTTGTGTTTCACTGAAGAAGTCTGTGGTGAAGTAATTTACAATCATGCATGAGTGCAGGTACAGTGTGTTATTTTATATTATTTATATTATTTATATTATTGGGTCCTGGGCTTGTAATATTTATATTTAAGGTGACCAGACCACTTTTGAAACACTGGTCCCAGTGTCCGCAGAACCTTTCTTGGGATGCTCATTTCGTCCCGTTTTTTCCCCAGAGCATCATCGCACTGGTAACAGAAATTACACACTATTGTACAGTATAGTATTTTCATGCATGCTGCTGTGTTTCTACCATATCTAACTTATTACAGTACAACACTTGATGTGACTAAAGAAGGTTGAACGACCAGTAGCATTAAAAAGCGCCTGTACAGCGCTGTGCAAATCTGGAGAATTACTGAACAGTCAACGTTCATGTTTTCAACCAATCACAGAGAATTGCGGGTGGGTTTATCCAGTGACTGCTAAAGCGAACCCGTCTGATTCACCACTCTCGCTGTGTGAAGAGGTTCCTACAGGTACTATTGTATTGTGTTGGAATTATTCTCTTCATCCATGATATTTGTATATCTGCATGCACATGACTTTTCTTCGTGTGTAGCTTTAGGCGACAATTGCGGAAATCAATGCTGTCATGTCACATTACCTGGACACTGTTTACAACGCAGTGCACTGAAGCTTGTCATGGTTTGAACACTTTGTGCATTAAAATAGCCCATCACAACAATAGGAGGGGCTGTACAATGTGACAAAAGTATTTGGAAACATTTTTCTATTGAAATAAGTCTATATTCACTTTCAGTTCACCACGGTTACCCTGTAAGAAACGTGTTTGTGAATAATACAAAATAATTTATGAACTAGTTATTTTCACATTTGTGAAATTCATATTGTAAAAATATTTTACAAGTTTCAGAACATTTGTTTTTTTATTTCTTTAAGTATACATGTTATGTTGTTTTTAGCTATAATGAAATACAATAGTTTCAGATCTCCTGGTGCCAATTTAATTTATTTAAAAATATTTACATTGATAGTTGAGTACTGTATATGATACAAATAGTTTAAAACAATTGCAAAAAAGAACCACGTCCTAATTTTATTTTTCCTTTCTTTAAAAAATATGTAAATAAGCTGCATTAGAGGCTTCTCTTTAATTTGGTGACCCCTTATTTTTATTTCTGTGTTAAATGTATATTTTATTCTGCAAAGTTTAAGAAGAAAATAGAGACAATGGAGTACTCATATTTAAGATGAATGGTATCTGTTACATAGGTGTGACAGCTCTATACAGTATTTATAAGTATTTTACTTTAGCACAGCTTTTAGTTTAATAGAAGAAAAACAATGATCCGATCAGAAACTGCGATAGAAAACATATACAGAACAAACACCATGTCCTATTACATGGTAAGAAATTCAATATTTTGAAAAAAAAAGATTCTATGAAGTAACCATTTATTAAATAGGATAGCATAGAGATAGAGATAGAGCGAGATGGAAAGTGGAAATCAAAGAGCGAAGATGCAGTTTCTTAGGCAGAAAAGGAATTAGATTTGCAACAGTAATCAGCAAAAAAATAGAATCTCAATTTTATATTATTGAATTGCTACTCTGTAATGTAATGACTACCTGTTGTCTAGAAATGACATTACAAAGACAATAAGATCATTTATTCACAAAAAAGTTTTTGAAAGTAAAAGATTCCACTCTGAGTATCACCATGAGTCTCTGCATTCACTTTCAATATGATATTATATCAAACATTGCCAAAGTGAAAAAAAACAAAAACAAGAGATCTTCCCCGTAGCTTTGACATTGACATTACAGTATCTACTAGTATCTTTATCATAAAAACTATTTTTGTTTACATGACTATGGGCAATAATTCACAAAAATGCAGCTTCATCTTCATGTATTCACTGGTTTTCTTCAAAACAGAACTGTCAAAGTGAACACAGAGCAGCTTAAACTAATAATAATATTTCAATTATATTGATCAATTTTGATTAACAGTAGCTTATAGATTGGTATTTTCAGATTGAAAGTTTCTTCAGCAGTGTGGAGTAATGGTTAGGGCTCTGGACTCCTGACCGGAGGGTTGTGGGTTCAATCCCAGGTGGGGGACACTGCTGCTGTACCCTTGAGTAAGGTGCTTTACCTAGATTGCTCCAATAAAAACCCAACTGTATAAATGGGTAATTGTATGTAAAAAAAATAATGTGATATCTTGTAACAATTGTAAGTTGCCCTGGATAAGGGCGTCTGCTCAGAAACAAATAATAATAATAAATAACTAGTGAAAATAGTTGTATTATTTTTGGGGGGCAATGGGCCCAGTATGTAAGTTTATACTGATTTAAAAGTGCTTATTAACATCAGAGGGGCAAAAGGAAGTGATCATTTTGCAGGAGGGATGTTATAACCATCTTATTGTATGATTGATGCCAATCAAAAGTAGGATCTTTTTTCCTTGTGTTCTGAAAGTTGTGTGCCATTCCAAGTACTGTACAGGTTTAATGCAATTTATACACTACGGTATGTGCTACTACTGTACTGGTCTGTATAATTTAGAAAAAAAGGCATTCATTCTTAAAATATGTATTAAATGATTTGACTTTGTTAATATCCTGCAATTTGTATTTGTCATTAAAGCATTGCTGAACAAGCTGTGGTGTTTACAATGGATACTTTGACAGTCTGGTACTTTATTACTTATTTATGACAATTGATTAAATAAAATACAAATTATAAAAATCTGATAATGTGAAAAAAATAGCATTCTTCTACAACACAGTAGGTAGCAATGGGTAATGGGTTTTGTTGCTGAAAGCTGTTGTATTATCAAACCCAGAAAAATACAACATTCATGGTCTATGGAGAAAGCTGTACATTGATTGTGAGTTGGAAACAAATGCAGTTTGTGATTATACAGAACCATGTGCATTTATATATATAAAAGGGAGCCAAAGTTTAACAACTCTTTACATTCTGTTATGATCATTGCTTCTTGTAATACTACTACGACTACTACGACTACTACTACTACTACTAATAATAATAATAATAATGAAGAACATATTTACTCAATGAGCTAATCAAGTTATTGAAGATTTTAGAGGAACCATGTTTGGTTCCTTACGAGAGGATGAAATTAAATCTAAATTCTATCTGTGGCTGAGCTACTGTAAGTGGATACCTGTTGGTATTAAAACAACAAATTCAAGGTGCCGTACAAAGTGTGTTTTGCGTCTTATCTGTAGGGTGTGTGTCCGTTAACGTGGTATAAAAACACATCATTCAAATGTTGTTGAACCTGCATTTGGTAATACAGGCGCATTTGTAAAGGCAGCTTCAAAATGGCTCTTATATAACCCATTTATATATCCCCTTAAAAGTAAAATAAGAAGAAATGCAGCATTTGAACTAAATATAACACAGTCATTATACCATACCAAAGTAAAATATACAAGTGTAAACGTCACACACGTTTTAGGAAAATGCCTGGATTTTGTATCCAAATGGCAACCTGTCTAATCAAGCCCTTCTACATGCCAGCATTTTTTATAAATCTGAATAATTTTGGTATCCGGACCAACTCTCTTTTGAAATGAATGGCCTAATACTCTCTACAATCCAGAACATGTCTATCCTGGACTCTGGCATGATTTCTAAGTCTTGTCTGCCTAAAATGTATGTCAGTCTTACTGTGCAGTCCAGCACATGCCCCGTGACTATGGTACATCCTTATTGGGCACCAATCTTTTTGTTCCTTTGGAACTACTTAATTGGGTACAGACTTATAACAACAAGTGGACAGAAATATAGCATATCAAGGCATGTTTAACTGTTTTGAGTTAGCCTTATTCCCACAGCCTGAGTGATTTAAACTGTATTGTACAGAACTCCTTCCCCCCAGGTTACTAAAGAAAACTGACTGTACTTGTTATGTCTTGTTCTTGTCTTAGAACAAGATGTCTTAGAAACAGTGGCAAAGACCATGGGCAAATTAAACTCTGGAACTCTGGGAAGACCAGTTTCACGCCTTAGACCAGTCATTTTCCAAAACTCTAGAAAGCTGAACGTAAAAAAGTCACCTGACGATCGAGTGGGTATCAAACAAAACCACTGCAGCAAGCATAATGAACCTGTGAGTCTTTTTTGCAGAAAAGACCAGGCATGCATCTGCTCCTTGTGTGCATTTCAAGATAATGAACACCATGACGTGATTCCTATTGAAGAAATACCTAAAATGAAAGTACATTAACACTTGACATAAACAGTTGATTTTTATAGAACTGGACTTACTTTACAACTATTTTACAGATTTATTCACTAAGTATGTAAATAACATATGTTCAATGTACTTTTAAGTAATTTAACAAAGTAATAGTATTTAAGTATAAGCTTTTATTTTTTTAATTACTGCATTTGCACACAGCTACGTTCTGCAATGATGCCATTGCAGAACGTGTATATATATATATATATATATATATATATATATATATATATATATATATATATATATATATATATATTTGATTGTATTAAATCCTCTTTATGTTTCTTTTACTTCAGCATACTGTTGAGCATATTTAAGCGTTAATGAGCAATATAGAGGTCTCTAACTGACAGATAATAACCTAAGGGGGGTGGTTGGGCCAAAGCATTGTAATGGTATTAACAACAGAGCTGTCGAGTCCTTAAATACTAACTTTCAACACACCAAATTCTATGGTATACCTTTCTGATAATTAATTTAATCTATATGATCTGCCAATGTTAAATATCCCGTCTGCGACCTGGCTCTTCAACTCTTTTTTACTCAGGTACTGTGAGAGACAGCCCTGCTTACTATACGTCATTGGAAAAACGAGGTCCTACTTTTGTATTTCCGGTAGATGACTGTTAGGGTTGAAAATCTTTACAAAATAAGAGAAATGGTGACATCGAAGTCACAAGGACATATTTTCCAATAAATATATATTTGTTTTTTGTGTTTGTGTATCAGATGCAAGAGATAAGAGCTTTTAGGGGTATGTAGTCCAGGTAGCCATCTTGTTGGCCATTCAAGCCTCAGTGAACAGCGCCATCTTGTGCCACATGATCAGGGTGCCAGGGACGAATAATTTGAATGTTTTTGTTGTTGTTTGTTTCTTTATTTTGTTTTTGTTTTCTTTTGCACATTTTCAATAAATAAGTTTTTTGGGGGGTCTCTTGTATATATGGCCATAATTCCCTTATTTGCTATCCAATTTGTTTATTTTTTTTTATCTATGTTCCCTACATGTTTTAAGTTTCATTGTACACTGTCAGATTTGAGATGGCCATGCTAAAATATTTTTTACAAACAATAAATAATGTTGTTTTTATTTCTAAAAAGTGTCTCTTTTTTCTGTTTTTTGTTATCTGTATAACTTTATCTGTATAACTGTATGCATATTTATTTAATGTATGACATGTACCTGTAACCTTTATAGTTAAAGAGTTATAGGCACAAATCTAACAACAGTAAAATTGATAGTGCTTGATAAAAACACAGAAATGAAGCGTATTGTTTACAATAGCAGGCGTTCACTGGTAGAAAATGACCTGAAATGCTGCATCTTGATTGGCTGAGACAGTGTCCAACTTTTTAATAGGCTTATAACAGTTGTAATATTTCTCTTTATAGCAAGAGCTGGTCAGAAAACAAAGAACTCTCCAAAGCCATGTGCACTTGGTGAAAAGAGAGATAAGCAAAGTAAAAGGTTGCATGGAGTTAATAAAGGTAATCATGTTTTTTTAAAATACCAAAAGACCATTTAAAAGGCATTTATTCTTCACCTAACCAAAATGTTTATACACATCAAATCTCCACTGACAAAGAGAAAGAACACGTTGGAAATGATTTCGCTGACTTCATCAAAGCCATTGAACAATACCAGAAGAAAGCGATTAACGAAGTAGACAATCTATTTTATTTTCTGAAAATAAATTGTTCACAAGTGCCAATATGTATATATTCAGATTCATGTGAGAATAAAGCATATTAACTGTCAATGTTACTTACTTGCTTCTCCCACGCAACTCCACTACTCCGCTCACTCCACTGGCTACCGATCACCGCTCGCATCCAGTTCAAGACTCTTGTACTAGCCTACAGATGCCTTGACCAGACTGCACCCAGCTACCTCCAGACCCTCATCTCTCCCTACACCCCCACTCGACCTCTCCGCTCCGCCTGCACTAGAAGACTGGCTCTACCTCCTCTACGCTCCCCTGCCTCCAGAGCCAGCTCCTTCTCCACCCTCGCTCCGCAGTGGTGGAATGACCTACCTACAGATGTCAGGACCGCCCAGTCCCTGACCACATTCCGGCGCCTCCTTAAGACTCACCTCTTCAGACAGTACCTGTAGAACTCCTCTGTTTCTCCCCTGGGACACTTTCACCCTTCCTTAAATATGCTTTACTTACTCTTATCTGCACCCTATTTTACCACATTTAATCCTGTACTTCAGAGTACTGTAATCTGCCAAGTGTTTAAACTGTAGTATTTGGTATTTAATCATATCTTGATGTAACTATCACTGTCACTTTTATCTGCTGTATTATTGAATTGTATTTTGTCACACTTGTACTTGCTTGAACTAGTCATTGTATTTATCTTGCTCTTATTGTATTATTACCTGTACTGTAACACTTGAAATGTATTTGCTTACGATTGTAAGTCGCCCTGGATAAGGGCGTCTGCTAAGAAATAAATAATAATAATAATAATAATACAATGTCTGTTAACAAAAAAGTGGTTTATCATTATCACAAACTCTTCTGGTTTGGAACAAAAGTAATCTGTTGCATTTCCTAACATTATCAGCAGATGTCAGCAGAAAACTGTCTCAAAAATCATCCAAGCCAATTGATCGATCATATGAGATCACCAAAAGTTGGTCTAAAGCCCCTTTCACACTGGCATGCTCTACCCGGGTCGGAACCTACCCGGGTCAGGACCCGGTGTCGTGCGGGTCGGATACGCGATTTCATACTGCTTTTGATAAAGTTGACCTGGATGACAGACGCAAGTACACAATGCAGTATTAATGCCCAGGAAGCAGCTTGTTACTGACGCTTCCATCCAAGCTTGTCTGGATTGAACCATCAGCCCAGATGTTGATTAGAGCAATTTTTCTACATCCCTGCTGCAATCTGACTCATGGTGTGTCTCAATCAACAAGAATATGGCTAAACAGAATAAACAGAAATGTTCCTTGCGGAAGAGAAACCTTCACGCAGGCGTGGCTGTTTGTTATTGCGTCGGCTCACAAATGGCTATCAAGCATTTTGTCCACTCGACCGGGTCAAAGCATGCTGACCTACATTCTGAGGTGGGTTGCTGGGACCCCTGTTAACCCATGTATGACCCAGGTACGTGATTTCACACTATGCGGAATTGTGACCTGGGTAGCCAGAACCCAGGTCGGGACCTGGGTAGAAGTGCCAGTGTGAAAGGGGCTTAAGAAGATGTAATAATTATTGAAGAAATAATTAAACCCTGTCATAGTAGCTATGCATTTACACAATACGTTGAGGAAAACACTGGTAATGATGCAATACAGTAGTATTGTGACCACCTGTCCAAATTATCTCAAGCATCTTCTATGTGGCAAATACATTTGACTTGACTCTTAAAAACTAAACTTGTTAGTGACAAACTTATTGCTCTCAAATGATTTGCAGGTACCAGTACATTATTGTAGAAACTGTGTTAATGTTTTAGACTGTATATGCATTTATTTTAACAAATTGATTTGTTTTTTATTATTATTATTATTATTATTATTATTATTATTATTATTATTATTATTATTATTATTATTATTATTTTCTTAGCAGACACCCTTATCCAGGGCAACTTATAATTGTTACAAGATATCACATTATTTTTACATACAATTACATTATTTTTTTTTTACACATTATTTTTACATACAATTACCCATTTATACAGTTGGGTTTTTACTGAAGCAATCTAGGTAAAGTACTTTGCTCAAGGGTACAGCAGCAGTGTCCCCCCACCTGGGGGATTTTCATTGCTGAGTTATTTGCTATTACCAACAAAGGTCCTGTGTAGCCTACTCCATCATCTCCTCTGCAGTCTGTAGAACTATATGAAGGAGAAAGGTAGAAGAAATGATAGCTTATTCTAGACTATTTCAGAGCAGTGTTGTTTTGAGTTAAAGGAGTTCTTACTATAGTTTTAAAATCGATTTTCAGTCATGCTTTATATTAACTGTTAACAAACATTTATTTTGAGCTAAGATTTATACATTAAGATCTTTATACACTAATGTAACGGGCAGTGTCCCTTTAATTGTTCTATGAATCACATTTTATGCAAATATTTCAAATACAGTGCTATAGGTAAGCTGCAGCCTGTTACAATTGCTCTAGGTCACATGTTCTGATTGCATCCACACCATGATTAGAGTTTGCAGTACATGAAGAAACTAGGAACCAAAAAACAGCAGCATTTTCCAAATTGAAGTATAAAGTACAAGCAATGAATACAAAAATTTTCAACAAAAGAAAAATGGGGGCAGAGCTCATATAGCTAATATTATTAAGAAATTGATTTAAAACCTTGGTCAGTACTCCTTAAAATAGCAGCCAAAACAAGCAATTAACCAGCACTCGAGTACTCTGTAAACTATATTATCAATTAACAACAGTAAATAATGTGCAATGAACACTGTTGATACCAGGTGACTACTATTCACATCATTCACAATTACATTGCTATATGTCGGACGCAAGTAGCGTAACTGAGGTTTACTTGGAAAATGTGCAGAAAGTCTTTTTCAGAAGTTATTTGAACTATTAGATATTGTCCCATTCTGATTAAAAAACTGTTCCTGAAAATCTGTCTCTTCTTTTTTTTCCAAACAATGAAACTCTCTAGCACTGCATGGGTGTAAACTAGTTAAATGACCCTTTAATTAGTAAAATCAATTTATTTTTCAAGGTGTACACAATGCATTTGAAAGCCTCTCTCCTTCCATCTGTTTCCCTTTTTCTCTTCAATACTTCTCCAGTCTCTGTCCTTTACTCTTTTTTTTCTCTGGCACTGTGCGCTGAGCTACCTGAAGGACACTTGTGGAGAGTAATCTGATGTGAAATATGCCAAAGTAGCTCCTACTTGATGGGCTAACCCTGAAAGAGGGACTGGAAGAGCTGGCTATTGTGTTCCACCTTGTGCTGTAAAACACAGAGATTAGGGAGAAGACAAATTCCAGGCTGTGTAGGCCTCATTGAAAAGGAACTTGATTACAAGCCAAGGAGGGAGGTTGTTCAGAATTCAATGAGCAATGCTGGCATCATCAGCCTGAGCATAAAGAGATTTCAGATGTTAATTAAAGCCACAGGTAATGGAGAAGGGAATCCAGTAGTGGCACTTCAAAGGTGCCATCCTTCCTTCAGAAAGAAAAAAAGAAAAGAAAGGCATATAGCAAAGGGGGCTGCATCTTGCCTCTCAATGTCAATCTCCTCCCTTTCAGGCCCTGACTGACAGGCTGATTACTTTTTGTCTTCAGAAGTTCCAGACATAGCTGGAAACTTCCACTCTCGTGATGACAGACGCAGGGGGTTTACAGATAATAACACCCCCCCTCCTACTCACTGACGCTTGCAACGCAAATATTCACCTTCAGTGAAGCTATGCATGTACTGCATGCCATGCAGGCTTGTTCCCTTGTTAAACATTAACTCTTGTTACTTTCATTCAAGATGGGTTTGGTTTTTATTTTTCTAAGATAGGAAAAATACAAAATAAATGCTGCACTTATATTTCTCAGATTTGTATGTTTTTAGTTTTTATAACAATATATCTTTGACTACATAAAAACTATCACAAAATAAGTTTTTAGCTTCAGTATGTAATCGGTATGGTCCTATTGTTGACTGAGCTCACTGCATACTGCTTGAATCGGACACTTCATACCATTCTGTAATTAGTTGTGCAAGCTGCAAATTAACTACTAGAGAGCCTTATAGGACTCATCGCTGTTTATATCATTAAAATAGAACTCATCATTGTGACGTAGAGGGACTGATGAATTGTGCTTTTTTTGAGTACCAGACCTTAATCACGGGTACATGCTTATTTAAAGAAAATAATTGTAAAAGTTCCAGGTTATCTCCAGAACCTACTTACTGTGTCTACTTCAAACTACAGTACTGACTCAAAACTGAGTGAGGACTGCCTTATTTGCAAAAACAACTCATATTAACATAGCAGATGTTTCAGCTGCAGCAGTAAGAGTGGGAAGGCACTTTTGTAAGAGGAAGAGTATACATTTTATGGTCTCTAACTTTTGAATTCCTGTTTTCTAGCTTTAATTAAACATTAATTAATAGGCTGGTTAACTGGGTAACGGTGCAGTAGCTGCCAGAAGCTTGGTGCATCAGTTGGCTACCTCCTGCAGGGACAAACTAGCTACAAATTAATTCTTGTCTTTAAGAGGTTTCCTGGACCTCCCACCCTCAGGATCTCCAGGTCTGCCACAAGCTCTGTCTCAAAGGCCCCGGCCCCAGGGGGCAAATTATAATAAATGGGATTAGTTATAGTTTAGTTTAGAAGGATGTTGGACAGGAATCGCAGTTCATATGGTGCCACGCAACACTACTAACGGTCAAAGGGTTTAATTAGAGTAAACATCAGCACGTTGTCCATTTCCTGCCACCTAATAACAAAAGGATCCCTACTTCCACCCAGGACATGTTAGTACCTCAGCTCACCCCCATGCAGGCATGCCTCTTGCACTGGACACAATCATGCATTGGGGAATGCCCACACATGGGTCAGGGCTAACAACAGGTGCAGCAGATGGCGTCATAGCTAATCTCCCAAAAAAGTTATTTTTATTGTATTTCCTTTAATAATATTGTGTGTGACCTGGTGGTAAGAGATCAGGTCTAGAGAAATGCTAGATCTCTGCCCAGTCATCAATGTCCTCCTCTGCCTGCAATGACAAAGCAGTTGGGGGTTGAAGGATGTCTAAATCCTAGCACAACATACACAGTTCTTATATTTTTAGCGAAATTGTTAAGTTTGTAATATAGAGGAGCTTACTTACTAAACAGTCTTTACATTCAAGGAGATCTCTGTGTAATAGGATATTTTCCGATATGAGTGGCATGCTCCTGAACCCCTCTGCCTGCTTGGCTGTGTAAATCCAGATGGAACAGGATCTTTTTCTCCAAAGGACTCAGTAAACATTTTCAAGGCCAGCCAATTTGTCATGACAAATCTGTGGATTTGAGGGACCTGGAGCCTTCAATCCAGGTCCAAACACAAGGGCTAACTGTTTGTGTGCCAAGCTGTTTTGGAAAGCCTTCCCATTCCAAAGTCACGCCATTCATCCCTTTATTTGACTTCATGTGTAAAGCTTTAACCTGTGTCCAGGCCTGGGAGGATGCATGTTGTAAGATTTTCTCTCTTTCTCTCACTTCACACAATTGTATAATAGAGTGTTTCATTAGCTGCATAATACATAAAATCCAGCCCCACATCTCACTTTTCTGTCCTTTGATTTTTTCTTGGATAAATTGAGTTTAGGGGTGGCCTGACAATAGGCCCAGGCCTCAGTGTATTACTGCAAGTGCTTCAGACAATCTCCCCTACCACTAGGCCGGGAGTAGCGTGCGACTCCCTGGCATGCTGATCAGCGGATTAGGCCGTCCACAACATCAGGTCAAGTGTCTGTTTATAAAGGAAAGACGGTGGGGGCGATAAGAAATCCAGAAGTTGACAGCACATTTTCTTATTTTCCCAACCACTTATAGGGTTTGGAGAAAATCCTTCGAATTGCAGGACGAGTCACCATCTGTTTTCTTTTTCTTCTAAATTATATAATTACCTTAACATAATTATGAACTATGTTTCTGTGTCCGAAACTGAATTACATATACAATATGGCACACCGAAGGATAAAGAAACTAAAACATGTAACATTGTAGGTATACAAATAGTAAAACAAGAGGATATCTGAAAAAAAATCAATTTAAACAAAGTCGACCAGGGTGATGAGAATGGCAAAAAACTATTTTGAAGAGTAAAATGAAGAACAAATGTCACACCATGTTGTTTCACATGTCTAGTATTGGAGACCTGTGCTGAGGATTGCATGTATTTGAAGCTAGGATGATTATGTTTTGGGATACCAAGATCTTTAGTCAGCATGGGAAATCAAGTCCTATGACTTGGGTGACATGATAGTCACTAAAATGTTTTTATAATTGTCATCCCAGCTATTTGTAAACTATTTCTGTTTGTATTGGAAATATAGACTTGAGTGGTAGAATAAACAACATGATGAACATTTTAGATAAGAAAAAAATATGATTCCCTATGGTTGTAGTCTGGAAAGGAAGCAAGTCTTGAGTTTACACCAAAGACAAGGCCTATTAAACAAAACAACTACATCCCTATAGCTCATGGTACCTTGGCTTGGGCCTCTGGTGAGAGCTATGCTTTTGGTTGATTTCTCAATGCCTAAATTCCATCTCTTGTGGAAACAGTCTGTCTATTGATAAATTAAAAAGGACAAGCTGGGATGGTAGTGCTGGGTGCCGAGCTGGGTAGTTTTATCACAAGTGACACCTTTTTTAAAAAGCAATTCTGAATGGGAGCCCACAGCATTGATCGCTGGTTCCCTTTTACGATACCCATTGTCCTGAGGCGTGGCTCATTTTAGCCATTTAATCTGGCTTGAATGGCATCTGTGTGTTCCCCCTTTTTTCCTTGCTGTCTGTTTTGGCCCAGTGATCAGAGGCAGCTGGTCAGTGAGGGCCTAACAATGGCCACAAGAGTGGAAAAATAAGGGAAGGGAGCGTGTCGTGTCTACAGATGCCTAGGTCCACCAGAATTGACCTTGCCTGCTTCCCCTTAGCGGGATGCCTTGTTAGTCCCAGCAGGGGTCCTAGGCTTCCATAACCACAGCTAGGGGAGGGGGGCCTGTAAGAGAGCTTTGTCCCAGATAGGCGGGGGGACAGGGGGGTTAGATAACACTGAGACCCAATGCATACGCTCGACAAGTGACTCAAAATCGAGACCAATATGTGTGCAGGGTGGCTGAAAGCAATTTGCAAAAAAAGGAAACAATGCAGGGCCTAATTTACAACAGAGTCGTCTAAAGCGGCAATTAGCCCAGAAGAGAAAAAAAGGGGGCATGGGTGTTCTGCATTTGCTGTTTAAATGGAAGCACCGATTAGCATATGGTTGCGTGGATCCGTTATTCTTTTGCAGATGAATGCATTGCCCAAACCGTGCCTCGCAACCCACTCCCTCTACCCATTAGCTAAGAAAATCACTGAAAGGCTTTTTCCTTCCTTCCTAATGAGTCACACCTTTATGGTAAAACCAGGATGCTAAGTCTTTTGGACGCAAAGGTCCATCTTTTACCTGCAATCACATTTTATAAAAGCAGGCAACTAGGACTTTCTTCAGTTTCATATGCAACATCATGTATGCCATATCTAGGCAAAGCTGACTTGAGTTTTAACTGACATAGTAGCAAAAACATGTAAACAGAACATTGACATGACATGAAGCACGAGGAAATAAAAGATAAATAGGGTCTTTCACTCGACATGATATGAGTTATGAGGGATGGCTAACAACACCAGGTATGTACGGCAAGTCTTCAGTCATTACAAAGCAGGTACAGCACAGTTACAGTAGGGTTACAAGAATGACATGCTTATGATAAGTGTACTCCCACTACTTACCACGTGAAAGTCAAACAAGGCTGAACTTAAAAAAAGAACAATACCATGGATTCGGTATGGGGCCGTCCAACCCAATCACTGAATTGTAACTCGTTCTTTACACCAGCTCTTGCTCTTGCTTGTCAGGAAGCGTGAGACACTAATGGGGTGAAAAACTAAATACCAAGATGTGTAAAACGGTGTACTCTTCAAGGAGTGCCATCTGACAGATCAGAGTCCAACCATCCAGTTACAAGAGTTTACAGGCCTGAGAACACCTTCAAATTAAGGCACCTATAAATGAATGCACCCCAAACAAGCCTATGCTGAATGGCCAAGAGCATTGAATTTTGGTAAACATTTTAATAACAGAAAGTTGGCTGTACACAACATGCAAGACACATCGACTGCTAAGATGAACATATTTTATTCATCTTGGTTCCATTTTCACACATCTTTATTTGCAGTTGAGGTGTCTTACTGAGAATTTTTAAGAGAGTATTATTTAATTTGTCCCACTGGGGGACTACATTTAGGGCAGCAGTGTGGAGTAGTGGTTAGGGCTCTGGACTCTTGACCGGAGGGTTGAGGGTTCAATCCCAGGTGGGGGACACTGCTGCTGTGCCCTTGAGCAAGGTACTTTACCTAGATTGCTCCAGTAAAAACCCAACTGTATAAATGGGGAATTGTATGTAAAAAAAAAAATAAAAATGTTGAATGTAGTTGTATGTAAAAATAATGTGATATCTTGTAACAATTGTAAGTCGCCCTGGATAAGGGCTTCTGCTAAGAAATAAATAATAATAATAATAATACATAGTAAATTTGCTGTCTGAGACAGGCTTTAAGGTTAGGATTAAGTTATGTTGGTTGTCAAAGTAATTATCAAGGACAATTCACATGCTTTCTAGCCTTCATAGGGGTGTCATGAATGCAAATTAAGTGAAATTGTTGATTAATTTTTGTAGATGTGCTGGTTAAGGTTAGGGTTAGAGTTATTAACATTTGGATGAAGCAACAATGAGCACACACATCATTACTGCTGCCCATTGTGACAAAACAATTTAAGGGATATGCTCGCTAAATATGTAGCAAATTTCTGACTGTTCAATTATTATGTGCCTAGGGATGACGTTATTGACCTGTGTTGTTTACATGGTACATAACTAAGTTTATAACTACTGTAAACACATTGCATGGTGTCAGCCTAATGAGGAATTATTACTTCCTGTGTATGGGTTACTTTTGAAAAAAAAATGTATGCATTTGAGTCGATTCCCATGGCATTAACAAAAACAACTAATTGACACAACATCAACCTACAGTATAGAGGTCCTAATGAGCTGAACTGTGTTATGGATGACATTCAACTTACTTATAATATGTGTCAGTAACTGTGTGTAGTTATTTAACAAGTGCAGACTTGTCTGCTTGGCAATGAGCCATTGCCAGAAACCAGCATGAATGTAGATACAATATATTTACTATGCAGATCATTATGAGCTAAATGTCAAGGTATCAGTTATGCAAATCTCCAGTACGGTACTGAGCTGGTCTATTTACAAGTTTATGTGTAACTGTCTTGTGTTGATTGCTGTTAGTTTAGTTATAATGATATCCACCTCTGTGATCTCCTTGATTCAACTAACGCTGGGCATATAAACTGAGTTAAATTACATATTTACATATTTAAACAAATAGTATTCCAGACCAAAGGCAAGTTTGTTTGTAAGCTATATACTGTACTTTTCACATTATTAGCAATAATATTTAATATCCTAGACAGGCTACCTGTATACATTCATCTTTTTGATTAGGCCTAACTGCATTATTATTTCGGCAATATAATATTGATTTGCCATTTTAAATGCACACCACACCATTTGGCATATTGTTATTAAAAGTAGTAAAACGTATTATGATTCTAAATATCTAAATATCTCATATCTAAATTATGTTCATATAGTTTTAAAAAAATGTATGTCTCAATGCTAAAATGATAGGTGATGCATTGTTCATGCTGTAGGATATGAGCAAAACATTGGAACGCTAGTGGTGAATATACAATATAATCCCTACTGCATATCTATGAACTGTTTATTCACTTGTAACTAAACTTCAGTGAACGTGTAACTGCATATAAAAATAAAACACTTTTTTCAATGGACACAAACCCATTTCCCATGACAATTGCAGACACAACCCAATCTTGACTCCTCTGTTTGCTATAGAGATCACCTCATTTATGTTGCATCAACCTGTGCTGTCATAATAAAACCATTTCTTTGGTATCAGCTTGTGATCATCATGGTGAGTTACTATGTATTGATCAATAATTTATCACCGGGTACCATATTATTTTTAATAGATTAACATGATATCTCTGTATATCAGACTCACAGTGATTGTATTAACATTGTTGGTCTGGGTGACCTGCATATGTGAGTGTTTATGCTCTCCAGGGACAACCCACCCCCACCCTGCTAAGACAATGCAGGAAACAAACCTATTGGCTTTCTCGAGACATACAGTATATAAATAACTATATTCTTGACAATGAGGGAAATAAGCATAAGAATATTGGCTTTATCGAGACATGTATAATTAATGAATACAGGCTTACAAAAACTACTTCACAGCATCCACAGAAATGACCTTGTCTGATGGGGCCATTAGGTGTTCTATAAGGTGAAAAGCCAGGTCATTAAAAGTTAATGGGGAGGAGTTAATGGCTGAAGACCAGAGACCTCTGAACTCAACTCTTCCTGGATTCAGAGGACTGGCCTGCAAGGACAAAGTTCAAGACCATCTGTAGGCAGTGACCCTTGACCATCTGCCATGGTTGCTGGTCAGTGAAGGTCAGGGTAGGATAGTATTGGCCAGCAGAAGTTAGACAGCTAGGATTAGCCCAGTGTCCACTTTGTTGCAAAGTTGGTGAAACCTAAGTTCATGACACGGGACAAATGTGGAACAGACATGACCCTGACCCCTGCTTAGAGGGAGTTAAGTTACCTTGTGAGGTTGTGATAAATAATGAGTAATGAGTACATTGTGGGGGGGAAAAAACTGAAATACACAAAAATATTAAAAAAGAAAAGTTCTAAACAAAAATGTATACATTTTCTAAGTAAAAGGAAAAGGTTTACCTAAGTAGTCTGTAACTTGGGTCGCCAACTGTCCAGTTTTGGACCGGACATCCGGTTTTAAGGGAATTTTTACTGTGTACAGTCAGAACCACTGACTGGACAGCAAAAGTCTGGTTCTTGCGAATCTTGCTTACTCACTGTTCATTGCCGTTTGGGTATTTCCATTCTCGCTGAGCCAGTCCACTGTGCAGACTTTTTTTTATTATTATTATTATCCGTCCATTAAGTTTGAGAACTACACTGAAATGTATTTTGCGTTATTTTGCCACTGCTTAGCGGGATCCAATTACTGAGCATCTATTATTAAAAGAAAATCACACACAGAACCCCCATTCTCAGGTTTTGTGATCAGCACGAGCCTCCCCCCCCCCCCATCACCTCGCTCGCATTGAATGTTGGCAACCCTATCTGTAAACCAGTACTACTACTAATAATAATAATGAAAACCTAAAATGAATACTTAAAGAAACATTAAGATTCATTTTTCAAATGTTTTCCTAAACTTAGTTTATATTTATGTTACTGAATATTTTAAGAGTGTCTGAAATTTATTTCATCAAGCTTCACTTCATATTCATTTTCCAGGAAATATGACATGAATCCCTAGATTTCTTTTTAATGCTGCATCCAGTTTGAAGAGAAAATTAAAGTAAACTAGAGTGAATGCTAAAGAGTTTTGACTTGGAAAATGGGAACGTTTGTTCAGAATTTTTTATTTTATTTTATTTATTTATTTTTTAATCTTGGCTTTTTACTTTGCAGAACATGAACTAATTTGTCAGCTGATTGTAAAATTATTCATAACTTTTGTACTTCTAAACAAGCCATTTTAAAAGATTCTAGTTTTGTTTAAAGTGATGATTCCTTTGCTTGTATATCTGATTGATTAGTGTTTGATTGTTTTTTGTTTGTAACACGTCATAGTGCTGCTGTCAATATGTTCCATACGAACCAGGTACTTACATATCAGTGGACTCGTTCTGAATAAATCAATTTGTAATTTTTTTTTTTGTAATTCAAGGTTGCTTTAAAGTAATGCTGGTTTAAAGTCATTGTTATCATTTTAGTTTATTCTTTAAATTTAAAATAAAAGTGATGTAACATGCAGTTAGTAAGGTAGACAAGTGTTAGGGTTAGGGTAAGTGGTATGTTGCTGATTCACAATGAGCTGCTACTGTGCTATTTATGCTAGATTATTAGTTTATTGTTTTATTATTGATTGTTATTTATTGATGCTGTGTGTACATTGTTGTATGTTTCTTTTGTACTGAGCCATGGTGAAAGCTGAAGACAAATTTCCATTTTATGCTCTATTTAATGGACAATAAAGCTTTATTGAATTTTTGAATTTTGAATTTGAACTCAATAAATCTCTACATCAGTATTTTCTCGAGGGGAAAAGAATGACCTTTTCATTTAAGGCACCGGTCTCCCAGCTGCAGGCCCTGTTAAAGCACCACTAGGCTGCACTGCCTCCTTCACCACTTCACACGCTCAGGACAAAGGGTCATAAGTTGGCAGCAGGGGTCATTTGCCAAGGGTATGAGGTCTAGTGTGTGAGAACAGCAAGGAAAGACAAAGTAGAACAGACAGTACCATTGTTTTAAGGGGAACAGAGAGACATCGAATGAAGGCAGATTTCGCATTTTCTCAGCTCGCATGTGACTGTCCCTCTTTTCCAGCCAATATTGTTCAAATGTTGTTTCAGTGACACACTGCTGGTGAAGAGAAAGCGCTTAAATAAAGCGGTGTTGATCCTTTGGGGTTGCACCACCCATTGAAGTGGTTATTTCCATTTATTTTAGATCACGGAACTAAAGCTTAGCTTTATATATATATACTGTATATATATATATATATATATATATATATATATATATATATATATATATATATATATATATAAAAACAGAAAGTATTGGTATTATAAAAGAATAGATATACCTGTTTTATCCCTTCAATTCTGGTGGAATAGTGTGCTTTTAATTGTAATGGTAGTAAGAAATAATCATAATTTGTGATGGAGCCATTAAATTAAGATCTGCATTGTATTACTTCTTCTAAGTTAATATACATTTCCTGTTTCAAAATGTTGAACTTGTGAAAAATTTAACAAAAGATACTAAACTAAAGGTGACTGAGTTAAAGCATGGCTTCATCTCGCCTCCTGCTGGTAAAGATGAAGTGAGGCAGGAATAGGACAATGCATCTAAATACTGTAGTGCTTTATTATTATTAATTTTTAAAATGTTCTTTGGAAAATAAAATAAGGTATTGTTAAACTATTTGTTTAAGGATTATGGGAGTACACTACACTGGTGTGGATACTACTGTAGTTGCTCTTTCATACCTGTATTCCAACCACATGCCTGACGTAGATTCAATGAATAAGACTATACATTTCTCAGTCATTAGTGTCCTTACCATATCTACACCATGTCTATATAATGATAGTTTGTAGCATCAGGATGGAATGAATGTATCAAGTAAATTTGAGACCCCACTGGGCTATCCCTGTAGTCCCTCACCCCTGCCTCTCTCTCTCTCTCTGAAGCCCAAAAAACAGACCTAATCATATAATCATCGTAAGTGATGCTTAGCACTTTAAAAACAGGCATTCTTAATTCTTCATTTGTGTGAAACGAACCAGATTGCATTATCTTTAGCTCTAGCTTTAAAAATTATCTGCCTGTGTTTCATAGTTAAACCAGTTTCTATGTTATCCTGTAGGTTTGCCATTTTTAAGCATACATTTCATTAAAGCCTAATAGCTTGGTATTTTATTATATTAAGACAAGTACTCTTACCAGCTCAGTTTAACAATATGATCAGATTTCTTAAAAAAAGTAACAATAAAAAAATGTCAGTAGTTATTCAATGGGATTGTTCTGTAACTTTTTTTTTTTTTAATCTAAAATGGCTTGGACAAACTGAGGAGTGGCAAACACTGTTGCAGCAGCAAAGGTAATTCAAAATGATGTAGACAGCATTCAAAACTGGGCAGACATATGGCAAATGAAATTTAATAGAGAAATTTAATAAAGTGTAAAGTATTGCATGCAGGCAATACAAATGTGCATTATAAATACCATATGGGAGATACTGAAATTGAAGAAGGGAACTATGAAAAAGACCTAGGAGTTTATGTTGACTCAGAAATGTCTTCATCAAGACAATGTGGGGAAGCTATAAAAAAAGGCCAACAAGATGCTCGGATATATTGTGAGAAGTGTTGAATTTAAATCAAGGGAAGTAATGTTAAAACTTTACAATGCATTAGTAAGACCTCACCTAGAATATTGTGTTCAGTTCTGGTCACCTCGTTACAAAAAGGATATTGCTGCTCTAGAAAGAGTGCAAAGAAGAGCAACCAGAATGATCCTGGGCTTAAAAGGCATGTCGTATGCAGACAGGCTAAAAGAATTGAATCTATTCAGTCTTGAACAAAGAAGACTATGCGGCAATCTGATTCAAACATTCAAAATTCTAAAAGGTATAGACAATGTCGACCCAGGGGACGTCTCTGACCTGAAAAAAGAAACAAGGACCAGGGGTCACAAATGGAGATTAGATAAAGGGGCATTCAGAACAGAAAATAGGAGGCACTTTTTTTACAAAGAGAATTGTCAGGGTCTGGAACCAACTCCCCAGTAATGTTGTTGAAGCTGACACCCTGGGTTCCTTCAAGAAGCTGCTTGATGAGATTCTGGGATCAATAAGCTACTAACAACCAAACGAGCAAGATGGGCTGAATGGCCTCCTCTTGTTTGTAAACTTTCTTTTGTTCTTATGTTCTTATGTTCTTAAATAAATAAATCGGATGGTTTGATAATTGTATTTAAAAGCTTAGCACTGCAATGTATTTATTACCGCATTAAGTTTTTTTTTTTTTTCCAACAAGTAGTTCGGCACATTGGGCTACCATGGACACTAATTCAAACGAGTCTTGCTTTTACATGAAGGGGTGAAAACTCAGATGATAATTCAAAGCAGTCTCACTTTGACATGAAGGGATGATCGGATGGGATCTTCTTCTGCTATCAGATCTTCTTTTTCATACCAACTTCGAGTAAAGTAAATTTTATCGCAAGACAACCCTAAACTGAACGAGAAAAAATTTCAGCTTTCTAAAAATGTCCCTTAACCCCATGGGGTCGACCTGATTGCGATGCGGTCGTATTTTGGCTTGGAATCCTAAAATATATAACAAATAAATTATATCAGTTGTCTGGTGGTATTGTATTTTAGTGTGGAACAATATTTAATACCTGGTACATTTTTCATTGCGACTTTAAAACATTGAAAGTTGTCTTTCTTATAATTATTTATAATTATTTATAATAAAACTTATATGTCTTACCGCACACCCTGCTGTGTGTTATTGCGTACTTATTCCTATATGGACAAATGCTGACAACACACTGGAGTCTAACTGTGTTTTCATATTTTTGACCCAATTTACTGGACTTTCACTGCACTTTGAACTGTTTTATTTAATTGAGTTGCTACCAGTGGGGAAGGGGTTAAAACATGGGCTACTCCCTACAGCCTGGGCAGAAATACTTAAGTTTAACCTGCCAGAAGTTTAGTTTAATGTGACACAGATTCTGTACTTTGGTTAGCTAATCCCTTTCAACACTCCTTGTTGCAAGTAAGTAACCTTGTGTCAAACAGAAAACCTCAAAGATTTTAAATAAAGAAACTTTAGGTTTTGACTTCTAAAAGCTTTTGGTTGAGTACCATCTGTTGTATTTTGTCAACAAAAGTGCCTCATGCAAGACTTCCTCATGTTCACTGCATGCTCACTCATTAGAGGGAATTAGCTATTTTCTATGGTAGCAGAAGCTGGTTCATATAGCTTTCAGTCAACACTGATTGAGGCCAACACAAAAAAAAACAAAAAAACAATAACTTTTACACAAAACACAAAATGATAAATTATAAAAGCAGGGATTAACTTCTGTGTGTCCTTCAGACCCAGGCGTTGTGCGCATTGCTCCCTGAATATAGTTTTGATGGACAGGCATTTACACAAACTCCGTCCAGGTTGATGTGACTCTTTCAGATTGATAAGATTCTTAAAACGAGAAGAGCTCTTTTCAAAACTGATTTTCTCTCTATTCATGAATCAATTGTGTGTGTGTGTGTGTGTGTGAGTGTGTGTGTGTGTGTGTGTGTGTGTGTGTGTGTGTGTGTGTGTGTGTGTGTGTGTGTGTGTGTGTGTCTGGGCAAGATTTGGTACCAACATTTTCACGAAATTTAGAAAATCTTATCAATCTTAGTAGTACTTTCTTTCCAACTATACTACATGCTACAGCACATCATTTTACATTATATTTCTCAAAAACACAAAGCATTTGGAAGAACAAACCACCATTTCAATTTTTTTTAAAGCAACAAAGCAGGTAACAACTGAAAATTGAAGTTCAGTCAAAAGTATGGATTTATTAAATAGTAATTTATCATCTGAATTACAGTGCTTTTATTTATTCTTGGTTATAACCAGCTTGATCATATTCACACATGTTTCATTATTTGAAAAAAGTTTATATGTAACATTGTCACTTGTTTTCATAAAGCGATATGTATGAACAAACCATTAACAACAAAAAGTTCTTAACAACTAATAAACAAACAAGTCCATGGTAAAATAACCAATTTCTTTGATGAATGTATCAATCTGATCCAACCAAAGATCTAATTTTCAGTTGTCTCAAAGTTCACCATTATCTTGACCTGAGCCTGACCCCTTCAATTGTGTAGCTGTCCACATGCTGTACCAGCCCATGTTTACATAAATCCCCTAAAGTAATATTACACACTCCAGCTGCTATGATGAGTATTATGTACTAAAACATATAGGGACTGACCCTTGATGTCTTTCCTATTGCAGCATTGTGTCCTGAATTTTGATAGGATCTAAGTAACGGCATCCTTTCAATTATAGCCACAATACAGTAGCTACAAGACCAAGTTGTATTGTACAATTTTTTTTCAATTTTAATCCAGAAAAAGTCAAGAAGAAAATAGGTGTTGGCATCAATTATTTGATTAATGGCACAGTAATACATGAGTTAACCTTGAGAGGAAACGTGTATTTCTATGAAGGGTTAATGTTGTAGACCCTCACCTTATTTCCCTACCCCGACACACACACACACACACACACACACACACACACACACACACACACACACACACACACACACACACACACACACATTTGCATTCCTATATTTTTGGGGACTTCTCATTGACTCTTACTATATTTTTATTTACTATTTCTAACTCCAGTCAGACAAAACTCCACACAGGGTGAAAGTTGACAACAAACTAAATATTTTGGCAATTTTTTTTTTTTTTTTTAAGGCATATTTAGTTCTTAAAAATGTGTTTTACAAAGTGGGGATGTCCCCACAGAGTTGGTTTTTCAGGAGTCACTATCTTTGTGGGGACATTTTCTTAAATTTTGTCCGCACATTAATAGTAATATATGCCCCCAACACACACCATCACCACCACTGCTACCTTTCCTTCAGTTCCCAAATGCTGAAATCCTTGATTCCAGACATGCAGCCAGCCCCCTCCCTGTTGCCTGTCAGTTGAGTACAATGTCAGCCCATTAGTATGGTAATAAGGCTGGGGGTGACAGGTGGCCAGGCAGACAGCTCAATTAAGCTGCTCATTAAACAAGAGCTAATGAAGGAGCCAGGCAGGGCCTGAACAGCGAGGCTCTGTAACAATGTGATGTCAGAGCCAACAAATGGAGGGGGGGCACACATAAAAACACCAATATATAAAATGACAGGGCTGAACGACATTGCTAATAAGAGAGCCTGTTGCTTTACATTAGTCAATCAGGAGGAACACAAAATTTAAACTTGATTCTCCATCTTTCCCTGTCTCTACTTCTCTTCTCTGGAGGAAAGTGGATATGCATCTCTTAATGTCAGTTGTTATTTTGTAGTATTTAATGAAATAATGGTCAGTGAAATTAGGGAGTGCAAGCTGAGGGCTGGGGAGTATTGCTACCTGTGTAATGGATAAGACATTCCAAGCTTTCTTAAACAGCGCTGCCAATAAACAGAGTTAGATGGACTTTTTCTCATGACGGCCAATTGAGTAGTGGTTTGCAGGTGCAAGTATATATCTGGTTGATTTCAACACAGCTATTGAATATTAATGAAAGTGTCTGTACATGCATTGTATGTGTGTATTCTCTCCTAAAAGTTTGTATTAGAATCTGGAATATTGTGTGATATACTGCAAAAATGGCTTAAGTTATTAAGAAGCTGTTACTGTAACACATGGACAGGCTTTTACCCAGTTAGTCTATCTATCTTTAACTACAGCTCTATCCAATCAAATCAATAACTTAGAGCACACACATACAAATTAAACCCAGCAACACTTTCTATTTCCACAAAGAAGATAAGTTGAGCATTTATCCGAGAAAAAGTCAAACACACTGCATATGAAATTCTAAATTACCCCTTTCTATTAAATTCACGTGTTTTACTAGCCTCCTAACAAACTCCTTGTCTGAACTGACTCTGGTATTGTTCAGTGAAGGTTGACCTTTTATTCAATGGTAATGATGAAGCTCCTGATCATTATCGCTTTAAGAAACTCCACTGCATAAATGTAGTGTCATGTAAGCTAAAGTACATCTCTTTTCAACTTTTCTTTTTCCTCAACAAATGATCAGTGTTATAGCTGACAGACTTGGTACTGTTGTTCCAGTATTGTAAATGCTGCGAGCCTGTACAGTGCTATATAATTGGCTGTATCTCAGTGGCACCGAGATGAAAAGGCCACAGACTCCTGCATTGCCAAACACATAGGCTGGCCTGCCATTAAGAAGGTCACAACCTCCTGCTTTGTCTATGAATTATAGCAGCATGAAAATGCATTATGATATGTGTGCTATTTCTCTTTACACAATAGTCAGAAGTAAATAACCTTGTGCTTTACAGTATACTATGTTTTAATATTATACATTTGCATGGCAACTATCTAAATAAATGATTAAATATAACTCTCTATGGTATATTGTATTTTTAAACACATATACTGTATTAGATATAAGTAATTTAATTGGAATTGCAATCAACCTCAACTCCAAAGCAGCAAATGGTGTTACACTAATTGTCTGGAGCTTGACTTGAATACTATTAAGCCTTTTTTTAATTTAGTAGTCATCAATTGATTTTACCCTGTTTTTCTCCCAATTTGAAATATCCACTTGCATTTTTTTTAGGCTCAGCTCACCGCTACCACCCCTGCGCTGACTCGGGAGCGGCGAAGACGAACAAATGCTGTCCTCCGAAACGTGTGCCGTCAGCCGACCGCTTCTTTTCACTCTGCAGGCTTGCCATGCAGCCAGCCCAGAGCTACAGTGTTGGAGGACAATGCAGCTGTGGGCAGGTTACAGGGGTCGCTGGTGCGTGGTGAGCTGAGGACACCCTGGCAGACCTAAGTCTCCCACCCCCCAGGGCGGCGCTTGGCCAACTGCGCGCCGCCCCTGGAAACTCCCGTCCACGGTAGGCAGTGGAATAGCCTGAACTCAAATCAACGGCCTCCAGGTTATAGGGTGTATCCTGCACTCCACACAGATTATTAAGCCTTTTGAAATAAAAGTTTCTGACATACATGTTTAAACATAAAATGTAGGAAACACCAGTAGGAAACTGGTACAGATTTGCCAATCAAAACTAACAATCTCCAGGAAATGATGGGCCCTATTGACAATAATAATAATAATAATAATAATAATAATAATAATAATAATAATAATAATTATTATTATTATTATTATTATTATTATTATTATTATTATTATATTTTAGAATGTCTATTTTTTACCCCATTTTTCTCCACAACTTTACTGAATTACTGAATCTACTCAAAATGAGGTCACCTCTGAATACAAGTTGGATCCCTAAATTTAAGGCCATAACAAAATACCCTGAATGCAAGTTACATTCAACTCAAGAGGCCATCATGAAATATTTAATTAAAATCACCAGTTGGTTAAGCAAAAAATCTTTCTGGTTGGTGGAATGGATGGTAAATACACCTTTGACATGCAGAAAGTATATACATGAAGCTTGTATAATAAAGTGTTTAGAATTAGTGAGTCTCCTCTGTACAATGGTACACCTAGTCCAGATCAGCTAGAACAGGGCAGATGGACAGCAGCAAGGTTTTCCATAGAATGGTTTAAACTTGTGACCTTGAGGCTCAGGGGTAAGTGCTCTATCTCCTGGGCAGGTTGTAACAGGCCTGTAGCCGGCCAGGGGGGTTCATGACTCCACGTGGGTCTCTCTGGAGGAATCACAGGAGTGGAAGTAAGTTTACAAGAATAGCTGAAAGGCTGCTTCCTCCTCCCTTAACAGAAGAGTGGCCACCTCCAAATGTCCATTTGTTTTGTGATTCTCCACGGTCCGGCCCTACATTGTGTGAGGAAAGACACTTTTATAAGGTCAGTGCTGAGCACCCTGCTTATACAACAGCATGTGACAGCTGACCAGAGACAAGGGAATGATTATATGGGCATCTGAAGCTTGTTTGAACAAATGTGTTCCAAATTAATTCACATGGTAGAATTGGGAGAATTTTTTGGTTAGAAGCTTACAGATCCATTTGACCTACAAAGAGGTATTCACTTGAGTCAAGGAAGCTAATAACGCAATGGGTATAGATGTCAGTCACAGGTTCACTAAACGGTTCTTCACATGAGGTATTTAATAGGGTTGAGTAACGAAAGAATGAAAGTCTCATCAATTAATAGTTTAGTGAACTTTATCGTAACAGTGAAGTCTAGCTTATGCATATTATTATTATTATTATTATTATTATTATTATTATTATTATTATTATTATTATTATTATTATTATTTCTTAGCAGACTCCCTTATCCAGGGCGACAAGAACAGTATTGGGGCACACCAATTGAAGAAAACTATTTGGAAAAAGATTCAAATTGAATGCTTGTCATTTAGAAACTTAAATTGAATGTTCACAGTCAAGTATAGACTTATTCTGAAAGAGCCCATGTGACTATTTGCTAACTTTAAAAAATAAATGGTAAAATATTATTTAGATTCTGTATAGCATTATGTTTCTGTGTTACTGCAGGTAAATATGTATTTCTTTTTGAAGTTTATGCATTAATTTATATTGAGATAAGGACTTTTGTCAAAATAACATCACTCACAGGGAACCTCTTGCTGACTAAATGTGGTGATGTTATTGAGGAAGTAGTTATTGTAATGACAACATTTTCTTTAGTCTGAATGCCAAGCTGTCACCTACCAGGTAGCCTATACATTAATAATGATACACCATGCACTTGAACCAAGCAGACATGTCCTATTTTCACATAAAAAATGGTTGATCTCGACTCAACATAAAGCGACTCACCAACTTGTGAAAATAACTGCATTTTTGTACATTTTGTAGTAGTTCCTACACTTGGTAAATTCTTAAATAGTTCCTCACATTGAACAATACTCTTGAGAAGACTTTTTTGTCAAATGCTAAGTAATTGTATTCATTTTCCCCCATATATATAAAAAATTTAAATGTAAGATATGTAGAAATATTGAAAGAAACTATTCAAATTCTATTGATAACGACTTTTAGTCAAAACTTTTGCCAAGTAATTTTACTAGTTGTTTTTGTATATATATATATATATATATATATATATATATATATATATATATATATATATATATATATATATATCTCATCAATACAATATTCCCCACGGCAGAAACACCTTATTCACACATTTGCACTCTATTGATAACCAGTTAATTAAAATGTCACTTTTAATCTTATTTGTTCTTTTTTATTTTATTTATTTTTTGGAAGCTTCCTAGAAACTATTTACTGCACAAATTAACAACATACAATGTAGTGTCTGCAGCCTACTTACTTTCACTCCTGAAGCTTGAGGAACGCAATGCACTGAACTTTAGTGGTGAAATATCAGTGTACATCCCAGTGAAGGTGAATCTTATTTCTCATTTTGTATCTTGAAAGGCTGATTTTTTTTTCCTTTAATTGACTCAGGCACTTTGTTAATTGACATTTCCCGCAACTACTGTTTACCCTTGTTGTACCATACTCTTGTGTTGGTCTTTATTTTCATCCTTCAATCCAATTTATTTAAGAGGGTTGACTGCAGTATATGCTCAGGGTTCAGAACTTCCTTGATGGAGAGATAGAAACTTTGTCTCTTCTTATTTGCACTCGCCCCCCCCCCCTCAAAAAAAAGAAAAAACTACTTGAATGAACTTTGTCCAATCTATGTATTAAGAATTTCAAAGCGTATTAAAAAGTATTTTTTATAATACATTAAAGTCTCTCATTTCACAAGGGGTAGTGATAGCACATGCACATTGCATGGGAGACCCAAGCTGTTTACACATGCTAAAAGCTATTGTTCTGCCCTCTTTGGCAGTGTAGACTAGAGGTGCTCTAGGATAAAGAAATGGAATTGCCTTAAGGTTTATGCAAGTGGTAAGTGTTATAAGGGAGAATATACCAGCTTGCATTCAGTATCCTAGCTATTCTATATATTGTGCAGTTAATGCAATGTATGTGTTTTGTTAAAGATAGGAAGTACTTGGCATTTCACATTATAAAGCTAAGAAAAATATTGAGACAGTTTTGGGCTGGGAACAAGACAAATCACACATTACTAAGCTTTAGTAAATTTAAAATTTGTTTCCAAAAAAATAGTATTTATCAACCAAGCATGTGCAACAGGTGCATATTTCTAACATGTTTTCTGCAGTCTTTAAATAATGTATAGTTTTGTAACCAAACTAAATGTTTGAAAACTAGAATCACACAGCTAAGCAATATAATCCAATGCCTGTTTGTTCCTTTGTTTTGTAACATCTCATGGGGTTTTTTCTTTAAAAAAAAAAAAAAACGAGCATGTGACATTGCAAAGTGATAAGCTGACAGTGTAATAGTTTGAGTATAAATCAAAGGTGAAAGCCTTTTATACACTGAATTGTAAGGTCTGAAAAAATGCTTTCAGGGTGTTAGGGGTAGGTCCTATGAAAGATCTCTGTGTGATACACTAGTAAGTCACCTGATACCAGAAAATCAAGTTGTATCTTTTTTTTTTTAAATTATATTAGGTGAAATAATAATAATTAAACAGTATAGCTACTATTATACTGTTTACACAATACAAAGACATTTAACATATTTCTGAAATAATGGGTTTTACTATGTATTAATTCAAATAACAAATAACAGGAGAAATCTTACATCATAGTGGATCTGTGATTTAATACTTGCCAATCACCTCCACTCCTCCCCACCCCCACCCCTACTCCGACTCCCCCAACCCTAACCCCACCCCCTCACCCCAATCACCCGCCGTAGTATTCAGTGGGGCTTACATCTTAATCTGTTCAAACCCATGGAGAATACAGAGCTGAATGACAGAATTTTCTGGGTACATGAACACATTGGAAGCGGATCAACCATATGTGAAGTGACATCCAGTGCTGAATAGTGAAGGCTGGTAGTAACAGTGTACCAATCCCCCCAGAAACATACACAGGGACACACACAGACAAGAACACACACATATACACACACACACACACATAACATACAACATACATTCTGCTAACACTGAACCAAAACGATTTACAATACCAACCACATAAACACATAATAATTGATATCAGAATAAAATGATCCCCTTAAGCTTTAAACTTAGAGAGAATCGTTTTCTTGAACAACGGAATTTACAAGTTCATGTAAGTGTAAGTACATAATAAATGTTGTTTTCTGGTATGCCACTTTTCTAGTTGATCTGATATCCTTCTTCCTGTATTCCTTCCCTCTAGAACCACTTCTAGATCTCTATTGTTGATATTTGCTCCTTCAACTACTGTGAAACACTTATTGATGTTCCCATTGGCTCATTTTTAGAATAGTTCACTGATACACTTTGCATGTATAAATGCCAGTGATAAGTCATGGGCAATTCAGAAGTTGTGCCACTTGATCACAGAAATGTGAAATGCTAAGGCTTTAGTGCACTGAGTAACAGTACTGCTGTGCACAATTTCTCTTACAAGCCAGCTTTAGATAATGTACTGTTATCTCTGTAGGTGGCTTAAGATAATGAACCTAGAGCATGGATCCAGCATTCACAGAGCTAAGCCATGCTAATGCAACTTAAGTCCAATCCTTTCCATTTGGTCTTTGCCTTCAGAAACAAGAGTTTTGCAAATGCATTACCAAGGACTTACTGAGCATCATGCAGTGAGAACCACCATTCAGATATATGGTTTGATCTAACATCAACACTATAAACCAGGAACCATCCCTTGCTCGAATTAAATACAATTCTATCATCATTGTATTATTCATTGTAATACACACTGTCGGTAATGTACAATAATATTATGCAGCAGAAAAGTTGTGCACAGCACAGCAGCTTTGTTTGGGAGCTTTCCCCAGGAGAAAGAGGTTATCAGCAATATAAGCGACGTGTCTATCCTGCAAGTTGCTAGCTGTCTGTTCCCACAATGTTCCTGTATTTCCATCAGAACATCACCATTGCTGGGACTATGATCTGGACACACTAATGCTCATGTTCACAATCTCTTTCTCCTGCAGAATGTGTTCTTGCAAAGTTGACAAATCTTATAAATTTTATTCTCACACTGATTTCAGATGATGTGTGAATAAAAATGTCTAAACAATAGGGATTATGTTGAAATATGTCTGCAGTACGTATATACTGGGTTAGTAGCAATGGAACCAGTCTTTTGTCTTTCCCTAAAAGAGCATTAATACGCAGTCATCCAGGAGCAGCTTTGTGTTGGCAGCTTCCAGGATGGGGAAATATGGAAACTGTTTGTGCTCAGACTGGGGGATTGTGCAGAACAGCAGGGGCCCTTTGCATCCTTTACATCTGCCGGCCCCGCACAGCACTTGCTCAGAACAATAACTCATCAGTCGCCACCTCAGTCACTTGCATTCAACTTGTAGTTGGAACTACAGTTAAAAATAAAAGCACTGATTAATGAAAGGGAGTGTTTCAGATGTTAGCCAGTGCTAACACGTTTCTGATCCAACTGTCACTGTTGCCTACAGAATGGAGATAGAAGAGCTTAAAATCTGTTTAGAACTAGTGAGCAGAGACCAGCTTAGGGCCTGTTGAATATGATTACTATCTACTGATGGTCACAACATTGCTTCCCTCAATTAGGCCAATCTAAAGTCCAGTCACCCTGGGGGATTGTTCGCCCAATGAAAGATATGGGATAGGGATTACAATATCATTGACACAGCTCCACCACAAGGCTACGGGGAAACCTAGTACCCCTCAAAAATACCAGAATTAAAAAAACAAGTATTGGTAACTGTGACAGAGCCCTGTCGCTGGTTCCTTCACAAATGTGAAACAGGAGACGCGTTGCTAGGCAACCAATTGAGCATTTAGGCTCGCCTGCTGCTGAGTTGACTGGGAGGTCTGGATTGGCTGGGGGGCGTGCCCGGGGAGGCTGTGCGGAGCTCAAAAAGCATCTATGCCACAGCTCGAGGTGACTTTTATTTTTAGCTTTGCTTTGTTTTGTTTTCTTTATTAAATCTGACACTTGGCTACCACTGCTGGTACCCCTGTGTCAGCACTTGTGTTTATTAAATCTGTACGAGGTGTCAACACCCAATGCTCTGTGTCTGCCTCATTATTATTCAGTGACGACCCACACACGTAACACTTCACCCTATTACAGTAACCCTGAGTTAATTAATCAACAATACCAGGCACAGAGAGAATAACCAGGGGTGATGGAAAATAATGTTGCCTTCCTTCCATGAGTAAAAATCAATTTGAATCCTAGCATCTCAATTGAATATGGTTGTTGATCATTGTTCTTGGTGTTTTTTTAAATGTTTTACATTTTTTATCTTCAGCTGTGCCAGGGGTATCCAAGCTAAAAAATAAATAAATAAACATTCAACACCAAAAAGCAATGATTCTTAACTCACAGTTGATTATATTAGTGAAAATAATAATAATAATAATAATAATAATAATAATAATAATAATAATAATAATAATAATAATAATAATAATAATAATGCATTTAAAACAAATCATAACCAAGGTGCTAAGACTGAAACCAGTTTTGATTCATACTTCAATCATTATATCAAATGTAATCTCTTGTAATTTACATGGTAAACGGTGCCACAGATTGACATATTAAAAGGGTTAAAAGTAAAGTAAATTTGCTTACCTTGCATCGCCCATTCTTAAACTATGCTTTTACCAAGCTTAACCATTGCTCTTTACCTTGCATGCTTGTGCTTTACTGTACTTTCACTATGATTTTTTTGGCTTTACTGCACCCTCATATATTTTACCATGGTACTATACACCTTAATAAGGCAAGATTCTAAATGCAGAAAGGCAAGTGTGATGCACACACGGTCACACACACACACACGGTCACACACACACACAATGTTGATTCAGATGATGATGGATATAACCTGACATGATGTTCACAAACTGTGGAATTTCAATTGGCAGTAGGTGCAAGGTAACCTTTAACAATCAGCTAATGCTCTCCAAACAAAACCCTAATTAGACCTTTAATGCCAGCAGCACTGTGGTCTAGCTGCACCGCTCCACCGTTTTAATTACAGGGGCTGCTGGTAGTTTTAATCTGTGCACTCTGTTCATTATAGTGTGGATGTTAGTTTATAAATGTTAATTTATTGTGATGATTACTTGCCATGTAATTGGAAACAAGTGCTAACTAGCTGCTTCATGCTAATGTAAGGCTCATTAATAACATCCTTATTGAGATACTTTTTTGCTTGTTTGTTTGTTTGTTTGTTTGTTTGGAGGGGGAGGGAGAGTGTTCCATATCAGGTTTGTCAGTAACACCAGCTGTGATGGTGGTGGAGCGCATTACATAACTGGAGGTTGGAAGGAGCCAAGGCAGGTTGACACTTCCTTTCCTAAAAATATTGTAATCCTTAAAGTCATATTTAAATGTATCTAATGAGTTCTAGTACATTAAAGTTATATCAAATATTGTTTATTATTATTATTATTATTATTATTATTATTATTATTATTATTATTATTATTATTATTATTATTATTATTATGCTATAGTACTTACTTACTGTTACTGTATTTCTGTAATGCATTCAGCAGTGGCAGGGCATGAACACCCACCTACACTGTGATATAGCAACACCCCGCACACCGTGATTCAGCCCCTGTCGAACCCACATCCCCAAAGACCCTATAATAACTCTCTCTTCTCTGTGAGAGCTGCAGCTGCCCCCCACTGAAAGAGTCTGTTGGCAAGTTATGAATTTGTCAGCTTTTTTTATTTTCATTGATGTAGAGAAACCAAGAAGTGTCTTTTTCTCCTGTTTTGTTTAAGCAATTAAAAATTCTCTGCTATTGCCCCCTCGGGAATGTTTTGTTAAGTCCCAGTTTCCTTTCACTCCCGTTTGTAAAATGTTATTTGCTCTCCCAGTGCTGGCACCAGAGGCCACTGGCACTCTCCAGGCGAGCGCTACAGGTCCAAGCCAAAGGCAGCAGCTGGGATCTCTGAATGCCAGCCCTTGGTAAGAGTTCAACTCTGCCCCTATCTGACATGTTTTATATGTAGGCAGAGACAGATAGAGAAAATCTGGAGGTGAAGTTCAGTTGATGTAAGAATGTTAAATAGATGTACTGCTCTCCAGCATTAAGCCATAGAGAATATACTTTGGCAAATATTCGCAGCAGAAAGGTTATTTTGAGTACTGAACTGCATTACTATGGGTGTTTTGATAAAATAACATTATTATTATTATTATTACTATTATTATTATTATTATTATTATTATTATTATTATTATTATTATTATTATTATTATTATTATTATTATTGTTGTTGTTTTTCTCACTGCTAATGCTAATTTCAAGTAAGAAATCCAAAAAATCCCTGGATGGTAGTTTAAATCTGTACATTATTTAGAAGCTCAGGCTGGTGGTAAGCACTAACTGGGTTTTATTGGCTCATGCCATTTAAATGAAACTTTATGGCATTATTTCAAAACCATTCCCCAAGTGGGCAGCTGTGGTCTTCCATTGATAATTCCAGAATGAGGCTCTCAGAACTCATTGCGCCTCCACCGTTAATGAGGAAACTGAGTGAGAAATAGTGATGTGATTGCCTTAAAATCACTGGGCAGTAAATTATAGCCATTTAAACAGGAGACACTCTAATAACCCCTCTACCCCATCCTTCTTGCCTTTTTTTCATGGGGGCTAATTGATACAAAAAAGAACACCTAGGTGGCCGACCATGACCCCTCACGACCCCCTGTATCCTGTCCCATTCTCGCTGCTCTGGAAGCAAGCCTTTTGGAATAAAAGGAGGCATCCCAGATAATTAACCAAAAACATTGCCGTTTCATAATGCAGCAAACAGTGCTGGCTTTGCAGTGAAACATAGGCTGGTCACCTCCAGTTTTCTACTTTTTTCAGTGTTACCCTGTTTTTTGTGTAGTAGTCACCGTCCATCAATCTTCCCTTTAACCCCCATGTTAGGGGGAACCTCAGGGAACACCCACTGCCCTCCCCTGAGCAAGGACTTGGTTTTGCTTTCTTTCTCCCCCCCCTTTACCCGCCCTCCCCTTCTCCCCTGAAAAGAAAAGCAAAAGAAAACAAGAGTATGTGCGGGGCACAGAGGTAAGAAATCCTGGGTGGTATAGTGCTCCCGGGCACAATGCGCTCACTGTTCCTCCAGCCCCTCCGCCTCTTGTTTTACAACAGGGGAGGGGACACTATGAATAGGCTGATGATGTGAAACACTCTTCCCTGATTCACGCTTACAAATGCGTCTTCTGTCCCTCAGGCCCAGACAATAAAGAGAAACAGGGAAGGCGAGGGATAAAACAAAATGAGTTAATCTGAAGGGTGGAAAAAATGTTGCTTTATTCCATCCCACCTCCAATCGACTCAGCCTAGCCCCCATAAAGACAAGGATAGAATATGATTAAATGTATTTAATCATCACTGTAATAATAATAATAATAATAATAATAATAATAATAATAATAATAATAATAAATTGTTTAAAGGAGTCTATATTTGCAGAAAAAGTATGTAACAAAAAGTAAAAAAGAATGATATGTCAGATAAGCAACCTTCAGCATATTATTTTACCATTAATGTCCAACAAAGTGGCATTACCTGTAGATAATTCACCACAGCACAAGTGAAGTGTCGGTTAATTACCTACAAAGTCAATTATCAAGGTAATGACTGCTTTGGAGGATATTAAGACTAATTTAAACAAAAAAAAAAAAAAAAGTTTTCTATGTATTAGATATATATATATATATATATATATATATATATATATATATATATATATATATATATATATATATATATATATATATAGCTACCATAAGATAATGACCACTTTACTTAGAACCTGATTGGCTGAGACAATCCATGAGGTTTAGAATACATGGTAATATCTGGTTTTGACACACTGTGGAATCCTGGTTATAATGCTGCACATTAATCCCTCAGGGATAGTTAGATGTGTTTGCTGAATGACTCAGTCAGCTCCAGCATCATTCCCACATGAGATTTTTCTGTTCCCCTGCTGTCTAATTGTAGGTTTGCTGAGATAACCTGACACACTTTGTTAGAATGCTGGTCTAATAGGGCAACGAGCCGTACCTGTGCCAGGCTTGCTGGCTAGCTGCCTCATTGATCACAGGGAAAAAAATAGGAGTTTGGGCAATGGTGAAATAGAACTGGAATTAAAATAAGACATGTAAATAATTGATTGGACTATAAGCTTGATTCCAGTCCTATTAAGTAAGACAAGGTGATGAAGGAAGTTGTTTTGGTGGCTAGTTAGAGTACCCTCCCTATTTTCCAGTTTAAATATACTACTGTACACTAGTCCATAATCAATAACAGGGATATCTGAGCCTAATGCAAATACTCTCCATGGGAACTTTTTTAAGAAACAGAAATAAGACCTGAACAAAGATAAAGCTGGACCTAGACCAGAGCTAGCAAAGATGACAATAGGTTCACGTTTGCCAGAGTGAACATAAACTATGAATTGATGCTGGTGTGTAACTGGAGAGATTTTTTTTATAACACAGAAGATGGATTGCATACTTTGTATAAGGAGATAAGAGGGACTTTGCATTTATGATAAGTTTATAGAGAAGACGCTATATGTTGGGCTACAGACTCTGTGCATAAAGAGGTTATAGAGCAAACAGGGGACAACTGATTAACATCCCATTGGTAACAATTAGCTCTCAAGGATAAGAATGTCACCCGCCAGTCAGAATAGAAACTGAAAAAGTATAGAAGAATGGCAAGAGCTAACTTTGCCTAGTCTTCACTCTCAGAGCAAGGTTAAAGTGATTGGCAGTATGGTTGTAAGTACTGTGACAATGCAAGTCCACTCCAGAGCCCGTGAAGAGGGTATTATAGACAGAGAAAATATTTGTGCTGGGAAGATGACACTCTCCAATCTTTTAACAGCTCTCATCTGCCACTGATCACTGCAGCCAAACACACTCCTGCCAATTGTGTACCAGGGAAAGTATTCAAGTAGGGGGAGGGGGTGAGAAGAAGAGGGTGCCTCGATTGCAGGGACAAGAGTCAAACAATGGTATTGTGTTCACCTACTTCAGAAAGCAGGGAGAGAAGGGGACTGTGGGGCATTTGACATTGCAAATCACTTTAAAACAAAGCCAACCTGCTGTTGCCTAATACATTAGACTTTCTCCTCCCCTCCAAGCCCCCTATTTAGGATGGGCAGCATTGGGGGAAAAAAAAGTCGCCATTGAGTGGAGGAATTTCACACACAACCCTATGCACCTTAATTACTTTTAAACCCAAACAGATTGTCCAATTGAATGAATGGCGATTGTTTTGGTATTTGGCCGTATTCCACTGGAACAAGGTTAGGTGTACTGCTAATAAAATTGGGAGTAACATGGGTATCTTACTATCTCCCTGCATCCAGAAAAAATAATAGTTTATTTATTTATTTATTTATGGTAACACTTTGCATCAAGTGCCTCTAATTACTGCGTATTTACATAGTAGTTACAAAGTAAATACATGTGTACTTACACATACAGACAATGTTATTATGCAGAGTTACAACATACTTAACGTGTACATCTTTTGCGCAATATATGTAAGTACACAATTGTATCAGAAAAGGGTTAGGTTTAGAGTTAGGGTTAGTGGGGTTAGTGAGGTTTAGAGTTAGGGTTAGGGTTAGGATTAGAGTTATATCAAGCCACATTAAGTATATTGTAACTATGCACAATAACATTGTAATTATGTGTAAGTACACCTGCATTTACTAAGTAACTACTATGTAACTACGCAGTAAGTAGAAGTGTTACCTTATTTATGGATTTATTTACTTGCTAGTAGATTTAACTTAGATGGCTTTTATCAAAGATAGTTCCTTCCCCATGCATGTTGCTTTTCCATTTGAATACAATGTAATATTTCCAAGGGGGACATGAACAGCCAATCAAAGATGTTATATAGACAGGACCTCATTCAGATGCCTCAACAAAATACAAACAAAAGGCAACAAACGTCTTTATGAATGCTGAACTGCACAACACTCTCTGAAATGTATAAAAAAAAAGCACCAAACAGTCCTATTAAAAGATAAACAATATGACTTTGGAATCTGGCTTTCTCATCGCTGTCTTAGTCCCCCTCAACCTAACCTACCAATTTACCTTTCTGTGAACCACATTTTTGGAAGGTAAATCTAAATAATAAATACAATATTCTGTGTTTGGAGAGAGTCGGGATGTTTTATATTGCTGTAGCAAGGCGATCAATAAGGAATACAATATTATTGTTTATTTATTTGCATTAGTGCAGTATCAGTACAGTTTAAAAAAATGTATATATATATACAGTACTGTGCAAAAGTTTTAGGCAGGTGTGAAAAAATGCTGTAAAGTAAGAATGCTTTCAAAAATAGACATGTTAATAGATTATATTTATCAATGAACTAAATGCAAAGTGAGTGAACAGAAGAAAAATCTAAATCAAATCCATATTTGGTGTGACCACCCTTTGCCTTCAAAACAGCATCAAGCATCAATTCTTCTAGGTACACTTGCACACAGTTTTTGAAGGAACTCGGCAGGTAGGTTGGCCCAAACATCTTGGAGAACTAACCACAGTTCTTCTGTGGATTTAGGCAGCCTCAGTTGCTTCTCTCTCTTCATGTAATCCCAGACAGACTCGATGATGTCGAGATCAGGGCTCTGTGGGGGCCATACCATCACTTCCAGGACTCCTTGTTCTTCTTTACGCTGAAGATAGTTCTTAATGACTTTCGCTGTATGTTTGGGGTCGTTGTCATGCTGCAGAATAAATTTGGGGCCAATCAGATGCCTCCCTGATGGTATTGCATGATGGATAAGTATCTGCCTGTACTTCTCAGCATTGAGGAGACCATTAATTCTGACCAAATCCCCAACTCCATTTGCAGAAATGCAGCCCCAAACTTGCAAGGAACCTCCACCATGCTTCACTGTTGCCTGCAGACACTCATTCGTGCACGCTCTCCAGCCCTTCGCGAACAAACTGCCTTCTGCTACAGCCAAATATTTCAAATTTTGACTCATCAGTCCAGAGCACCTGCTGCCATTTTTCTGCACCCCAGTTCCTGTGTTTTTGTGCATAGTTGAGTCGCTTGGCCTTGTTTCCACGCCGGAGGTATGGCTTTTGGCCGCAAGTCTTCCACGAAGGCCACTTCTGACCAGACTTCTCCGGACAGTAGATGGGTGTACCAGGGTCCCACTGTTTTCTGCCAGTTCTGAGCTGATGGCACTGCTGGAGATCTTCCGATTGCGAAGGGAAGTAAGCATGATGTGTCTTTCATCTGCTGCAGTAAGTTTCCTTGGCCGACCACTGCGTCTACGGTCCTCAACGTTACCCATTTCTTTGTGCTTCTTCAAAAGAGCTTGGACAGCACATCTGGAAACCCCTGTCTGCCTTGAAATTTCTGCCTGGGAGAGACCTTGCTGATGCAGTATAACTACCTTGTGTCTTGTTGCTGTGCTCAGTCTTGCCGTGGTGTATGACTTTTGACAGTAAACTGTCTTCAGCAACCTCACCTTGTTAGCTGAGTTTGGCTGTTCCTCACCCAGTTTTATTCCCCTACACAGCTGTTTCTGTTTCAGTTAATGATTGTGTTTCAACCTACATATTGAATTGATGATCATTAGCACCTGTTTGGTATAATTGTTTAATCATACACCTGACTATATGCCTACAAAATCCCTGACTTTGTGCAAGTGTACCTAGAAGAATTGATGCTGTTTTGAAGGCAAAGGGTTGTCACACCAAATATGGATTTGATTTAGATTTTTCTTCTGTTCACTCACTTTGCATTTAGTTAATTGATAAATATAATCTATTAACATGTCTATTTTTGAAAGCATTCTTACTTTAGAGCATTTTTTCACACCTGCCTAAAACTTTTGCACAGTACTGTATATATATATATATATATATATATATATATATATATATATATATATATATATATATATATATATATATAGTATGTATAAGTATATTCCATCTGCAGTATTGGAATTTAAAAAAAGTTGTTCTGTTTCTGTGTTTATGTACTTCACAGTCATATTGTTCGTGGTCAATAAAGCAAATAAGAATAGTTGTTTTTTTATTGTAAGACAAAGTTTTTGTACAGTAGTTCAAATTAAAATGATAGTTAAAATGCAAGGTTGTAGTCAACAACCTATGTACCCCTTCAGTTAGCATTAAAGTATGTACAGTATTTATTAAAAGTACTTATAACTTCAAGGTAATGTTGCATTTTACTCACCCAAAATAAATTTTACTCACAGTGTCTAAATTGAAGAGTAAATTACTCAAGGACCCAAAACCGTATCTGGAGTGCTGGGGTGTATTCTATTGGTCTAAATAGCGACAGATCTAATTACCGCCGCTGCTTAGACAATTAATGTAGAATTAATTGTGTTCCACAGTTATGAAAAACCTAACAGTGCATGTGATTCTTTTTAGTGTTTTACTATATGAAAAAATACAAAAAATGCCAAAGAAAAAGGATCATAGTCTATAGCCATTTATCCACAATAGATCTGCTTGTCTTTTAATTTATTTTACTTTACTGTAAGTCATTATTTTTCTTATTTTACTATCTGACTAACACATCACAAAATATTGAACTATTGAGTGTAGTGAATTATTGAATGTTCCTTAAACAGTACAACATAGTACATGTACAACTTACTGCAACACCGCCCCAGCTTGAATGAACCAAATGCATATATTATTGAACAGTGAAATGGTGAGGGACCCCTGTATATATTTTTAAATGTGAAAAATACTTATATACAGTAGCTATGAATTTACCTTCATTACTTACATTGGAAGTTTACCCATTCATCAAATTTAACTAGCCTCCTCATGGCCCTCAACACCAAGAATGAATGGGGCTTAGGGAAATGGAACCCACTTGCTTTATATGTCAATTCATATAGAGAGAGTGTAATGTAGGGGTTATGAGTGGTGTTGTTTGTGTGGAATGTTACTGTAGGACATCAGGGCAGTGAATGACTGAAGACATCCATGTCAAAGGTTTCATTGACAATGTGCTATTCTCACAAATCTGCAGGAATGTTGTGGTTCTTAGTGGGATTGCGAAGGTTGAAATCTGTACAGTTATCTCTGTTTAAGCGATTTGATCATTAACATAATGCTGTTCTACATTACTTAAAACAGCGTTTTAATCTGGTTTTAACTAATCAGTAAAGCACTAAATTCCATGATTCTGTGATGCAGCTCTCTCAATGATAAAATGGTTCTGCATTTGACACCATAAGCAACAGTACCTGTTGAAATTGTCTAAGCCCAAGTTTCAAAGCACTGTTTAACTAATTTAACTATTTAACATTTTTAAATGTTATATGTAATTCTATAGATTTTGTTTTGTAATTTTTACCATCTTGTGCAGCAGAGCCACTAATTACATATTAAGCATATTAAGCTATTTCAGCTACATCTTAACTGCAACAACAAATTATTGTTCTATCTGGTATAAACATTCTTCCATTTGCAGGACTGGTGTATTCCTAATGCTTGTTATCCATATTGATCCAAAATGCCTGAATCTATTTTCTCAAAACTTCAGTAAATAATTCACCTAATTACATAACATATTTAGCTGACGGATTGTATTGCCTGAAAATGACCATGGTTAACAGTGCAAAATTGCAATTGACATCTGTATTACTTGTTTTGTAATTGTGAACTTAATCAATACTTCCTGTGGAATACATTAAACTGCATCTGCAAATCCTACAATGTATTGAAACTGTACACAATCTGGCAAGGCTGCTGTCTGTGACAGAGGTTGGCTGTTATGAAATTGCCAATCATGTAAATGATGCTCATTGACCCTCCTTATAAGAATATATATATTTTTTATACTGCAGTAACTAGCCCCTATTATAACAAGCAATACGTTTGGATCAATTATACTTGTTGCACATGAAAGTGATTGAACTTTCTATCTAGAAACTGATAATCTCATGAAACACATGAAATCTCAGCATTACAAAACCCATATCTGTGCTACTAATTTGTCAAATGTTAGGCCTAATCAAACTATATCCCCTATCTAACACAAGAACACTAATTTAAAAAAAAAACAGTCACTGAAATTTCTAGGTCATTGTTTAAAGCCTCAGTTGACCTCTTGGGATCAGAGACCGCGTTGTAGAAACATTTGTAACATTAGGCAAGGACAATTTCACCAGCCTTTGGAAACTTGACGACCCCCACCCCCACCCCCTCCCCTCCCAACAACCTCTTTTTTCTTCTACCATCCAGATGGATTCCTTGGATAATAGAAATAACGCAATGAGCCTCATTCAATTTGTCAGCTCGCTGTAAAGAGACTAGTAAGCCTTCCATTTGCAGTTCTGTGGTGGCGAGGGGGAGGGGGGCTATTCTGTGTCAGAGCTTAATTACCACCTAATAGCTGTTGTGGGGATAAAGCCCAGTATTTTTCCCCTTTTTGTAAAAAGGGAGAAGTCTATTTTGCCTGGTATTGAACAGCTAATCTGACAGTGAATAGTCAAGCTTACATGAGGTATTACAGACGTTATTTCTACCTGCTGTACTTCATAAGCTTGGTCTCCAGCAGAGCCAGCCCCTCCCCAACTCATTTCTCTCTCTTTTTAGACAAAGATTATTTGTCATGGAAAAGTTTGTAGCTTTTTAAAAAGCAACAGAGAGAGAGAGAGAAAGAGAGAGAGAGAGAGAGAGAGAGCGAGAGAGAGAGAGAGAGAGATAGAGAAGGTTTCTGAAGAAAGATTAGAAGGATTAAGGGACAGCACACATATGCTCAGGCTCACTATTGGTATTCCGCACACCACAGAACCCCACAGCCACCCAGGCTGCTGAAGCTGGAGATGCTAAAGAAAGAGGGGGATAGGTAAGGATATGAATGAGAGGGACAGGGAAGGAGGGAGAAGCGTAAATTAGTTTGGTCAGTTCTGAATTTAATATGTATTTGAAATGTATTTGAAAATATTTAAAATTCATTATTTTGTAGAGGAAAGGATGATGTATTAGTGTTACACACCTTAACCTCCTGGTTTATGGCCTAGTTGTGCCTTAACTATCTGAATAATACAAGCAGTACATTTTAACAAAAGTAACACAGACGGCTCCACCACCATTTATTAGTAAGAACAGAAGGACAAATCCACAGGGAATAACGTCTTCCTTTTTGAAGAGTGACAAAAACACAAGATAAATATCAGAAATATCTGATGTTTGCTCTGCTTGAAACATATTGAAATGCAAGGATTAGGATTTGTGTTAATGAATTCAGGGTACTATATTGGTGTGATTTACATATTGTCTTACATAAACATGTAAATCACATGTTTATGTATTAAATGCAGAAGTTAAAGTACAATATAAAGTACAATATAATTTAACATGGATTGCATTTGAACTTCACTTGCTGGGTATTAGGGCAGAAATTCAACATGCCTTTCATATAACAGTAGAAAATGACTTTCGGTTATAAAAATACACCTCTCAAGGTCATGTTTGTTTATGGGATAACATTACCAACACCGGATCACAAAGAAAAGAGAAGAATCGTTCTGAAAGAGTGTCACCTATCACATCTGCATTAAGATAACAACCACCACAAACAGAATATAATTATCACCATGAAGGAAGCGAAAAACATGGCTGACATAGGATTTAGAATAATACCACATCACTGAACTTTGCCCATAGTTATTCTTTTTAACAATGCATATTATATGATGTTCCCTATGGAATAGTTATTGTTGTTAATTTAATAGACACAAACACAACGGATGCACATTTGCATTTCATATTTTACAATTGCTACAGTATGCTACAAACACATGGTCTAATAATGAAGTTTTGGATCAGAAAACACTGATAGCTTTAAATATTAACAGCAGCCTTCTTTTTCCATCTGGCAATGGATTAAGATGTTTTGTGTAGAAAATAATTTGGGCAGCTGCTGGACTCCCACCGTTTTTTGTTTGTTTATTTTAATCATTACATTACTTGCAATTCATGTAAATAAGCCTACTGTGCAGTAATGTGTATTAAAATAGTAAATCAAACACTTCCTGTCCAATTCTCAATGACTTCCGAACCAAAAATATACATAACCTACAATATATAATATACGACTTTTACAAAAGAAAGAAAAGAAAGAAAATGGTGCCAATCAATTTAACGGCATACGATTCATTAGGGTGCTTTATTTGCTGATAAACTACTTCTATCAGTCCAAATGTGTGTCAATGTATTTTTAGTTTGGTACTACAAGGCTTTGTATTGCACTGCACTGTAACGTGGTTCTACAGCCAGAAGGCACAATTTCATCCCAATTAAATTGAATAATTCTAAAACTTCCTTGTTTAGGATTGTAATAAACTGGAGTTTAAACGATAAGCAAATACTACAGAGGAAGCACAGCTGTGTGTCACTGTAGTATCAGAGTAATCAGCACCTGGGTGTAGGCTAAACGCGGTTTCATAAACGATGAAACAGAAGGAACAGCCGTCTGCAAATGGATGCAGACGAATTATGTAATGCAAACCATCCATTAAAGGCAATTACAATCATTAAAATGTTATCGTCTACAGTATCCCATATGAAAAATAAATATATTTTAAATTACATTTTCAGGCGATATTTATTTTTCAATTGGGTTTTATTTTAAAAACAGTTTAATTTTATACTGAATCGTGTTGTATTTTCATATTAACTATACCTAAATCCTGTACTTACAGTCCCAGTTGACACCCTGTAGTATAAGATAATTCAAGAAAACAAGTTAGAAACAAGCATTTAGTAAACATTAGCCACTAATTAAAATGACAAAGTTTAACAAACAATCTTAATTAAAAAAAGAAGAAAAAAAAGCACTTAAGCAATTTTAAATATGTGTTCATGACAAAAGTATTGGCACCTTTACATTAAAAGTCTGTAAAAATGTAATAGAGCAAATGTATAAAATATAATCATTGATTGAAAACCGTTACACAGATTTCCATTACATGAGAGTAGATGTTAAAACTTCATGCTGATTTGAACTTGGCTCTCGCCAAGATAAGCACCAACTAAGACGTAGCTTCACAGTAAACTAATGTGATCCATATGTGTCTCCATCCATTTGCGCTTCCTTCCATATGATGATGTAGATATCCTTCTGTCTGGTGTTGATGGCTGAAGTGTAATGCTGGCTCCAGGGATCAGCTTATTTTGCCTCCCTAGCGCATCAGCACACACAACGGCTGCGATGCTGGCTCCGGGATCAACCATAGTGCGGTCTCCCCAGCGCATCAGCATGACAACCGCCTGGATTGAGCTAAGTAGGGTACATCTCTGGGGTCTTCAAGTGGGCACCTTCCATCCTCGGTGTTTCGTCGACTAGCCCACGACACCTCAAGAGGGCTCGACGGTGATTCTGGCGTCCCAGCATCACCCCCTCCGTCCCCACTCAACTCAGCCCAGCTTACTTACCTGTATATCAGCCTTTCTTTCTTTCTATTGTGCTTGAGATCCCCAGCCAGAATCTTTCCGTCTCAACCACAGCCAGTTGCTGCTCCTCTCTGCTGCTTCAGATAAGTTCTTCACTGTGCGACGCAACTCTTGGCCATTGAATCCGACATCTCTGAGAAACCGGGTTGTAGAGTGTGCCACAAATCCTCGACATCCCACTTCCACTGGGTAAACCCAGACTCTCCATCCTCGCTGTTCCGCTTCAGTGGCTAGTTGAGCATACCGCAGTTTCTTCCTCTCATACGCCTCATCTACAGCATCCTCCCATGGCACTGTTAACTCCACCAGGTGAGCAAGGCGTGCTGATCCAGACCACAAGACAATATCTGGTCGAAGGTTTGTGGTGGCAATCTCAGGTGGAAAAATAAGCCGTTGACCAACATCTGCCAGCATTTTCCAGTCTCTAGCAGCTTCCAGTTGTCCTGGGCGAGGATTGGTTTTAACACCTTTTCTTGGTGGTTGCTCTCCTGGGCGGAGGAATGTTGTCTTTTGTGTGTAATGTTTTAATGGAACAGGTGGCAACTTATTGGTCATGTTACGCTTGTCTTCCAATGCTAAGGCCAAACATCGCAGCACCTGGTCATGGCGCCAAGTAAACCGTCCTTGGCTAAGAGCCACCTTACATCCTGTCAAAATGTGCCTTAATGTTGCAGGTGATGAACACAAAGGACATGAGGGATCCTCTCCTACCCAGAGGTTTAGGTTCTGTGGTGATGGGAGAACATCATATGTTGACCTTATAAGGAAACTGATCCTGCTCTGTTCCATTGACCATAGGTCTTGCCAGCCAATCTTGCGTTGTTCCACACTCTCCCATCTCATCCATTCTCCCTGCTTGCCCTGGGAAATGGCCTTTATACACCTCATCCTCTCCTCCTGCTTTTGCACCTCGTTGACTACAAGCTTCCTCCGTTGCGCTGGGGCTGCCTTGTGCCATGTAGGAGGAGCTGAACTGAGACCAAGACCCCTCTTCCATGCTGAACTTGCCCCATGATATCACCAATTCGAAGGGCAGCCTTTGCATCCTCCACAGCTTTCTTTGCCACCCACTTTCTTCCAGTTTTCAACACAGGTGCTGCCTCCCTTACGCATTTGTCGCGTGACTCTACTAATGTCATTTCCAGTCGGACCTTGGCGCACTTAAACTCCTCGGTTAGAGCGGAGACAGGTAGCTGCAGTATTCCTTTACCATAAAGTCCCACTCTGCTGAGGCAGCGTGGAACTCCCAACCATTTCCTGATGTGTGAACTGATTAAAGCTTCCAGCTTCTCTACTGTTGTCAAAGAAACCTCGTACACAGTCAGTGGCCACAGCAGCCGTGGCAGTAGGCCAAACTGAAAGCACCAGAGTTTTAGTTTGCCTGGTAAAGCGCTGCTGTCTATGCTCTTCAACCCTTCCACAGCTTGTTGTCTAACTTCTCCCACACGAACTGTGTCCTTTAGATCCCCGTCGTACCATCTCCCAAGGCTCTTCACTGGCTTCTCAGACACTGTTGGTATTGCCTCACCATTAATGAAGAACGTTTTATCTACTACTTTACCTTTAATTATAGAGATGCTCCTTGATTTAGTGGGCTTGAATTGCATTCGTGCCCATTCAATGTTATTGGTTAATTTGCCCAATAACCGATTAGTGCAGGCTACTGTTGTAGTCATGGTTGTCATGTCATCCATGTATGCTCGAATTGGTGGTAGTCGCATTCCAGAAGCCAAGCGCTCTCCTCCCACTACCCATTTTGATGCCCTAATGATTACTTCCATTGCCATGGTAAAAGCCAGTGGAGAAATGGTGCATCCTGCCATTATTCCAACTTCTAGGCATTGCCATGTAGTGCTGAATTCTGAAGTTGAGAAACTAAATTGCAAATCTCCAAAGTAGGCTTTGACTAGATTTGTTATTGTCATTGGTACACTGAAAAAATCAAATGCTGCCCAAAGAAGTTCATGTGGCACTGAACCATATGCATTAGCCAAATCCAGGAATGTCACATGGAGCTCCTTCCTCTCCTTTTTAGCTGATTGAATTTGTTGCCAGATCACATTGATGTGTTCTAAGCATCCTGGGAAACCTGGAATGCCCGCTTTTTGTATTGAAGTGTCAATGAAGCAGTTCTTTAATAGGTAAGTTGACAATCTCTGAGCAATAATGCTGAAGAAAATCTTGCCTTCTACGTTTAATAGGGAAATAGGGCGAAACTGACTGATGCTGCTAGAATCTTTTTCTTTAGGTATAAAGACTCCACCTGCTCGCGCCATGCTCTTGGTACAACCTGTTTTTCCCATGCTACTTTCATCAGTTTCCACAGGATTCGTAGAACTCCTGAAGCGCTCTTGTACACTCTGTACGGAACTCCATTAGGCCCTGGAGATGATGAAGCCCTTGCTTTTTCACAGCTTGCTCTACTTCTTTCCACTTAGGTGCACAGTCCTCCATTTGGTATTCTGGTGGATTGATAGGTGGGATGTCTGAAGGAATTGACATAGGCTCCTGCCTTTTTGAATCTGTATGCGTTTCCTCCAAATATCTCTCCAACTCAAACTTAGATGCTTTTAGTGTGCCATTCTTCTCACTGGTGAATAACTTCTTTACAAATTTGAATGGGTCTTTATAAAAGTTAGTTCTCGTACGCTCCTTCTTTTGTAGCGTTTCAGTAGGCGCTCAGCTCTGCGCAATGTTGCAAGCTTATGTTTTATGACCCTTGTAAGAGATTGAGTCCCTCCTTCTGACTTTCTTCTGCTCTTCTCCATTGCTTCCTCAGCTGTCTCCTTTCTCTAACTAAGCGTTCAATCTCCTGCTGCCGTCTAGACTTTCCAGGAATAGTTTGTACTTTTTCCTTCCTTTTTCAACTCCAAACCTCTCGCTTCCATATGCGTAGATGATGTCCCCAAATTTATCCAATTTCTTTTCAACTGTTCCACTTAACCTTTCCAATGCAAAGCAGAGATCTGTGTTTACTGTGTCCCATGCAGTTTTCTCACAAGCTCTTGGCCATTTAACTCCAGGCTTGTGCCCGTTGAGGTTCTTTTCTCTCTTACACTGGTTTGTCTGCCCGGGTTCACAAGGATCATTAGGTTCATCACTAACTGTGTCCATGCAAGTCCTCCTCACATCTATGACAGGGGTGCTGATATCCTGCGAACTGTGGTTTGCTTCCTGTCGCTGGATTTCATTCGACTGACTTGACTGACTTCGTAAGAAGTACTGATCAATGCGAGGCCCTTGTCCCTTCTCCCTCAAGCATTTCATTCTCCCTTGATGAATCTTCAAACCCCTGACTGTTGTCGCCTTACTCCAGCCGCAGACACAAACCTGGAGTTCCATGTCTTTGCTAACTGCAGATCTTGAACTAGTCTTTTGTGAAGTACTCTCTATACTCATATCCGTTTCCGTTCCTAAGTCCTTAACCGTGTTGTCCAACGTTGAGTCATCTTCCGCCCGCCTCGCAGACTCTAGGGGTATTTTCCTGTTTAATTTCTTTGAAGCCTTGGGCGGGTGTCTCCAGCATCCTGTAAACACAGAGCTGGATACTGCCGACAAGGGTAGCTAACCCTGCCAGCCCCAATGGGGTCTCTTTCCTCCAGTCAGCTGTCTCTCCAGGCTGTCACGAGGTCTTTCCCTTGTTGCCAGCTGCACTATTCACAGCAGTCACTGGACGTATCCAGATCTTCATGATTTCCATTACATGAGAGTAGATGTTAAAACTTCATGCTGATTTGAACTTGGCTCTCGCCAAGATAAGCACCAACTAAGACGTAGCTTCACAGTAAACTAATGTGATCCATATGTGTCTCCATCCATTTGCGCTTCCTTCCATATGATGATGTAGATATCCTTCTGTCTGGTGTTGATGGCTGAAGTGTAATGCTGGCTCCAGGGATCAGCTTATTTTGCCTCCCTAGCGCATCAGCACACACAACGGCTGCGATGCTGGCTCCGGGATCAACCATAGTGCGGTCTCCCCAGCGCATCAGCATGACAACCGTCTGGATTGAGCTAAGTAGGGTACATCTCTGGGGTCTTCAAGTGGGCACCTTCCATCCTCGGTGTTTCGTCGACTAGCCCACGACACCTCAAGAGGGCTCGACGGTGATTCTGGCGTCCCAGCATCACCCCCTCCGTCCCCCACTCAACTCAGCCCAGCTTACTTACCTGTATATCAGCCTTTCTTTCTTTCTATTGTGCTTGAGATCCCCAGCCAGAATCTTTCCGTCTCAACCACAGCCAGTTGCTGCTCCTCTCTGCTGCTTCAGATAAGTTCTTCACTGTGCGACGCAACTCTTGGCCATTGAATCCGACATCTCTGAGAAACCGGGTTGTAGAGTGTGCCACAAATCCTCGACATCCCACTTCCACTGGGTAAACCCAGACTCTCCATCCTCGCTGTTCCGCTTCAGTGGCTAGTTGAGCATACCGCAGTTTCTTCCTCTCATACGCCTCATCTACAGCATCCTCCCATGGCACTGTTAACTCCACCAGGTGAGCAAGGCGTGCTGATCCAGACCACAAGACAATATCTGGTCGAAGGTTTGTGGTGGCAATCTCAGGTGGAAAAATAAGCCGTTGACCAACAAAACTAAGCTTCATTATAAAGTCAATAGCCAGAAAAATAGGTCATTATTTTCCAACATCTGCTGAAGAATAAACATTTTGGCAACGCAACAAATGATGGTCAAGACAAAGGAGTTGGATTCACATTTGAGAAAAGCACTCGTAGCAAACTACAACAAAGGAAATGGCTACAGAACAGAATCAAAGAAACATGGAATATCAAAATCAACAATCAGAGAAATAATCAAGAAGTACCAATGAACAAATTCAACTAAAATGCTTGAAACAAGTAGCTGTCCAAAGAAGATTACAGGTACAGCAGGTAGGAGAATCATCCGAGTATCTGGAAAAAATCCAAGATTAACAGCGAAAAGATTTAGACGCATCAGGCATAATAGTGCACGTAAGAACTAAAAAAAAGGCAATGCCTTCAGTTAAACATGATATGGTTGATATGGTGGTGTTTTAGCAGTTCAGGGACTGGAGACATTCATGTGATTGAAGATCAAATGAATACAGCCATGTATCAAAACATTCTACAAAGTACAATGATACCATCTGCTCACAGGCTGATTGGCAGACAGTTTATATTCCAACATGACAACGACCCAAAGCATACTGCTAAGTCAACTGGAATTCTTGAAGAAAATGAAGATAAAGTTCTGGAACAGCCTTCACGATCACCAGATCTCAGTCTAATAGAAATGCTTTGGACTGCTCTGAAAAAATCTGTAGCCAGGCATTATGTATCCAATCTGTCTTTGCTGAAGGAAATATGCAAGATAGAATGAGCCCAGATTTCACCAACACGATGTAACACACTGTTTAAGAATGATCACAAACACCATAATGAAAGGACACATGAAATACTAAAGCAGGGCTGCCAATACTTCATGGATGAATACTTTAAATTAAATAAGTTTGTTTGTTTTTTTATAAAGATTATTTGTTAAATTACTAGCAATGGTGTATTTTGCTTTTTGTTTTCTTAAAAAGTGGTTAAAATTTTCTAAATGCTCATTCTTAATCTGTCATCTTGAACTATGGTATGAGAACTGTATGCGACTGTATTTAATGACAAATCCTATTTAGTTACCAATGCTATATGGCGATTCAAAACTAATCAGTATTAACCAAGTATATAACCTTCAAATCTAATCCATATACCCACTAAATTAAAGTAAGCCCAGTTCAACTAAAACACGCATCGACTAATTTTCTAAATACTCATCACAAGCCCATTGAATGCATTTTAATTTTCCATGCATGTTATTTATTTAGCTTTAGGATTGTGCTAATAACTCAAATTAGATAGGAATACAAGTATAATAATTAGACACATAAGGGTAAAAATATGGTGCCAATGAATAATTTGCTGTTCGGTGGGAAAAGCTTTATAATCGTGCAATCCTGTTAAACTACTAAGAATGGCAGTACATTTAAAACTGTTTGTAATACTGGAAAAGCACACCTGCCACAAAGCTTTAATGGAAATTAATTTCAGTATCGTCCAGTTCATATTTTCACAAGCACAAATGACGTAGCATTCATTTATGAACAAAAATTTGTGTACAGTTTTATTTTCTGAATAATTTTTCATGGTACGTAAGTAATATTCATGTCTTGTTTACCTTATACAGCATACCTTTCCTTTAATCAAGACAACTTAAATAAAAACATTTAAATGTGGAACATTTCCCTAAATACAAACAGAAAGTAGTTATATATAAAAATACAACTATTTAAAATAAAATACATAAATATATCTGATTGTAACACTAAATTTGTGGCAATAGCTTAATATTATATCTATCTATCTATCTCCCTCTCTCTCTCTCTCTCTCTCTCTCTCTCTCTCTCTCTCTCTCTCTCTCTCTCTCTCTCTCTCTATATATATATATATATATATATATATATATATATACGTGTATTTAAACATAAGAACATAAGATAGGTTACAAACGATCGGAGGCCATTCGGCCCATCTTGCTCGTTTGGTTGTTAATATCTTATTGATCCCAGAATCTCATCAAGCAGCTTTTTGAAGGATCCCAGGGTATCAGCTTCAACAACATTACTGGGGAGTTGGTTCCAGACCCTCACAATTCTCTATGTAAAAAAGTGCCTCCTATTCTGTTCTGAATGCCTCTTTATCTAATCTCCATATAATGTATGTTGTCCATATCTGCATGCTTATCTCCATATAATGTATGTTGTCCATATCTGCATGCTTATATATAAACAAAAACCATACACCCTGTCCCCTAACAAAAGTGGAGTCATGTAGTCAGGTGATGATGAGAATCAGATATACTGTATTTGGCATGTCGTTTTTCTACCATTAAGTGCTTGGGGTGTATTACAGTACTAGAATACTGAAGTACATTACTTGCAGGCAACACTTAAAGAGTAAATAGCAGGGTTCCAAAAAATATAGCGTTATACGTCCCCATGTGTTGCTACAACTGTTTGAATAACATACCTGTAATTTTTATTTTCATTGTTAACATCCTGACAACTTTTTACACTTATAACTTTAAAGTCTGTTTCAAAGCTCTTTTCAAAATGTCTGCTCTAATGCACTGATAGCGTAAGGATTATTGCCCACATTGTCAAACAGGTAATACAGCAATAACAATCCATGATGTAGTGATCCTGCAGTGATTAAGAGGACAGATCTCAAACCCCAGTGCACTAGAGTGGACATTTTGAAAAGAGCTTTGAAGTAAAGTTATAAGTAAAAAGTTGTCAGGATGTTAACAACGAAAAGAAAGATTACAGGTACGTTATTTAAACAGTTGTAGCAACACGGGGGACGGTAACGCTATATTTTCGAACCCGCTACTACCCTTTAAGGGCGGGTATATCTTATTCATAAGTTCAAAGAGTGATGTCAATCATCACTCCACGGGCTGCAGCAGAGACAGCCCAGAAGCATCCAAGAGTATTCAAGAACTGAAGCATTCAAGTTTTTATTTTTTATTTTATTTTAAATTGACATCCTTACTGCAGCAAGGAAATCCAACAAGAATAGTGTAATTTGGTTAAAGTGAGTTGGTGGGGTAAAAAAAAAAACTTAATTAAAAAAGTGTGAATGGAAAAGACACAAAGCTTTGAATGTTATTTTCATGACTAGTACTTTATTTATTATTTGTTTATTTAGCAGACACCTTTATCCAAGGCGACTTACAGAGACTAGGGTGTGTGAACTATGCATCAGCTGCAGAGTCACTTACAATTACATCTCACCCGAAAGACAGAGCACAAGGAGGTTAAGTGACTTGCTCAGGGTCACACAATGAGTTAGGGGCTGAGGTGGGATTTGAACCGGGGACCTCCTGGTTACAAGCCCTTTTCTTTAACCACTGGACCACACAGCCTCCTACTTTATACAAAGAATTAAGCCAAATAATTCTCTAACTTATTTTTCCTTGATTGTCTGTCCCCATGTACTCTTACAACTACAGTGCATTCCCAGTTTATGGTTCCAGAATTACTTATTTTTTTACAGATTTGTATTGTGCTATGCATGTATCCCTAACTACTTCAGGGGTGTGGGAGTGTAACATCCCAACTGTCCAAAAACTGTCAATCGCTTAACAAACTTTTCAAGGACAGGTTTCAAGGGCTGCAGTTGAATGGACTGATCTTGCTAGACATTGTCTTTTCAGTGTATCATCTGTTTGGCATTGAGTGTTAATTTAATCTGATCTGTAGTGCTTGCCTTTTGAGTCTAAAGACATGACAGTGGTTGAAATGTGTATATTGCTGGATCATGATCTTAAGAGCAAACAATAGCACCTTTGGAATTCTGATAAGCTTATCAGTGTGAGAACAGTATTTACATAAAAATAGAGAGATCGCTAAACTATAAACACTTTTCATAAGGATGGTATTTGGGTCTACTTTCTTATTTGAATGCTTAAAGTTATAGATCGCTTGTATTTGAATAAGCCACCAATTAGTCTTTTTACCTTGATGCCAGCATAAAAACTACGCCAACAGAATCCTTAGCCTGTAAATGGTTTAGTGGAATTTACTACTTTGTATTCTTAGACATGTAGTTAAAAGACAGAGCTCCAAACACACTTGTAATAACCCACAATGGGATCTAATCAACAGCACATCTCTATTAGGAAGACATTTCTGTGATACAGAAATCTCTTTTTTTGTGTGTGACATTTCAATCAAAAATGCAAGGATTTGCCAGCATTTCCATACCCCTTTAATGTGCCAAATGCCTCAGATTTAATCCAAGCTCGGTCAGCATTTATTGCCATTTGTTACACTAACAAGTGAGATTATGAGAATCCCTAATGAAGGCTCCCAGTGAACTGAACTGGCTGATTAAAATGGCACTTTTAACAGCCACATGCCTTTATCCGGATGATTAGCATAACCTTATTTAGTGCGAGTAAACATGCAAACAGACGGACAGAGTAGGCAGAAAAACAACTAAAAGCAGAGGATTTTAGAGTGTGGAAGGAACAATAAAAAATATGCAAATGTCTTTGATTTCTCTTTTATTTCATCTTTCTTAGGGTTTTTCCACTTCCTTTATTTCTTCTCAAACTGTTGGTTCTTGGAGTCGGATATGGTTGTGTGTGTGAGTGTGTGTATGTATGTATGTATGTATGTATGTATGTATGTATGTATGTATTTATGTATGTATGTATGTATGTGTTTGTGAGTGTGTGCCCATGCCATTCTCTATATGTATGCACCCCTACCAATACTATATATTGGAGACTGTTTACACATATAAATCCATGAAGAGCACCATCTGTAATGAGGTAGCCTTCACTTACTCCCTGGGGCTGCTCCTAAACCTCAAACTCTACAAAGCCCCATCTGTTAACTCTGCTTTACACTTTTACAGAACCATACAGTATATACTACCCTATTTTCAAGCCTTTTTATTTGATCTGGGAGTGTCAGTGTATGCACTTGTTACTAGCAGTAAGGAACTTATTCATGTCTGTTTAAATGATGTTGCTCTACACTGTTTTTATTTTTTGGTTTTAACATTGTTGCTATTGCTGACTGATGTGGACAAAGTGCTCCCTCAAAGTTCTGATATGCAAGGAACTGATAAGATTGCAGAGTGAAGCCTGCTACCCATACGCTTGGCAGGTGCTGTGTGGACGACAGGTGGCATACCTTTACATGCAGTGGCTTGATGCCAGTCCAGACCACCCTCCCCCAACAAGCAGCTGAATAATTGAGAGCTGTCCATTATGTCAGCTAAATGGTTTAGTGGTTAGAATGGCTAGCTTTAATTTAGATGGCTGTTGGTCCTGTCCCATATATTGTAGGCTAAATCTGGGTTAATATTGAGGTGCCCTGTCGGTCTGTCCATCCATATGGCATACTCACATTTTCACATAGACATACAGTGGATGTACGTCATCTACTTGCTCTTGTTACTGATAGCTTTATCTTTGGCAAAGGATGAATGTCACTAAAATGCTAGTTGTTACTGTGGCCATAACACTCAGAAGGAGGTTGCCTGCCTTATTTATAAGAATAAAAAGCAATCATGGATTAGAGTCCTGCACCTCCTGATGGTAATTAACTCTTTGATAAATGATTATCTAAGCAGTATTTGAAATCATGGATGTATAGCTACATGAATACATTGTCCTGCTAAAAAAGTGCACCCTCCTGTGGTCATCCTTATTTGCAAACTCTCTCACCTCCTGCAGCTGCAGCTGCCTGAGAACATCAGATCAGTCTACAGGCAGTTGGACAGTTCCATGGTGTATCAGGTTCTGTATCATCCATCTTCCTAAGACTCCAGAAAAATATGCATTGCTATTGGACTTGGGTTGACAGAGATCTTCGGATGAACTGATGGAGGAAGACAATGTTACTTGAGTACATGGCAGATGCAATTCTTCTTGCAAAATACAATTTATCTTCTGGCAGGGATACATTTTCACAGGATGACAATGTTACTTGATTGAGATGGGACAAATGCTGCTTTGTAACAAACAACAGGACCCCCACACACTCCAAGGGTCCAGCTAATGCCCTTTTAGATAAAGCCTTGTCCATGTTTTATCAACCTAGATGGGTGCAATTCATGTCCATGTCAGGAGCTTTTTCTCCACAAATACAACATAATCAGTTCCACAAATCACACAGCCTTCAAAATGTTAACGAGGATACATTATAATGGGTGACAAGCTAGGAGCCATGTCTGTGTCCAAGTAGCTAAACATTGGGTTATTTATCAATACAATACAAATCCCAAATCCCTCCATCCATCATCAAAGTTGACACGGTATGCACAATCTGTTGTGAAAGGCGAGGGATTAGGAGGCTGCTACCTTCCCTACCTGGCAGGTGCGGTGTAGACACGTGGTGAATAATGAGATGGCTTCTTGCCAGTCTAAGACCCTCCTCCACCTACACATTCATCACTGCCAGCAGTAACAGCATCATTTACCATTGTGACCTTTCCAAATACCTTCATGCTGTACCAGCCAAATTAACTGGAGGTTTGGGGGGGTTGCAGTTCCAATACTCACCTTGGTTCAACACACCTGTAGATGCAAGTTCAAAACTAGCGATCAGAACAGGGTTCCTATTGGCAGGAAATGAAAAAAGACAGCTGTGGAAAGTTTTATGCAATGCAGCAACTCCTGATATGAAACAGCCCACGTTACCAGCCTGTTGAATTACTTGCTAAGTACTTGATATAATTGATGGGTGGATGTATGCGTGGTTAGGGCTTCGGTTTATATTTTTCAAAGTATTAGACTATAGGGTTGGGTTAATGGTTTCAAATAATAGGGTTCCATGGTGACTGCTATTGATTTGCAGTAACCTAAAAACATTTATATATACAAGTTACCATATAAGTTACTGTGTTCATAATATTGTAGTTTATAAAAGATATTGGGTCTGTAAACTAAACTATAAAATATATGTGCAAAGCTGAAATACAAACAAGCTTTTATGCTAAAGTGTCACACTGACACTTTAGAGCAATAAATACTACTACTAGAACTATTATTATTATTATTATTATTATTATTATTATTATTATTATTATTATTTATCCTTTGCAGTTGGTGCTCATATAAAACAAACACAACATTGTTCCGTGTAGGTCACATTTACTTGTCAGCTAAACGCTTAGTGAAATGCTGTACCTAATGGTGTGATAAAGGTCCTGACTCAGTATTAGCAATCTCAATAGACTATTCTATAGAATATTCATTTATTGAGAAAGTTACGTTTTCACTAGATTTGTCTTGTTATTTTGAGGTACGCTTTAAAAAGTGGTACACCTTGTACTGCGCTTGCAGGGGCATGCGCAAATGATTTTAGCTCAGAAAACAAGGTTTGGTCCTTAAAGTTATTTTTAATATCATTTTTTTTAAAACAATTTAGCAAATGTATGTGACTTTAACTGATGAGTAACACATTGTGTTATCTAAAAGTGTAAACATATACGATGTGGGTGAAACACAGTTTGTCTTGTTCGTAGTGATTTGTGCAGTAGACAATGGCAGCATTGACAGCGTACCATTTTCTGGCGTTAAAAGGCCCTGGAAATTTGAACAGGATTAATATTTACCACGGACTAATAATTATATGTTTAATGGCTTTATTTTGGTTTATCAACGTAACCATATATATATATATATATATATATATATATATATATATATATATATATATATATATATATATATATATATATATATATATATATATATATATATATTTTTTTTTTTTTTTTACAAGAAGTGGGTCATTTTCCTGCTGTCCTAATTCGGTAAATGAGCTGTCTGAACTCTTGTGTGAATGTAATCTTTGAATATGTTATGTAACGATTTACAGTGATATACTAGAATTACCTTTAGCATACCTGTCTGCTGAGATTATGGTGTTTAACACTTTTCATTAGGCTATCGAATTGTCGAATAGGCGTGAATGATGATATTAAAAATTCTGTTTGTTAATCATTTGTGTTTCTTTGTTTTGTTGGTTAGTTTTCTAATATTCAACAGTTTTCTAATGTTCAACATGTGTTCAGTAATTTTTTGCTTCTTTTTGTACTGAGCATGCTCGCCACTATTTTACTTCTTCCGCTTACTGTCAGAAAAAAAGCTCCCTACCTATATCGTTTTAATGTATTGGTATTAAGTAAGTGTAAATTGATACAATTATTACTGTTGACTATTTTGCAAACATGGGTAACGCTACCTTCCTACGATTATTCAACTTAAATGAAAATATGTAGTATGAACGGTGTTTGTTGACTATTTCTCAAACACGGGTAATTCATCTTAACTTTTTCTAAAACACGGGCAGTGTGTATTCCTAATAGTAAAGTAATGTGTTGATGGCATTTATTTGCATTTACATTCTTGTAAAAGATACTGCGTATACCGACACTGTATTATGTCAAGGGTAGTAGTTTGTAACAGCCCAATAAGACCAGTCAGCATGTATTACCATCTCCCCCGCCTGCCGTCCCCCCACAACCCCCATGGGCCTCTTGTGCTGCAGCATCCGTGGCAAAGCTGATCACCTACTTTTCTGTGACTATCGCACCCCTCTGTTTAAAAGACAGACATCACCGCAGCAGACCTAACAGATTTTCCTAATTGAACTGTCATGGATCATAACTGTTAAAAACAATTTTCCATGCTTCGTTTATTACTGTTTTAAACACATTCTTAACGGCTGATTTGGAAGCTTAAGCGGTCAGCTGTTTGACAGGAGGGGGCACCGGGTTAAAACAATGAAAAGCTTAAGCAACCTCTAATCAACAAATTAACTCACAGCGCACACGGCGGTGCGAGGGGAGAGCGGGGGTGCGGGGAGGGGGACGTGGGACGTGTGCAAAAATAAATCGTGTCTCTTGATGCTATCTGTGTAATAAATGCTATTTTTTTTTCTTACATTTTGTTCCACAACCCATATAAAAGGGCCAATGGAAGGTCTACTGTAGCGAAAACACCACCTTCCTACAGTATTATTATTTATTTCTTAGCCGACAGTAAGAGCAAAACCTTTGGAAGTCATACAGCATGTGAACGGTACTGGTGTTGTAAGCCTACAGTTGGTTTTTTTCTGTTTTTGATATAGAAGGATAAATATAAACAATACGATGCTATCGAGGTTTCTTTTTTCTTTTTCTTTTTCTAATATGGATAATTTTTAATATATATTTGCAACTAAAATATACCCAATAATATCAGTCTCCGGTCCCTTCACAACATGCATATTCTCATAGTTTTGCTTTAATGAAAGAAAAAACGATAAGGACAATACACACAGAATGTATTCTATTATGAACAACTATGAATACCAACGTTTACTTTGGTGAGATACTTCTGGAACTCACTTTATTGTTGTATACACCGTATAGACTTGTGGTGGATACTGGTATTCTTCTGATACAGGTGCTAAACTGTAACTTTCAATTATTCATGATGCCCCTTGCTAGTGTCTGTTGTTTCTTCGTCATTTCCAGCGTTGCTCCTCGTGCCATGTATGGTAGTAGTTTTGTAAAGGGCAATGGACGGGTCGTATTGTCCAAGAGAATGTCCACTTCTCTACATCATCCGTTTGTTTGTGAAACCTCTTCAAACTCTTCAGCCCTGGACCTCGACTGAGTGCTTTAGGGTAGCTGAAGGATTTGTTTCTATTCCACATGCTATTGTTATGGGAGGATTGGGGTTTGTTTGGTTTGAGGTTTTTTCTTTCTTTCTATAGCAGATGTTTCTTCTCCCGTTTTTTAACCTATGTTTTGATGCCTTTTTTCTCTCCGCAAAGCTCCCTATGAGCCAGTACCATTGCCGGAGTGTGTCCTATTCAATTCATTGAGCTTTAGTTCTTTGTAATGACATCAGATTTACCGACCCCCTCTTTTCTCTCCATAGCAGTTGCTTATTGGTCCATCAGCCCCTCTGTTTGAGACAATAACATTGTTCCCATGCTTGCCTCATTGTTGATCTAGCTATAAAAAGCAGCAGAGATGCCCAAGGTGGTTAATAGGCTGTCACAGCACTAAGTGGATATAACAAGGGGAGCTCTGACACGTTCTCTGTGCAACCGCATTGCTCTAAGTAAGTCTCAAATTATTGTCACATGGCCTCGTTTGTTGTTTACTGTGGCTGCTATATTTTAAACACATTTTATTGCAATTACCTTCTGCTAGGTTGCTTTTAGTTATTAGTTGAGAATGAAAACATTATTTGTCAGAATTATATTTTTAACGGTGTCTTTTGGCTTTATTTGGGATTGGAAATTATTTATTAACTATAGCAGGTTAACTTTCATTCCTTGTCATATATTGTAAAAATATGTTTATTTTATTTTATTCTGACAACACACCGTTATCTATTATTTTGGCTTCTTGTAATCTTTTTTTTTTACATATCCATAGGCTTTTAAATCGAAATTGAGGATGGAATCTGATGCCAGTTTAATGTCCAGCAGGCCCTCCTCTCCTGAAGTCGATGATATATTTCTGCCTTCTGTCAGAAAGACGGCAGGCTTCTCGGGCACCGTCTCCTCTACACAGAGCGACTCTCCCCAAGAGCTGAGCTCCGAATTCCGGGCAGCCTTGGCAGCGAGTGCTTTGGAAGATGACACGCTCAGCTTGAAAATGTTATCAAAGAAAGACCGAAAGCTTCTTTCAGAACCTGAGCTGCAGCATATGAGGTTGAAGATAAACAGCCGAGAAAGGAAGAGAATGCACGACCTAAACATTGCCATGGATGGGCTCCGGGAGGTGATGCCCTATGCGCACGGACCATCGGTGAGAAAACTCTCCAAGATCGCAACCCTTCTTCTGGCCAGGAACTACATCCTGATGCTCACCAGCTCCCTAGAAGAAATGAAGAGATTGGTCAGTGAGATCTATGGAGGTCACCACAGCGGATTCCACCCCTCAGCTTGCGGGGGAATGACACACGGGGGACATTTACCCGGGCACCCGGCTTCTCATGCATCCCACCCGGTCCACCACCCCATTATCCCGCCAGTCGTTTCAACAGCATCACTGTCTGTACCGAGTATGTCAGCCGTGAGTTCAGTAAGACCCCACCATGGGCTACTGAAGTCTTCGTCTGCGGGCGTAGGGCATGCCTTGGGCAGCAGTTTCCAGCACTGGGGCGCGGGCATGCCTTGTCCGTGTAGTATGTGCCAAGTACCCCCTCCACACGTTTCAGGCATGTCTACAGTCAGCATGCCAAGAATTACTAGTGACACTAAATAAAAATACTTTTAATACAATGCTGGGACAACTATATACACCCAAGTCTGTTTACCAGCACAGTGAAATATACCCCCAAAACCTTCTTAAGAATATTACGAAAAGTAATGTTGCTAAAACGCAAAAACTGGTAATGAGCATCGGATCAAAAGGAACATAAACAGCTCAAGCCTCAAAAAAAAAAAAAAAAAAAAAAAATCATTGTGAAAAACTGGAATCGAAAACGGAGCACGATGCTTTTTGAAAACAAATTAGATGCATACACTTTTGGGCATCTTTAGTACTACTTGTGCAATTATTATTTGTGTGTTGTATGTGTTTTTTTTTCTTTATTATGTAAGAAAACGAGTAGGTCAAACAGCAAATATCGGATAACCACTTGAAACAACTCTAACAATTGTTAGAAGGATTCGTTTTGATAAACGCTGATTGTAAATTAATGCTCAATGTTAATGCAACTATCGTTCCCCTCTCCTTTAAGACACCCGTAGAAACCAATGCTTGAAGTTGTACATATTTTGTGTGTTTGTTTGTAAATAGGCTATATAGAAAGTGTGAAGGAAGATAACCGTTTTTTAAAATGTTAAATAACATGTAATTCTGTTTAGGTGCACTTGAAGAGCTATAGGAAGGAATATTGCCGGTTCCTGTCAAATTGTCTTTATTTTGTCTGTAACACTAAAACTGTTTACGTCATTTTCTCTTTTGTTTAATATCGTTTTAATTTTAAGATGTCTTTCCCTGTACCTAACCTTGTTCTACACTTCACTGCCTGATTGCTGTTAACTTTCAGTATTTGACCTGTTCGTGTTCAAACAAAGTATCAGAACACAACGCGTCTGTCACTGCCCATTGCAAACATTGATCTCCTCTTTATTTTTTATAAAAAGTGCAAAATAATATTTATTTACTTATTTCGCTGAGGGGATGAGTGATGAACTGTTGGAATTTGAAATAAAAAATACAACTTTTTAATTAAAAAGTCACGTGTATTTTTATTTATTTATTTATTTATTTTTGCTGCTGAAATTGCTCATACATTTAAAAAACAAATAAGCTGTAAATTCTATTCAGTACTCCCCTTTAACAGTTAAGCAATATAACCCGAAGAACAGTTTTACAGTCCGGTCAGGGCTGTCTGTGGTGTTACATTGATTGATTTGGAACAGAGATTATAGTTTGAACGATAACATTCAAGGTCCTTTTACCAAAGATTAGGTACCTCATATTGGCCAATCAGGTTAAAGGAAATATCCGATCAATTTTTGTAATCCGCAAACGAGTTTTCTACTTAATTCGTATTTATTTATTTATTTATTTATTTAATTCTTACTCGATAATAATACAATACATTGTAACAACACAAATACATACATAACCTTTATTACGTACCATTCTTATTTACCCATAAAACTTCACTGCTTAAAACATATCACAACATTTGAATAACTATAAAGATAATACAATTAGCATTAGGCTAAGTGTTGTAATTGTGTCGACGAAACTATAGGCCAACTTTTGGGAATATATTAAAAGCCATTAAAGACAGGTATAGCTTTTTTGATTAATAATTGGCATGATAGCTTTCTAAACGTGGTCTTATTTTTGAAAATAAATAATTAGAACCAGTTTTCTGGAAATGGAAAATGACCATCTACTGATTTTTGTAGTACAAACCGTCTTGGAACATCATTTACAAGAACTGAGCTGAAATTCAGAAATGCAGTTTGATTTAGGATTATGTTGCATTGAGTAATCTTTACCACACAGGTTATGCGTTTGGAAATCATTGACATTAATAATAATAATAATAATAATAATAATAATAATAATAATAATAATAATAATAATAATGTCCGTGATAAATAATTACCTTGTTTTCACTATTTTACTTTATTACAAGTAGATATTTGAGTCTTAAAAATATTTCATGAAAAGATTAAGGTGAAGCAATGAAACAGAAATGGTAAAGTGTAACCGAGATTTAATTGCCAAGCATGCTGCATGTGCTTTCTTAACATGTATGTGGAGTTTAGTGGACGGTAACCATTTCTGCTATAAGGTATCACAGCTGTACAAGAAGTTACTAAATCTTTAACAAATGCTTCTCCAGATGGTTTAATCTTCCTTTTTCTTGTTTACAAAGCCGAATAATTGACCAAACTCTTAAAAAACCAAAAACAAACAAACAAAAAAAAAACAATATACTGCGGTTAGCTTTAATTTAACTTCTACATTTTAAATACCATTACTGATAAACACTGAATGTAAAGTAAATAATAATAATAATAATAATAATAATAATAATAATAATAATAATAATAATAATAATAATAAATAACAGACGAGAAACAGAAAAACAGTACATTTGTTTTAATAACTACACTGCAAAACCACACAATGACACTAACGTGTTTAAAATCAGTGCAACAATTGATTTTACTGTTTTTATACAGAATGGGCTATAGCCTGGTTAGCTTTACGAATGAATTACGAATAATCGCTAAAAACAGTGAGTCACAAAGGTTTATGAAATTTGGTGACAGCTGTGAAATTAAATCGAAACTTATTGTTAAATGATTGCTTTTATAGTAGGCTTATTACTATTACTACACTTCTATCACTTTTTTTTTTAAATACCGACTGCATTAAACCTGTAAAAAAAAATTTATTAGCTCATTAAAATCCTTTGGGATTCGGACAACCTGCTAAATGGGATTATAACATTAATCTTATAGTTTTTTTTATGATGTATAAAGGATATATGATTATTGGAATATCATCATATTTGATTATATGATGTTGCAGCCAATGGATGTTTCAGTATATTCTACCAATAACGGTAATTTTGAACTTGCATTTAAACTAAAGTTTTATTATGAGTTATATGGAAAAGTGAAATGAAAAACAAAACGTTAATTTTAGGTAAAACGATAGCAAAATCCACGATTTAACAAATCGTGTATCAATTATTTTCGTAGGCTACATATATATTATACGTTATAAATATGTTAAATATAATAGCGTGAAGTAAATATTGCTAAATTTAGACTTATCCATAGCTGTTACCTGCCAGTAGCATCTAAAGTTTTATTAAGTTATTTGTTTTATTTATTGGTTTATAAGATAATGAAACAATAATACCTACCGTATTTTAGTGAATAAGTCCTATATGTACTACCTTATTTAGTATGCGGTATGTAAATAAGGTAATAGATCAAGATGTTTTAGTTTTTTTTTAAAGCTCAAAATATAATTAATCACGCTTTTCTTACAGGATAAATAGAGTCGTCCAACAACACAATAATAATAATAATAATAATAATAATAATAATAATAATAATAATAATAATAATAATAATAATAATAATAATAAACAGTAACTTTCAAATACAGTAATCTCTTTAAAAAAATGTAATATGCAATGGAAACTCAATCTTAAAGACAACATGCGAACAAACATAATAATAATAATAATAATAATAATAATAATAATAATAATAATAATAATAATAATAATAATATAATTTTCCTCAGATTTCCACAGATCACCTATATATTGTCTGCACAAAGTGCTTCCACGGTATAATCGTGACAGTACAACACGAACGACGACATACAAATACTGAAACGCAGCCACGTGTTAGAGAGACATACTAGTATATAAGTATTTATCAATATTATAATGTAATGTATCCATCATTTAATGCAGCCACATTCCCTAACTACATAATAAAGTATATATATTTTATATATACTTAGTTTTCGTAATATGAATTTACTTGAGTTTAAGGAGAGTGTGGCCTATTTGCATGGTTTGATTTAAAAGTAATTCAAGTTCAAGTTGTCCTTACAAATAATGCAATGTTCTCAGCATGCACCTTCTTATGTATGGTATCAAAGAGGATTTGGATGGATGAAGATCTGTGTGTAAAAATCATGTCAAATTATTATTATTATTATTATTAGCAGTATTAGTAGTAGTAGTAGTAGTAGTAGTAGTATTTTCTTTTCATTTATTTTTCTCTTTATTGAGAGCTGTATTTTACAAAGTTCAGTCTAGACTCCACTGGGCATTTTGAAGTTCATTCCGACAGTTGGCTGGGTGACCTGCAGGTTGGACAGCAGCTTATTAGTAGTAGTAGTAGTAGTAGTAGTCGTAGTAGTATTGTATATACATTGGTCACTTTGATATTAATACCACTTCTCAACTTATAGTTTGTAAAAAAATGTAATTTAAAATGATAAAATCTGAATGTCAAATTCAGTTTGCAGCAAAAGTTATACAACAGTTCTTAATGTAATTGAAAACTGCAAGTATTGAGTACAATTTTTATACATAGTACATACACATTCTCATTTCCTATGTGGTAATAATATCAGTGGGCTCACGCGTGGTGTGTAGTGCTGCCACCTAGTGAAAGCCGAGGGAGGTACATTTGTCACCTCTGTACACAACATAAATCAATATGTGTTACAATGTACAGCTATGGTCAAAAGTTTTGCATCACACTATAGATTAAACACATTTTGCTTCATAAAGTCGAATGAAACCTGCTGAATAATGTTATGGTAACACATTGAATTACATACCGCTTTGTAGTTTTCCATATACATAATGCAAAAACTGACAAAAATTACATTTTAAAATCTAACATGAAACACTGGCTTCCAGTAGACTTTTGCGACATAATTTTGTAGTTTCTTAGATTACACAATGTTAAATAAAAGATCTAAATTAATTTCATTATTATTATTTATTTCTTAGCAGACGCCCTTATCCAGGGCGACTTACAATTGTTACAAGATATCACATTATTTTTACATACTATTACCCATTTATACAGTTGGGTTTTTACTGGAGCAATCTAGGTAAAGTACCTTGCTCAAGGGTACAGCAGCAGTGTCCCCCACAAGGGATTGAACCCACGACCCTCCGGTCAGGAGTCCAGAGCCCAAACAACTACTCCACACTGCTTTTTTAAAAAAAAAAATTATTATATCGCAATCCTAAAATTCTAGGTGATGCTAAACTTTTGGCCATAGCTGTATGACACATTGATGCAACAATATGCATTATGGGTTTTAATGCATTTGATGTACTGCATTTAAAACCCAACCATCTCTATGTGGGAACTTAGAAAAAACAATGACACCATTACACTTTGCTTTACACAAATGAGGTGACACTGAAAAAAAAAATAAAAACAATAATCAGATTCAGCCCCTAGCTGAGAGGGCTAGCACTACCAAGACTAAAACTCCCCACCCACAACAGCAAAACAACAACAAAACAAGAGCTCATATCCTCAAATCAACTAATTCCTGTATTATCTCACCATGTGGTCTCCATTTATCTTGTTATCCAATCCAGGAGCCTACTGTGTTTACTGTTGCCATGTTTAGCAGCACTCTCCTTTCTGCCCATCTGTGAAGGTAAACCAGGCCGTTGATTTTTTTTTTTCATTAACCAATTAGCGGTGCGAGGCAGGGCAGGAAAGGAAGAGGAGGGGGACAGGGAGTGGAGGAGTCATTAGGAAATGTTCTTTAGTCACTATTAGAGGCAGTAATTAGCACCTTGACAGCTGGAGCAGATGAGGCCTGCAGACATGGAGAGATAGACAAAGCCCCAAGCTATATTTCTTGTGGCTGCTGGCTCAATGGCAGCACACTCCAGCCTGTGGGGAGTTCAAATTCACACACACACACATTAACAGGTGGGAGTGGGAGGGGCAGGTAGGTGGAGATAGCAAGCTGTAATCCTATTGTACTAATGGTAGGATTTGCAGGTAATTGGTGCCAGAGCTTCTGGGTAGCTTGATTTTGTTTATTTGTCAAATAAAGCATAATGGCAGCAACATAGATTTGGGTGCTTATTTAGCTTTATTTGGGTGCCAGTTGAGAAAAGAAGGGTGGTCATATATTAAAAGGCGATGAACTGTAAATATTAACTGAAGTTAAAAGAAGAGCAGGCCATTTTATTGTCACACATTTTTGTCAATGAATTGAGAATTTTATAGACACAGATGTTGCTTTATTATATCAGGCCAGGTCTCACTAATAATGTGCTTTCCTGTTTAACAAACAAAGCATACAATTCATACACATCTTGTGTATTTAAATGCCATTGCACTTAAGTTTCTTTTAGTATTTATAAATGTTTATACCGAATATTGCTTTATTGTAGGCTGGCTAATATTGGACAACTACAGACCTTTTTTTCTTGTATATTGTAATGAAAACCTTTATTCTATAACATGAAGAATTGCAATATGTGACAGAGGTCCAATAAAGTGCCATTTTAAACATGATTTATAAAAGATATGCTATACAATTAAGAAACCATTTACCACTTTTTTATTACATTTTCTATTCTTTTTCAAGACCACATACCGTTTAGACTAATAAGTCCCCAAAGGGTTAAGAAGAACTACAAGGTATTATATTTCATTATTAATTAGCTTTATTCCTCCTAATTTAGTAATTTCTGAAAGAGCAGAGGTGACACCAGGTTTATTACCACAGAGGCAATTATCTGGAAATGAGTCTTGTTATCAAAATAGCAAAAAGGTGGGCACACATACAAATCCATGCACACATGCTAAATGATAGATTTTAAATGAATTTTCAGAAGTGTATCCCTTTCATTACAATGTTTATGTCTGTGAGCATATTTGCCTTTCAAAGAAAGGATCAAAATTCATATCCTTGCTTTGGACACAATAAACGATATAAAACACTACAAAGGGCTTTTTGTACATCTATTGATGACTCAGGCATGCACTTACGCTCTTTCTTTTTTTATTTATGACATTAAAGTATAAATCTATAAAAAATAAAAAAAAAATTCAGGTAGACAAATGTTTCAGCTAGCACCTTCTACACATTGGAGAAGGCATTAGGCAAAATGATGTCAACTATACTTTGACCATATAATTCTGATTGAGCGTTTTGAAGTGATGGAATACATTAAAACAGGCTTTTCCTCTTAGAAAATAAAGAGGTACAAATGTTGCCCTAAACAGCAGGCCTTAATTGCAACACAACATGGAAAACTATTTTTTTTTATTTGCTGATTGTTAAAGTTTACATTTAATAATAAACACAAAAAATCAGTTTCTTTCTGAAGGATTGTGTTATGATGGCAGATGCCAGGGCTTGTTATGATTGGAAGTATCTAGAAAACATCTTCCCATCTCAGCCAACTTAACTTGAACTGGTTTAGAATATTCTGTTGACTCTAGAGACTTATCATGTATCACCAATTCTTGAGGTACCCGTTTGTTTGATACTACATTAATATTTATGGGTATTTGAGGGGCTCAATCACACTAACTTACAAAGTGGGCTGCAGATGTTGACTGTTAGCTAAAGGGATTATGCTTACAGGTTTCTAAAAAAGCATCATAGTTGGTGGCACTTCCATGTTAGCAACTGTTGCAGAAATAAATGCAGCCTTCCTTTTGAATTTGAAACCCCAGAGGAACCCCAGAGGAATTAATGCATTTTTCATTTAGTTATCAGTCACAAAATGTGTGAGGACAACCTCTTATGTTCTGCACAGATTTCTTAAGCCAACTTTGACTCCTACTATCAACAGATCTCTGCATTTATTTGAGATTGAAGTGTTCATATTTTTATATAATACTTTAGAGTCTTAACTTGGCTTTGGTAGGGTGCAACCATTGCAAGTATGCAATTCACAAAGTGATGTTTTAGAGGCAGTTAATATGAAAAAGGGTTGAATTAATATTTTTCATACCTGTGAAATGGATCATGAACACTTACTCTACACTTTTTGCAAAGGGACCAATATTTTGAACAAGAACAACAGATCAGAAAAGTCAAGGCTAAAAAAACATTCTGTACTCCCTGCATGAGACCTCATCACCAGCTGGAAATAAACAGCCCTGTACATCACTAAGAAAACACAAGAAATAATGGACCTCTTTTTAAGTTAATTCTTTCCTTAAATACTAAACCCAAAACACATAACATAAGGAAACCTGTGTTCAAATAACTACTTAGATGAATATACCTGTGTACGTACTGAAGCAGTAGGAAAGCTTCTGGAGGCTTGCTTTATCTTCCTACTTCATGTGTTGCTTCTATCTACAATTCAAATAACTTACCAGCCGGAGAGGGGAACTCCCATGCTCATGTTTTAGTCAGTGTCGCAGACAAAATAAACTTGGTTAGCATCTGAAAGCGAGGGCTCCAGAAATGGTGCTAATAATCTGCCAAGGATTGCAAATAATCATAATTCCCACCTGACATTTCTCCCATCCATATGTGGAAATGTAAGACTAAACCCACTCCATTGCTTGGGTAAGGGGCAAGTGTGATGAAAAATTATGTTAGCTGTGAATACATTTTTATATACTGTATATATAGTGGGCTTTTTTATAATTTAGAATGGGTACTTTGTTCACAAAACTGTGACATTTACTGACAAAATCCCAACCAAGTGACAGATTGGAGAGAGGAGCTAGGGAATGAATGCTAGAGTAGTTTTTTCATGACAGAACCTTCTTCTGTCAGCGGATTTGAAACTCGGATGGGAAACTGAATAGAAATGTGCCGTCCAGCAGGTGGGTCAGTGTGTATTCAAGGGCTCAGAGAGATAAACTGTGAGATATAGGGGATCAATGTGTTTGTGTGAGAAACAGAGAGAGGGGGAGAGCAAAGAATCTCTTTTGAGTGTTTTGCAAAACCCTGCTAAAGCTGGTTTCAAAGGGGGATAATCCCATAAAGTAACTGGACCTTTCGATATTCATAGCTGGGAGCTAAGGGCTGATAGAAAACTATGCAGTGAAGATGGGATTAAACTTCAAAGTGAGACTGGGTGTATATCAAATGGATATTAATCACTTGATAGAATAGGACAGGCTTGTCAGTGAGAGACAGTGTTAAACATGTCCTCAGAATGAAGCATTCACTCTTCTCCCACTCTCTGTGGGTTATTTGCTTGAAAGTGGCAAACCAACTCTTATTCCATTTACTTATGAGGAGATCTATTGAGATATTAATGTTCCATAGTACACAGTCCACAGGATATTGCTCATCACAATATGTGCTTAAATCCAGATCTGTTAAAACATGATTTTGCTAGACATAATAACATTGTCTTAGCTGAATCCTACAGTAATTACAATCACTTTTATGCTATTTAAGTTATTTAAAAATTATTATCAGTGAATTTTTATGAATCATGTAATGAACTCAGTAGGAATAATTTATTTTACATATTTTATTAAATCCATTGTAGAAGAACAGTAGCTTTTGGTTGTTTGAAACACCCCATACTGAGCCCTGTAACATCACTCAGACTTCCCACAGGGGCAATAAAAAGAGAAACATATGGAAGCTTATTTGCTTCAAACAAGTTTAGTTAAATTATTGTGTTTGTTTGTAACAAGGAGCAAAATAAACAATGCAAAGAGAGGGCCGTGGGTACTGCTTTTAAAAGGGCAGCCTCTATTTGCAAATAGCTGTGGCACATCGAACTTGACAACAGAAGTACCTTATTGTGCTACATCACCTTCAGTGTGAATATACTTCAGTGTGCTGCTAAATGAAGCTGTGTTGCATCCAGTCTCACAATTCTGCAAGGCTTTCTTTCAACTTCCAACAAATATGATGATGACACTTATCTGAGGGACCTACAGTTGAATGGCCAGTCGCCTGGATCCGTTCCATCGTTTACAATTTTCTATGCACGTAACAAAAGATTGACTTGAAATGATTTTCATCAATCAATGCGTCACTGTTGTACAGCAATTAGGGAATTGTGGCATGTTACAATATACATGTACATGTTGGTGTGTTAACACATTACATTTAAATAAAGAAGTGGATCCGTTATGCAATGGCCTTATGACCTTAAGCCAGATGCTATCAAACAGACCTAGCTTTAAATAAATTACTTACTACTTTGACATACCAGATATTGGCTAAGTTGTTACCCTATGGCCACTATATTGATGAAGGGTTAACGATGGCACGATGGAGTTCAGCGAACCTAAATACCAGAGTCCTTTTTTATGTTAGATATTAAATGGTTCTAATAAGGTATTTGTTTTTATAAAGAATCTACATGTTTTCAATTTATTTTTTTAATTATTTATTTACTTACCCTTAAATTATTATTATTATGGTTGAGCCTTTACTTTAGAAGGCACCTTTACACTTAAGCAGAAAAAAACTCTGTCCAAAAAACAGGTTTAGTTTTCTTCTAGATCCTGCAACCAGCTGTTGAATCAGTCTGCCTGCCTGCTCTATTTCCTCACAACACCTTTCAACTTACAACCAAATGTAATTAGTCCCTGCTCACAGTCCGTCTCTCTTCTCCTGTTCAACAGCCTCTGACCCCTCGTCACATACTGGCTCCAATATTCCCATATGCCTTGCACCAGGATAAAAGGTCTCTACATTCTGATTCAATTTGTTGGCATAACATACATGTTTTGGGGCTATCCGATTGCAGGGGTGGACCAGTTGGGGCCGACCCATATGGTTTGCCAGTGCAAATCGCTCCTATCCGTCACTTCTGGCTAATGTGCCAATAAACATCATTTATGAAACGACAAGCTGCAAAGTTCTGTAACATGTCTTTAACTTATTAGAAGTACTGGCTAGGCTGGTGCGCCAGTCTATGCTTATACGTCACTATATCAATCTCCTTACATGTATATCCATTAGAAACACTGATGCCCACCTGACTGCTTTTAATATCAGTTATGTGTGTTATATGTGATCAAGTCAAGGCAAAGTCTGGGTCAAAGCATTTTATTAGCAATAATTTTTTTGGCGTAATATATATAAACAAATGCAAAATAATAAGACATAAAAACACATTGAACATTACACTAAAAGATAATCAACTTACCAAGACACAAGCACTGATAGTTCAAGCAGGACACAAAACTGAAGAGTCTTGTTCCAGAACATGTTTTCCATTGGACGCTCCCAGAGCACATTGATGCCTACAGGCTGGCACTTACTGTAAGAGTGGTCAGGGATTAACTTCTGAGTGCCTGTAAGGGGTTGCATATACTCCGTGAATAAGCTGGTGTTTATGGTTCTTAAAAGGGAGCAGGACATCCTAGACAGGAGTGCTGTTGGAATGGTTTTACTTTAAATACCAACCCCTCATGGCTGGCCTGAGCTCAGTTAATAGGCAGCAAAAGCATTTCTTTTAGAACATATGGATTTTTCAGTTTCTTGGCCCCCATAGTAAATGTGCACACCTTACCAAGGTAGATTATTTAATTGTAACCATTCTTCCCTGTGTATCACCATGCCTCTACTGTTTTTTTTTCTCAGTTTCCCCAGTCTTTAGTGTGGAATCCTTGTAAACAAACATTCCAATCAATAGAAGTTGTTTTGATACCAAACAAGTGGCTCCCCTATCGGGTACATGGTGCTCTTCAAGAAGCCTAGCCCAGGGTGAAAATTAGGCAGCTAATGAAGCTAAAAAGATTAACAACTTTAGTGAAACAGGAAGGAAATGATTAAGATACTATCCTCCTGGATGGGCTCTGGCACAGCATTATTCTACCTCTAGAGGCAGGATATAGTGTGATGCAGAACAACTTGGAAGGGAAGAGACGGATGCACCAGTGGAGACAAAAAAGATAAGGAATAAAGGAAAGCTCAAGGGAGGAAAGTCTTAGGGTTAGAGTTTCAGGTTCAACATATTAATTTCATCTTCCATAAGATTTAACATTATGTTCTCTACCTCATACACAATTTAAAAATAGAAAAGTAACACCAGTATATATATATATATATATAGTTATTTAAAAAAAACACCTTGTGGTGTGCGTATGGGGGGCATTGGTTATACATACAATTATATTTCATTTTATTTAACTGCTTTTCACATGACTCGTTAATTTTTATTTAAACATAATTAAATGTAAAGATAAACAGTGTTTTAACCCTTTAAAATTCAAGGGAAAAAAGCTAATGTTTTTATTTTTGCAACAAGGTGCACAAAACAGGGTTTAAAATGTACTGACAGGTTGGATCTGGTCATCCAAATTGTCAGTTTCCTCGTGATACTTGAGTCACTCTCAAATGTATTTTAAGAAGAAACCATTTTGAACAATTGCTCAATTCCTTGTGTACCTTAAGGAGTTAATCATTTCTGACAGTACTGTGGACAGACAGACAGACAGACAGACAGATAGATAGATAGATAGATAGATAGATAGATAGATAGATAGGAAGGAGAAGCTGTCAAGTCTGGCAGGAGTCCTCTGAAGATGGATGAGTGGGCGATTATTGCTTCCTTTTTATTCATTGCCATTCTTGTGTTTATCTGTGGCAGATTTGTTATGCAATTTATCTTCACTTGTTGGAGATGTCTTGACAAACTCCTGAGAATCATTTGCACATCAGCCTATAGCCCACTCTCCTCTACTGAATTAATCCAGCTGGATTAAACAAGCCTCCCTGCCCAAACCCCAATGGCAACCAGGGTTGTGTTCATGCAGATGGGCCACCCGGCTCCATTGTCTCCCTCCAATGTGTGAGCCCTGCCCCAGCAAGAGACCCGAGTGTCAGGCAACAAGGATACCAGTTTTTTAAAGCTAGCACCAAGCCTCTTTCTCGGCTCTGCCTGATTTCTGATCATTTAGGGTATCATCAATCATTTTTTTGATCTTCTACCTTCCCTTACCAACCCTACTCCACCCCTTTACAAAAAAAAAAATACATTACAAAGGAATCAGGCCCAGTCCATGGTGAGCTTACAAGAAAGACCCTGGACTCGTGGCCCAATTCTGAATATTCTTCAAGGCTTATCCTGTTTCCGAAGATCCATCATGGTCAGTAGGGAGGTGTGTAAATGGACCACAGGCAGTGTTGGGACTCTGGTTAACAGGCCTGCATTCTCTTTGTTTCTGTCATTAAGGTAGACTACAAATCTATAGGAAATCCAGGCACACAGTATACTGGATTTTTAAAAAAAGTGCTACCAAAGCTTTCCTTTAAATTGAGCAGCCCATGTTTTCTTTAGAAAGAAAAAAAAGTGTTCTTAGGTAAAGTGTTTTTAATATTTCTATATTGTATTGGATATTGACTACAGCAACATTTTGAATATTTCACAGATCCATTGCATCACTATTGAAAATGCCACAGCATTGCCAATGAGTATGACTTCATAGGAAGAAATACTCTATTCACACTTGTATCGGAACAATACTGATAAAATTGGTTTCGGTTTAGAATATACCGATAGGATAACACTTTCTGTCCTAACTCACTTTTCAACTCCAGTACAAAACTGATACTGTTGCAATATACCTGTTCACATTTAAACTGGTTTCTATCAATATACTTACATCACAGATATTCTGTATTACACCAAGATACTCAACTCCACTGTTTCTCTATGGGGACCTCCATCACGGTACTTGCAAAGGGTTGTGGGATATAGAGAGCTTGGGAGAAGATTTTCTATTGACAGTCAATGGAGCGGTGTTGGATTGAGCTGCTTTGGGCTTTTTTATCAATGTTTAAAAATATAAAAAACTTGTAAACTCTATAAGACTTGTGCCCAGGGTGTTGTGACGGAAAAAATGTTTGGGAATCTTGGTAATATAGAATATCTTTGGTGTACGTGTACATGTGCGCATGCCTCCATTCTGTTGTCGTACCGATCCACCTGTCCACACTTCACTGTTCCGAGTCAAAGCACAACTGCACCAGTACAAAACATACTCTTGTCTGGGTTTCGTATCGATACAGTTACATCGATACAACACCGGAAACAACTCCAGTGTGAGCAGATGTTGCGATACTGTTCTGCAATGTTACTGGTATGAAAATGCAAGTGTAAAGAGGGCTAGATGGTGTAAAAGGGTGTGGGAGTCCACTTGTAGAGAGTTAGAGACAGACACAGGGGTTGTGGTTGAAAAGCCAGCTAAGATGTCCAGGTTTTATTTATTTACCATTAATGATAGTAGTGGTTCTTCAACAAAACATAAAACACTGTACAAAAACACAGCTACAAAAACCAAAGTTTAGCCAAGTGCTGCTCTCCATAAAAAGGGAGGCCCTGCACCAGGAACACTCTCTTCTCTAAACTAATCTTAAGTTCCAGTTTGCAGATATACATGTGTGAAACTGAACTAAACTAAACATTTTACTTTACCGGCTTCCTTCTTAGTAAAGGGTCCTGATCCTGTCAGCTGTTCACAGCCTACTCAAGAAGCTCGCTCTGGGCTACTCTTTTAAACAAATCAATTATTCAATTAGAATAGGCCCACATTCCACACATGTTTTCCAGGGCTGGATATTTAAACCCCATTCTTGTAAACTTGGTTGCTTTTCTGCAAAGGAGAATCTGCCCCTAACCAATATGTCATCAGCAAGCGCATAACAGCTCAGTGTGTTATTCTTTCATGTCGCTTCTTTTTGTTTCGGCTGCTCAGTCAAGCGCTGGAAGGCCGAAACGGGAGTTGACCGCTTAGAGCCTGGAGGAAGGGCTGCCCTCAGCCATGGATTCCCTGAGGTTTCCCCCTAAAAAATTAAAATTATATGAGTTGGTGTTTTTCCTTACCTGAGTGCTGAGTGGTTCGTATTTAGTTCTGTGGGGTGAGTGGTCAGGTTGGACAGGCTGGGCTCTCTCCCCCAGCGCAGTCATGCTCTGGGGGACGGGCCGTGTCTCAGCTGCTGATTTTCATTAATTTCAATATTTGGGGGATAGGTGGCAGGGCGCCACTGCGGAGCGTGTTAATTATTTATCATTATTCATTCATGGTTTGGCGGCCTCGTCTTTTCGTAGGGAGGTGGCCACAGCCACTTCCTATCTGCGGCACTGGGATGCATGTAACTGTTCATGTTTTTCCAGCCGGCCTCACGCAGGTAGCTGTCAGGCACCCACGGACGAGGCCTCCGGCCAGATTTATCTGAGTGCCCTTCACAGTCATCGAGCCCTCAGCGCCCTTCACAGTTCATAAATCATCTTCAATTGCAATCATCATCATTCATTCATTGCTATTCATTCATTGCCTTTCATTCGTAGCGGATTCTCCTTGCTGAGCTGACAATTAAAAAAAAAAAATCTTCAATTTAAACAAACATTATTATTAAAATGCAAACAAATCCAAACAAACTCCATGGAAGAATGCAGTCCCTGTTATTAGATGGTCATTATTTATGTTTTACAGTACATCAACATGTCCTTCATTCTACAGAAGTGGACAGAAGTGATGTTTTGCATCACCTAGAACTTGAGGATTGAGATCATTTAAAACCAAAATGATATGAACATCATTTAGATATTTTATTTAACATCATGTAATCAACAAAACTACAAAATTATACCGGAAAAGTCTACCTGAAGCCATAATAGTAGTACAGTATTTCATGTTAGATTTCCAATGTCCCATTTTTCAATTTGTGTCAGTTATTTGTGAAGTATATGGACAACTACAAAGCGGGATGTAATTCAATATGTCAATGTAACATTATTCAGCAAGTTTAATTCGACTTTAGGAAGCAAAATGTGTTAATTCTATAGGGTGATGCAAAAGTTTTGGCCATAATTGTACTTCATTAATTTCTTCTTCTTCTTCTTCTTCTTCTTCTTCTTCTTCTTCTTCTTCTTCTTCTTCTTCTTCTTCTTCTTCTTCTTCTTATTAGTAGTAGTCGTAGTCGTAGTAGTCGTAGTAGTAGTAGTATCAAATACATTTTATATATATAAAAACTGGAAAATAAATCCAACACGAAAATGTACTGACACCATAAGGCAGTTATTTTAACTATTGTATCAAATTGACCTTGTTAAGCAGGCCGGATGGGACACATCACTTTGATCCCCCACACTGGCTGTATGGAAACACTGGGTCGCTAATTATGGAAATCAGCATGAAGGGCTCAATGTCTACAGTTAAATAATGCCAGACTGCCAGTGTTTCACATCTCTCCTACCCACAGCACAGTCACAGATCTGGAGCAAATGTACATTCTCCCAAAGAACTGTCACCCAGGACTGCAGGGGGGGACAGCAGCAGCCATTCACCAATTTGTTCCACCTTATTAACAGCTTGTAATCTTCTCATCTGTTTCCAATGGCTGTTGTAAATATGATTGTTAAAAAGGGTGAGGGTTAAGGTTAATTCTTGCTCACAAGGTAACCCCTCCCATACTGTTACGTTTGTTTGTTCAGTCACCACATTGTTTTTTTGCACCTGTTCTCCCTGGTAAAGATTACATCTGTTAATTTCACATACATTTTTTATTAATTTATTTTTTAACAATAAAGACCATTTTATATGGTTTCCCTAGCTCCCTGTTAATTGCGTAACATAAGCAGCAGGGGCATATATATACAGTACTGTGCAAAAGTTTTAGACAGGTGTGAAAAAATGCTGTAAAGTAAGAATGCTTTCAAAAATAAACATGTTAATAGATTATATTTATCAATTAACTAAATGCAAAGTGAGTGAACAGAAGAAAAATCTAAATCAAATCCATATTTGATGTGACCACCCTTTGCCTTCAAAACAGCATCAATTCTTCTAGGTACACTTGCACAAAGTCAGGGATTTTGTAGGCATATAGTCAGGTGTATGATTAAACAATTATACCAAACAGGTGCTAATGATCATCAATTCAATATGTAGGTTGAAACACAATCATTAACTGAAACAGAAACAGCTGTGTAGGTGGAATAAAACTGGATGAGGAACAGCCAAACTCAGCTAACAAGGTGAGGTTGCTGAAGACAGTTTACTGTCAAAAGTCATACACCATGGCAAGACCTAGCACAGCAACAAGACACAAGGTAGTTATACTGCATCAGCAAGGTCTCTCCCAGGCAGAAATTTCAAGGCAGACAGGGGTTTCCAGATGTGCTGTCCAAGCTCTTTTAAAGAAGCACAAAGAAACGGGCAACGTTGAGGACCGTGAGACGCAGTGGTCGGCCAAGGAAACTTACTGCAGCAGATGAAAGACACATCATGCTTACTTCCTTCGCAATCGGAAGATGTCCAGCAGTGCCATCAGCTCAGAATTGGCAGAAAACAGTGGGACCCTGGTACACCCATCTACTGTCCGGAGAAGTCTGGTCAGAAGTGGCCTTCATGGAAGACTTGCGGCCAAAAGCCATACCTCCGACATGGAAACAAGGCCAAGCGACTCAACTATGCAGGAAAACACAGGAACTGGGGTGCAGAAAAATGGCAGCAGGTGCTCCTGACTGATGAGTCAAAATTTGAAATATTTGGCTGTAGCAGAAGGCAGTTTGTTCGCGAAGGGCTGGAGAGCGGTACACCTAATGAGTGTCTGCAGGCAACAGTGAAGCATGGTGGAGGTTCCTTGCAAGTTTGGGGCTGCATTTCTGCAAATGGAGTTGGGGATTTGGTCAGAATTAATGGTCTCCTCAATGCTGAGAAGTACAGGCAGATACTTATCCATCATGCAATACCATCAGGGAGGCATCTGATTGGCCCCAAATTTATTCTGCAGCATGACAACGACCCCAAACATACAGCAAAAGTCATTAAGAACTATCTTCAGCGTAAAGAAGAACAAGGAGTCCTGGAAGTGATGGTATGGCCCCACAGAGCCCTGATCTCAACATCATCGAGTCTGTCTGGGATTACATGAAGAGAGAGAAGCAACTGAGGCTGCCTAAATCCACAGAAGAACTGTGGTTAGTTCTCCAAGATGTTTGGGCCAACCTACCTGCCGAGTTCCTTCAAAAACTGTGTGCAAGTGTACCTAGAAGAATTGATGCTTCATGCTGTTTTGAAGGCAAAGGGTGGTCACACCAAATATGGATTTGATTTAGATTTTTCTTCTGTTCACTCACTTTGCATTTAGTTAATTGATAAATATAATCTATTAACATGTCTATTTTGAAAGCATTCTTACTTTTACAGCATTTTTTCACACCTGCCTAAAACTTTTGCACAGTACTGTATATATATATATATATATATATATATATATATATATATATATATATATATATATATATATATATATATATATATATATATTACATCATATTACAGTATCAGATACATATTGAATAGGATTTAAATGTTAAACACCATAACAACTTATATATGCAACATATGTTTATTGAATACAAATAAATATTGCTCTGCACTTTAATGTCAAACTCCTCAACATTTCTCTTTCCCCCATGCTAGAAAGTTAAATGGGCCCCAAGTCATCCTATTTTGTGGAAAACTAAAATAGTCACAGATAGCTGCTCATTTAACTTGATTGCTAATTTTAGCAAAGCATGTGAAATTAGGTGAGGGATCTTGGATTCAATCCCTACCAAAATTAAGGTTTCTGTTTTACAGATTCCCCTCTTACCCTAGCCTTAGTTAAAACGCCAGTACATCAAATAAGACCAAACAGGTATATTTAGTATATTTTTAAGACCAGCAAATATAGACCAAAAACCATCTACAACAGTTTTATAAAGGATATCACATTATATTTTAAATCATCAAACACATTTTATAAAAAATAAACTATCGTAAAATATCTGACGAGTTAAATGTGATATACTTTAGGGTTGAATAGGTGATATCTTGGCAAAATGTAGCTGCCTTTTTGATTATTTTACACGTTATGTCCATTTTAAAACACTTGTACATCATTCCTTAAAAAATGCACACGTGAATTCAGGCATCCTTAGCTGTGTGGATAAAAATGTAATTTAATATACTGTATATTGCCAGCAAAAAATTGCTTTAATATTTTAAGGGGTGTGCCAAGTAATGAATAGAAACGTATTTAACAAGTAAGACAATTTGAGCAATAAAGAGTACAAAGCATATTACTACTACTAGGACACTTCTAATTGTAGCCTCACCCACTTCTGTTAGTAAAACTACACATTAGGACCTTAATACAATTGAAATCATTGTATAATAGCACTGTCTGATCACTTTTTGAGTTCCTGAAATGTGTTTTATTATGGCAGACGCTTCAATTTTTTCCCCTGTACTAGTGTGACAGCTCAGAGTATGAGTATGTGTAAAGATTCCTCTGCATATCCTCTGCATATTTTTTTTTTTTTGTTTTACATATTATCTCATCTGTCTTGCTTGTGTATGATTTGTTTTCTGGATTTAGAGTGATTCATAGAAAAGTTACTGTATGATTGAAAAAAAAAGAAATCAGTCAAGTATCTAATAAGCACCTTGACTTTTTTGTCAGCTGAATTGAGTCAGTTAAAACTCATGAATAGGTTTTACATTCATGTTTTCCTGTTTCTGTAACAACCAGGCCTAAAGAAACCCGCTATACAGCTATGCTGTGTCAGCTTGTTAAAGTCAATGTCAATTGTACTGAAGTGATGTGAGTCTGAGAGATGGGTAAAAACAGTCCCTGTTATTCTGGTAAAGGACCCGGTTAAGCCAATCCAGTCCCTTGCAGCTTTGGTTTCAAGGCCCACAAAAGGCCTTTTTTTCTATGAGATGTCAGTGTTGCTTGTGTTTTTCAAGCTAATAAAGAGGACTGGAAATACAGCTTTTGTTTACATCTCTAATTTATTTATTTATAACCTTCTGCCTGCCACCCCAACTGCCTCGGACAGGACTTTGTGCTCTCTCTCCTCTTTCTGTGTGCAGGTGTCCCTGGCTCTCAGCAGCAGTGCAGAGCAGAAACAGGCAATTATTGATACTGCACTGTTTTATATTACCCTGGGTCTCCCTAATCCATCAGGCCTCTTTCAGTGAGGAGCTGGAAGTTGAGCCACACATCCTGGGCTCAGAGCGGCCTTCTTTCTCCAGCTGCCAGCATGCCGGGTGCCCTTTCATCCACTCCTCTTCCTGTCTCCCTCTTTTCTGTCTATTCATGGCCTGAAAAACCCCAGCCGGATGGCACAGGCTCCTGGCAGGGAAGTGACTTTAGAAAAACTTTTCTCTCTCTCTCTTAAGTTTCTTCTCCTATTTTTGATAAACACATTGCCTTCTGCTTCCCTCTGTCTTTTCTTATTTAATGAAAAAAAAGGAAAAAGAAAGGCTTGTTTTCAGTTTCTACCCCAATTCAATCAAATCATTTCATGCTGCCCTCCTTATTTACCTGCCAAAGTTATTTGGTTCATTTTAAAACATTCATTTGTTTATTTTATGAAATCCGGCCAATTAAAAAAAAAATAGCAAGAACAGCCCCCCCCCCCCCTTAAATTAGGACAAATTGCCTCTTTTTACTAATTACTGTAACCCTTTGAGAGAAGTGTGATTGGATTGTTGAGAAACACAGCTGTGGTATAGCACAAATAAAGAACTCCTTCTAAAGAACTCTACAGACCAATGTATCTGTAGCACTAGACTCCTGTGCATTTATTAATTAGTACCCATGCCTAGGAATAATGGAATTAACTACATTATCAATATTTGCGAATTAAAATTAGGAGCATGTTAGTATTAATTAATGGCCAATGAGTCATTGATGAGCTCTTCAGCAATTCAATTTTATTAGTTAACTTGTTTATTACAAGTTTTAGTCATTATACTATATCAAAATAAAATAATAAAACAGCTATGAGAACCTTTGGTATTAAAACAGTTGAAAGTGAAACTTATTCTAGTTAAAACAGTATTAATAAACCCAGTAGTATTTTTCCTTCTGATATTAGAAATGCTTGCTTCTTTAAGCAAACTAACAGCCAATTGGACACCTCAGCTAATACATCAGTGCTACTAATTGGCTAAAGCTTCCTTGCTTAAATACTTTCAGCTTGTTTTTGAACAAACACCCCCTGCAACTGAGGACTGCAATCAGAGAACCATTCGACCACTGAGCTGATAGATGTTCATACAGCCAATACTGGAAGCTTTAACAGAAATACTAGGACAAACGATAGATGAACAAGGAGCAGTTTTTGCAATGTAATGCACCATGGTGTGAAACTTGACTTTTATCAAAAAGCTCTAGCAAGTATTTAGAAGGAAATAACTAGGCCAGGAAGAAGAAGAAAAAAAAAATGAAATGAATTGCTACCAAAATGTTGATACTGACTTAAACAACTGATTTGAGCAAAAGATCCAAGGGGTTTCTACTGAAGTTCAGAGGCAGGAGTGAAATTGAAAGACGGTTTCTTGGACAGCTACTAGACTGTGACACACCAGCATTGGAGAAGTGACACTTACAACATGAGCAATCCGATAAAATCAAACTGTGGTGATGCACAGATGAACTCTTCTATCGGTGGCAAACAGGATCCAAGCGTGACATATCCAAGTGAGAACCTGGGCAGTAGGGCTGGTCTCCATGGAAACTCCAAAATCACCAAAGAACTCAGTCCAGAAGAGCAGCAGGAACTAAGGAGGAAGATTAACAACCGTGAGAGGAAGAGGATGCAGGACCTGAATGTTGCTATGGATGCTCTTAGAGAGGTGATGGTGCCTTACTCTGCTGCCCACCAGCATGGTTCTCCTGGTAGGAAGCTCTCCAAGATCTCCACCCTTGTCCTGGCCAGGAACTACATCCTCCTGCTTAGCTCCTCACTGCAGGAGATGAAGAGACTGATTGGAGAGATGAGCGGACCTGCGCCCAGGCTTCTGCTAGCCGGATGGCCACTGTTCACAACGCAGGGATCCCTGCTTCTGACCTCTGACACCATCATGGCTAGCAAATGCCCACTGCTGTCCTCAGAGGACCACCAGTATTCCCAGCTACAGTGGTCGAATGGTGGCCCCTTCTGTCCCTGTGCCATGTGCAGGCTGCCTCGCTTCATCCAATCTCTCCCCAATCCCAGGTTTCCAAAATGAGCTATTCTGTTAGCTTTTGACAGTTTTCTTGACATTTTCAGCTCTTTGACATTTGCGAAGAAATGATGCACTGCTGGCTGTCTGTTATGTTTGTTTTTTTTTTTGGGAGGGGGAGGGTTTACTCTAAAATTGTTACAACATTGATTATTTTTGTTTCTGAGAATTGTTTTATTTTTATACTAAAAAGGGTATTTAGGAATTTTTTTTTTTTGTTTCGCTGTGCATGCAGGGTATTTGGAGACTAATCCATGGCAGCTTTTAAAAACATCTTGCTGTGAGAAGAGATTTGACCATGTTTGTAATGATACTCCAAGCAATTAGTTGAGGCTTGTATATACATCTCTTCTTCGAGTGAAAGTGGAAATATCTGTCTAACTATATTAATCAATAAGTAAAAAATAAAATAAACACACTTACATAGAGGACATACCTACATAATACTGTACAATGATTAACATTTGATATGTCTTTACTGAGAAGATGTGAGATTTATAATAAAATTAATTTGCTTTACATATCAGCAAAGAGACTAATGTTTTAGTGCGCATCTGTTGCAATTAATTTTCCCGTTTAAAAAATGACTCATCCAGTACTGTATAATCATGACATTTTACACCTATTGTAAACTTACCGACTATCATATCATAACACTAATATGGTATTGGGGTGAGAATTTTAGTGGGCAGACTGCTTGAACTCTAAACTTTCTGTTCAATTGGTTTATAATGAAAAACTGCTGCTTGTTGGTTAGGAAAAGTGACTGGCAGTTGGGACAATTTACATTTAGACTATTCAAATATATGTCTCAATGTGACAGTTTGGGTATATTACTGTAATTAATTTCTTATATCAGACACACAGGTCTGGAATAGCTATCCTGGTATAAAATTGGTTCAAGGATGTTTATTGGTACTGTATGTAAGGAAGCAAAATAATGGAATGAGAGGCAATATATATATATATATATATATATATATATATATATATATATATATATATATATATATATATTCCTTTTTTTTTTAGATAAGTGACACTAGCATAACAATCACATTTAAATGAATATGACCCATTTGTTTCTGTTCACTGGGGTATAAGGAGAATACATTTATGTTTTTTTTAAAATGTATTATTATTGCAAACACAACCATTTCATTAAAAAGCAATCCCCTTCTATTTTGCATTCATTGAAACGTACATTTTCCACCTATGGTGTTCAACCAATAGAATCTTTAATAATGTTTAATAAATCATCCACTTTATAATAAAGGCATGAAATCACATTAAGAGGTTTTCACAAGAAAAAAAAAAAGGTCAATTTACCTGGGGACTTTTTCTATTTGGGAAGCTTAGCTGAGATAGCCTCAGCTGGGAGGGCAGGAGGTGAAGGTGGACAAAGTGCTGACTGAGAAGAATCTTGCAGCCCACTGGAGTGTCACCCTGCTGGAGAATGATCACAGACTATTGACACAGCAGCAGGCACTTCCAGCAGGGGATACAGGCCCCTCAGGTGATTGTGAAAGAGATCCCTCCTGGAGAGCTCAGGAAAATACATGTAAGGAACTGCATGCTGTGACTGATATTTGCTGCAACTCCAGTGCTTGAATCCACCCACAAAATTACCTCATGTTTTGTGAGTGTGTGACAGGGTGAGGTGTCCCCTATGGCATTATTGAATATTTTGTTTTTTTTATAGTTTGGCAGGGATAGGGTTCCCTATTTCGGCATGAAAAGTGGTCCCAAGCTCCCTATATTCCAGTTATGTGAGCATCCGTGTGACAGATTGGGCAAGCAAACTCAGCATGTTTTAGTGGTTAGTAAGCAGAAAAATAATAATATACATATGTTTTTTAAACTGACGGTCTTCAGGGAGGCACAGCTTTCCCTGGCTTCCAGTCTGCTCTCTGCTGGCCGTGATGGAACTTTCTTTAGCCTTATGTGCCAGTACACGGTTACAAATTGAATAATTTACTTGTACTCGTTTCTTTAGAAAAAAAACTAACATAATGTACTTGCTTATAAAGACAAGTAGCAAATTATATTACTTATTTTATTTCTTTCACTCGTCTTGTCCTGTGAACAGTTGTTGTGAATATTGTTTACCATTTAACTGTACGTCTGGTCATTCATGTATTAAATGTGTCAAACAAGTTTTTAAAATGTTTGTAGCATAACAAACAAACAACTCTAAATAATTGACTGGATATAGCAAATGGTAAATTGCAATCATTACAATACTTGCGAATTTGGAGTGAAAATAAATTTTAAAAAAGTTTATTATATTATTATTATAATATTATTATTATATTATTATTATGATATTATTATATTATATTAAAAGTTGTTATAAGAGAATTGCGAGCGTTAGTTGGGATAAAACGTGTCACATAATGTGTTAGATAAATTATTTAAGGTAACAGATACCCATGTATTTTGTAGATACATACTTATGCATCAATTATACTGTAGTACTTTTGGTATGCGTGAAATTTTAGTTCTTCAAATTGTACATTCAGTCAAACTATTTTAAACATATTGTTATAAATCTAAATTGTCCTTGTTGTGTCGCATCAAAAGGAGCTTAGGTTACTGAAGAAGAAGCTGCATGTTTATGTACCCGTCGGGATCTCTCTTATGCTTTTATTAAGCTCTAAACTCAAGCCAATTAATACTGATTGTGCGCACGCATGCAATGAAAGCTCTGAGCAGGGTATCCATGTGTTCAAGGTAAATAGCAGTTATTTCTTAGGGACTGCTGTAAGCCGAGTTAGTGTTTTTTGTTTGACGACATGTGGAGCTGACTGTAAATACAATAAAGAGCAGTTCACATTTACGGTTACAACTGAACTGAAATGTACTTTGGCCTTAAAAAAAGGTAACGAGGCAAGCTTGTTTATTGCAGAAACTAACTGTAATGTTGTTATGCCCATTAGAAATCTAACGCCAATGAGTTCACCGCATTAGGACATATGACTGGAGACATGCATGTATTCTCTCTCTCAAACCCTCTCCCTAACCCTAACCTAACCTAACCTAACCTAACCTAAACCCTCTCCCCCCACCCTCTCTCTCTCTCTCTCTCTCTCTCTCTCTCTCTCTCTCTCTCTCTCTCTCTCTCTCTTCTCTCTCTCCTGCCACTGCTTCATTGGAAGGAGTCATTGTGATAACTGGGCTTTCAAAGCTGTCGTTTGAGAACTTAATGGATAGGGAGGGCCAAAGCGATTACCAAAAAGTGAGCTTGCTCCACGAGAGTGGGTTGAAAAGGGGTAACAGTGCTTTTTCCCCCCCTTTCTTTTTACAAGGAGATCAAACCTGTTGTCTAATTACTTTACCAGCTAACCTTCCCCAATGCTAATGGAATTCTTGATGTGCTGCTGGGTGGTTGGCTGGTTTGGGATCTCATTAAGCCACTTCACAATACGCTCACACGCCCAGAAAATGTGTCCCACTGAATGGAGTTCATGCAGCTCCCCCAAAACAGGCAGCCTTAAATGGCTGGTGGGAGAATGGTGGCAATCAGACCATCCTAAAGTATTACATGAATAATAAAAAAATACTCTGTGCTGAAATAATTACCAGCAGAGAAGGGAGGATTACACCAAAAGTGTGAATGCCAGGCGCTGCATGTAAGGGTCAGAATATGTTGCCTATAGCCCCTCACAAAGCGAGAGGTCATGCTATTAAGTGAGATTAAGTCTAATAGGCCTTGATTTTCTTACAAAAAGAGAGAATTAAACTCAGATTGTGAGATCAAAGTGAGCACTATAACCCAAACCCCATCGCATGCATTAACATATAGCTGCTTTATGTTCTCTTACATCTCAATAGGATTACCTTCCCCTTTTTTATTAGCTACCTTTTCTCTCCTCTTGGTGTTCTTGCTTTTCACTTTCTTGCAGACCGTTGCTGTATTGTTTTGGAGATGCAGGGGTCGAATCCGATTTGAAGTAGCTGGACCTCGCTTTGTGTTCTGCGTTAACTCATCTCTCCTCTATCTACATAATCCAATGTAAAGGAGAGGTTGGGTGATTTGGACACAAATATAGAACGCTGAAAATTGCTCCCCAGAAATGTCCATGAATGAGGACTGAAAACAGTTACCGTGAATCAAAGGGAGGCAGACTTATAAAGTTTCTGCTTCAGTGTATTTTGATCTTTAAATATATATATATATATACACTTCAGAATATTACATTATTTAACGGCTCCTGTGTGCACCAATGCTTACGGTGTTGGTATTGACAGTTATGCATTTTGCACAAACAGCCTGTGAATCTTGGTTTGTGTGGGGAAACTTCTCATAACAAAAAACAGGTATTTAAACTACCTGTTGACATATTAACATATATTATATGCAAGGAAGGGGACTAAGAAAGAAAGAGCAGAGATAGAGATACGGTAGAATCTATCTGTGTTTGTCGATAAGTACCAGACAGCTTTGAAGAATAGCAACGACTCAACTTTTTCACATTTTCTCAGTTTTTTTCTCACATGCAAGAGTGACGATATCGATCAGAGTTGGATCTGGTATTACATTTGGACGTACCTTGATATTACTGTACTATACTGTACTGTACTGTATTTGCATGCCAAATAATGCTCAATGTAATTCATTGTTAGTCTCAGTACTTAATTTACTTGTTAACACTACTGATGGATACTGATAAATTAGGCCAAATAAAAGATTGAGGATCTCAAACTGATATAAGTAATTATTATTCCCTGGTGTTACTTAAGCAGACGTGAAAAGCTATTTACCCTTGGAGAGACACAAAGTATTTGAGATCTCAGGTTATGAGAAAAAGCAGTAAGCCAATGGAGGAGGGGTGGGGTCATTTGGAGAAGAGGAAACAATAAGCTAAGTAGCTCAGCTATATGAGAATGGCAGAAGAAATTACTTGTTGAAATGCTAGCAAGGTCTTACTGTTTCACATTTATGTTCTCTAGGGAAATACTGAAATTCAATAGTACATATAGGTAGTATCTAAATGTGCATCTTACTTTATATGCTTTTGAGGCCTATTATAAGAATATCAATTTATCAATAAATAAGTCAAGAGGAATGTCATGTTTTCCCCTTAGGACCGCCTACTGCTGTTTATTATTCAGAGGAATGGTTCAGTCATGATACATGTTAATCAAAAAAACTAACTTTGCTAATGTATGTGAGCCTCACACACAGACTTGGGGAGTATCTGGCCTCGCTTTGACCCCTTCCCCCCTAAATGCACACACTATCCAGTCCAGGACTTCTTCTTTAGTCAGGCTAGTGTACGTTTTCTGGGGCTTTGCACCTTCCCCAGTTACGAGCCATCTGCATTGGAAGAAAAAGTCCTCCCAATGCTGGATGTGCAAGGTCACCAACACTGTGTGCCTGGCAGTGAAACTTCAACGTGGGGAGTCCCAAGTAGGAAGTGCTAAGCCATAAATTCCACCTTTGAATAAGAGGAGACTATCAATTCCCTCCTCTCTTCCCACCCCATTATTTATCTCCAGAAACATTAGTGTTCCTGTACTCTTCTTCAGCCCTCAATCTGTAGTTCAGTATTCCAGAGTTCTTGATTCATAATCTCACATAATCTGAACCATTGCCCTTAGGTGATTTATTCCCTGCATTTATTACAGAAGATGATCCATGGAAAAGAAAGGGTGAAGAACATTTCATGTTCAAATTTATATAAAGCTGGCTGTTTTTTATTTATTTCCTTAATTCCTTCATTGCGAATTGTTAAAATACCAACTAAAAAATAATGTGATGCCACTGAGCATCTCTATGGCATCAGTCCCATTGCATTCAAGTTAACTTTTGTAAACTTATAAAAAATATATGGAAAAAGAGTCAAGATAGAAACATAATCTCTGAAATTCAACTCTAGTTTTGCAAGGGTGTTAGGTTATCTGCAAACTTAAAATTAAAAGTAAAACTGTTTTGTAAGCCAGGGGGTACCAGTGATGACTGCCATTACCAAATGATCTTTTGGCGTTGCAGTGACACCACAACGATACTACAAATGATAGCACCAGAGTAGCTTCAATGGCATGATCCATGGGTATCATCTATAACACAATGGTAACATTATCATATCTTGAAATTCCAATGAAATACACACTGGTTCTACATTGTAGTATCATGGTGCCATACCGGTACCTGTTTTGTTACTGTATAAGGACCATACTGCAATATTTGTTTTTTTGTTTGTTTTTTAATCTGTTTTGTTGTGAATCTTTTCAAAATCTGTTATTGTATTGTGTTTTTATGTTAAGCAAACACTAGTGTAGAAGTCAATAATAAATAGTCTACTTATTTCTTAAGTAAAATGAACAAACTGAACTGCAAAGCCTAAAATCCTGCGTGTTCTACATTGCCTTGTTGATAAAGTTCTAAGCCTGAAAGCTAAGAAGCACAGTCCTGTGAGTTAGGGTGACCTTTCCTAGGTGACAGAATGACAATGTTCCAGAAGTCCTTTCAATGCCCTTTGAACACATCCCACCCCAGTCGAGGAATGCAGGTTAACACATTGCAGCATTTTACCCCAGTTCCGTTGTGGAACAACTGACAGAAACTGACCCTGTTCCCTCCTTTTGCTTAATTAAGTTGTTCAGAGGCAGACTGGTCAAACAGTTGCCTCTACGTGGGGAGTCTAGAGAACAGGAGAAAAGAGTGGGCGTTTCCAACACAGAAAGGGAGATTCTCCTATTGTCTAGGTGTAGACTGGTCAGTTTTTCAAACTTACTGCTGCCTGACTGAGCTCAACTCAGAGAGTGATTGGGGGAAAGGGCTGGGATATTCCTGGTACGGAGGAGGTGGCTAGCGTAAAACTAAGAGATCCCTTTGATACATAACTTTTATACCTTTGTTAATTGCCTGTAATTATATATTTTATATATATAATAAAATATTGGTGTCCTTATGTAAACAAGCACCTGGGCTTAGTTTAAAGTAGACCTCAATATACATCACACAATAGATGTGTGTGTGTATATATATATATATATATATATATATATATATATATATATATATATATATATATATATATATATATATATATATATATATATATATATATATATATATATATATATATATATATATATATAATATATCCTGTAAAACATTGTGACATGGAAACACTGATACATTGCATTGAAAAAGGTATTAAACTGGGAACATTGACATGAAAGAAACATAAGCCTTAAATTCTAATTCTAATGCAGGTCAGATTGAACCAGTTAGACAGCAGGGAATATTCACCGTGAAATGACGAGCACACGAGCTACTGAACAATAATATATCAAGTGTGTCCTGGTAAACACAACACCTTATCTTAAATGTGCTTTAAAAACAAAAGATCACTGCCTGTTACAGGTAATGTTCAAATTTACAATGCAAGGAGTTCAGAGTACTCAAGTCTAAGTGCTTCACAAATACAATAAATAACAATCATGTTGAAATGTAGAGTTTACTGAAGAACAAGGCAAACAAGACCTTACAATAATGCAGAAACTGCCACGAGAGTCGGGTCAGGGAAAGTTATAAATTGTAGCAGGAGAACAACAGATGAAAGCAAGGCTTCAGCTTAACAATACTACCAGATGGGCTGAAGGCTTTTATTCCTGAAAGTTAGAGTGGGTTTTAGCAGCGTTTTTTTCAAATTAGATGTTAGCAATTTGCTCTGAATACAAAAATAAAATAAAATAAAAAATCATAAAAAGTTGGTAAAGCACATGCTATTTTTTCATGAATGAGGTTCAATGAATCGCAATGTGCACAACTGCAATCGTACCTCAGATGGCTAAACATCAGAACTGGCTTTTCTCCCTGCTTTACCTTTATGTCTGCAGACACCTTTCTCAGGTTTGACATCCCAACGCTATGCTGACAACCACACATTTCGATGACATATAGAGAGAGGCGGAGAAAATTAAACTGCATTAGAGAGAAGGTGTCAAATTGCATGTACTGGTAATTTGGGGAACAAGGCTTAGTATATACAGTATATTACATCTCTCATGGGTGGAGGAAAATGTACTGTATGACCAAAAAAACTGAAAAACTTGTGATTTTCAGCTTTGTAATTTACATATATTTTATATGTAAATATGAAATATAAAAAGCGGAACAAAGGTTATTAAACCAAGATGCAAGATAGAATAGTTAATTACGTACTGTATTATGTCTACTCTTGTAAATTTCCTACCTTGTTCTTTCAAATAAAAATAAATAAATACAAAAAGTCAATTAAATTGTATAATACATGTTAAGAAATGGAAACATAAATATTTCAAGCAATATATATATATATATATATATATATATATATATATATATATATATATATATATATATGGAAGACGGAGAGGCTGCTAATATACGTCAGTACAAACTCACTAAATTATACTGAGCCTCATTGTCATAAGGGGTACAAACATGAACTACTCTGAAAGAAAACAAGATACAGAGGAATTGATTATACGTTGAATGAAACTCAGATACAGAGAGGAAGATGGAGAGGATGGCGTGTGGAAAGGGGGGTTGTTAAAAAGCATGATAATGTAATGGCCTGAATACAGAGGGGACACTGTTCGAAGGGCATGGTCACTTTCTGCAGGTGCTCCTGCTGGACCCTTCTTTGCATACATTTGCATGCTGTCAAACGGCAGGGCTGACAGCTTCCAGAGAAGGCCTGGAATGGGCCCAAGCCTGTCAGTGGTGTTCTGCTTCCCTGTCAAGGTTGGACTTGGGTACAGACAAAAGTCCTCCAAATGTTAAAGAACATGAGGGAGCCAAGGGGAGCTGCACAGCCATCCTTTTCAAACAGCCGACAGAGCAGGTGTAATGGAACTCGTATTCAGTGGGAGGATGATTCTTACTAGGGGAGGTGGGGGCTCAGTATTTCCCTCCAGCTGGGAGCACAATCAAAACTTGTTTTCTTCAGTTCAGAGGAAAACATTTAAAGCTGCATTCTCCCACAGTTAGGTTTACTATTTAACTCCTTGGGGTCTGTTTACTTCTTTTATCCATGGTTTACCTTCCTTGCACTTGGTTTAATCAAAAAGCAGACTTTGTAGACCGACTTGTTTGTTTAAATGGGTCATATATAGTTTTGATAGTCACAAGCCCCCTCTTTTGTTTACTTAAGTTAGTCAAAAAATCATCGTCCCCTCTCTAATTTCTGCAGTTGGAGGTTTTATATTACCAAGCCAAACAAAATGTTTATATTTTTATTTTATTTTCAAAGGCTTATTTTAATATATGTATATATATATATATATATATATATATATATATATATATATATATATATATATATATATATATATATATATATATATATAGTATGTATGAGTATGTTCTCTTTAGAATCAATTACACATTTTCATATATCACACAACATTCCAGGTTGTAGAGTTTGCTTACCTGTGTTTATTACCTGCCTATCATTCTCATGTAGATCATCTATCCTCGTTATTTCCTTTATATAACTTTGTAATCTCAACTCAAAGTACATCATATTTTCAACCTACTGGTAAATTAGTAGTATTATTATTACTAGCAGTCATTAGTATTACTAATTGTGTAAGTTTCATAGGGCAGCAGTGTGGAGTAGTGGTTAGGGCTCTGGACTCTTGACCGGAGGGTCGTGGGTTCAGTCCCAGGTGGTGGGGGACACTGCTGCTGTACCCTTGAGCAAGGTACTTTACCTAGATTACAACAACAGTAAAAACCCAACTGTATAAATAGGTAATTGTATGTAAAAAAAAAAAAAAAGTGATATCTGTATAACGTGAAATAATATATAATCTGATATCTTGTAACAATTGCAAGTTGCCCTGGATAAGGGTGTCTGCTAAGAAATAAATTATAATATAGCATTAACATGTATTTTGCAATAATTGATTGACTCTACTGTGTCTACTGATACACAAACAATCTTGTCAATAGCAATTCAAGACACAATTTACAAATCCAAGTTAGAGCACTATAAGATTAGTTCTGAAAGGGGCTTTGTAAAATATTGAAACAACGGATATCTCCTGAATAATCACTGTTTCTCCTATGCTAGTCAGTCTTATCATACATCTGGATTTTAATAAAACTTATGCTAAAGACCTAAATTCAACACAGTAAAAGAAGTGGCCTGTTGAAAACGAGTGTGTGTGTGTGCATGCGTGTGTATGTGAGAGATTTATAGATACTACACTGTAATGGGGAAATAGACAATCCATTCTGTTTATTCCCCAACAATAAAATGCCTGTGTCTCTACAGGCTGCAAGCGGCCAGGCCATCTGGCTCAGATCTCCACAGTAAAAACATTGTCCCCTGACCAATCAAAACGATTACATCGCACCAAGCAAACTAACCCTCGCAATCAAAGGCACCTCTTCTGCAGGCAATGATATCATAACAAAAAGCTAGAACCCCCCCCCCAACCCCTTCTCATCCTGGGAAGAAGAGTGTGTGTGTTAGAAGGGGGAGCACACAGGCACAATGAGATCTGGTCACCATATAGTACTAGTGACACAAGACTATTCAAATGTGATTCGAAAAGGGCCTTTTTGTCCTCTGGGGGTGTTTAAGCATAGTTCCTTCAGACCTGATTCACACAACAGTGGAAACATCTTTCTGTTTGCCCTTGGCAGAAACAGTGTGGTTCTGTTTTCTATTGGCAAGCCCCACAAGCTAGTACAGTTGGAAACTTGTTCAGCCTCACAGTGGATCCAGGAAGCAAGTGTCCCTCACTATTAAATGCGATTGGATTGGAATTTAAACTGGCCACAGCTCTTGCAGGCACTTTTTTTTGTTCTGTAATAAAGAGTTTCAGTCAGGAAGTGGCACCTGCAAGTAATTTTTTTCTGGGCATCTCTTTTTATAAAGTTTAAAAGCTCGTTTTTTTCCCTCTTCTTTTCAACAGAATAAAAGAAGCTATGTGTCACAATCATAGCTGTGTCCCATCACATTTGTGTACACAACCCTACAACAAGGTTTGGGAGTGTATTTAACTAAAAGGGGTTGATATGAAAGGAAACGTTGAAAAGGCAATTGTGTACTTTGAAGAGTTTTATTTGTGCTTTGTATAAAAAGTGTATATAACCTATCTTTTTTTTTTATATATGCAGAAAACACAGTACACCATAGTTTATAACTAACTATCCTCAATCCAAATGCAGCATTAAAACAAGTTATTGGTCAAATATAACAGCTTTAAAAAATAGGCTATATATAGGCTTCCTACTATTCGATTATAATATAATATAATATAATATAATATAATATAATATAATATAATATAATATACTGTATAGAGAGAGAGAGAGAGAGAGAGAGAGAGAGAGAGAGAGAATCGACGATTAATATCAACGTTTATTTTTGAAAGAATTTACCGTTTTTTATCTTTATTTTTCAATTCAAGCAGAGAATGGGTGAAGTCTCATTTAGCGAGGTTTGGTCAAAGCAGGGCTATACCTTGTAAAGATAAAGTTCCTACACAAATTAAAAAATTGTCTCAAATAAACCGTCGAAAACGCAGCATATAAAAGTGTATTACACAGACTTTTATAGCATAAATTTACGAGTAAAATTAATATGCACAAAACAAAACATTAGATAGCTGAACAGAACTAACTGGCACTTATTCTTCACCACAGCTGGTGTCACTGGAAGGTAAGGCAGACGGGCCCGCTTCGTCCTGCCGCGGAGACGTTGGTCAGAGGATTGTGCACAATACTCATTAAGAGTTTTCCTCTTGCGCCCCATTTTCAAATCAAACTAGTAACTGTCACCTTATATCTAGCAAAATCTAGCAAAATCCTACCTACACCTTTACCCGCTAATTTCAAAAGTAGGCACTTTGAAAAACAGGCTTGAGCTGGCAAATGAAAGTGCACAGTCGGTATAAGTCTTGATGATTGACAGTCATTTAAATGAATGAGAGAATTCTGGTGCTGCTTCAGTCAACGAGATCTATCAGAACTGGGTGAAATGACAGTGACAGTGAAACTATACTAACGGATCACTGAGATGATTGACAGCGACCCCAGCCATTCAGAGTGGACAGAGTAGAATGAGAACTAAACAAAGATGATTTCTATAACATAGCGAGTGGTTTTATCGACCTTTATCCTATATAAATTTATTTCAGTCAAACTCATTTTTTGGGAATTCGACGTTTAATGAGTTTAACCGATTAATATCGAAAAGTTGCAAGCCTATATATATATATATATATATATATATATATATATATATATATATATATATATATATATATATGAAACTTTAGTGTTCTGTTGTATTTTTCCACCTTTATTTATTTAATTGTTTATCTTTACAGGTGGTCGTTGAGTGAACTTACGTTAGCAGGGTCACAACTCAACAAGTTAAAGGGTTCAAAAGCTTAGTTGCAATCCTTATGGTTGATTTGATCAACCTGAACCTTCCCGGGATAACAGAATCAGTCTTAATTGTATCAACTACCAATCTATATAGTTAGCTTTAAAATAAGTGGTTAATTCTATCCCTGGTACTATAAAATGAATTCCGTCTTTTGCATACTTGGTCAAAACAAAATCACGTTCCTCTTTCCAATTGCTGCAATCGGAGGTTTATATTACATCATGAATCCAAACAGAATGTTTAAAAAGAAATTCTCAAAAGGATATAATTATCATACCGAAAACATTAAACAGGGCACATGCACTAAACTGATACTATCTACATGCTTATAATAATAGAAAAAGGCTTCTACAATATTTATAGATAGCTGTAGCCTATCCCAGCAGGGTAAAGGTTTATTAAATAAACCCCTTTGTCTAGCGAAGCATTGGGATACCACTAATCTCTCATGGGATTTTTCTTCTTACAGATTGACTATTAATGATTGTACCCTATTCTAACTCATAAAGCATAAAATATGGTTATTGATAAAAAAGGTGACAACTTGTCTGCCAGACTCACTAATTTCTCAGTGCATTTTCCTTGGGACAAGGGTTCAGATGGTTTACTATTAGAATACCACTGATTAAGCTAAATAGATCATAATGAAAAAATAAAAGTGGAAAGGATATGTGCAGAATAACAGGCTCTTTGGGTCCTGAACCTAAAATCGTGAATTCTCCCATTTCCTGAATTTAAATAGAATAGATCCAAACACATTCCTTGTTTTTGCAGATACAGCCAGAATATATGAGGGTTTTATTTGTTGGTATGGGGTCTGTTCAATACATGTTATTATAATGTGTTCTGATGCTGGTATTATTATTATTATTATTATTATTATTATTATTATTATTATTATTATTATTATTATTATTATTATTACATAGTGTTTAACATGAATTCTGCACTATAGAAAAGCTATGGATCCCATCAGGTAATTCAACTTGGTGATAATCTTTCAACTATGGTGGTTCATTAACAAATCTTCATTATGTCAAGATCACAAGATCATTTATCTCAGGATCTCCATATTACCATTCCCCTGATGGCCTCAATGAGTCACCCTATTCAACCATATGATAAAACCCTTCAATTATTTGCCATTAGTTTTAGCTCATTTTACAAAGTCTATTTTTATGCGATGGCTACTAATTATGCAGATTGTTAATGCTCCAGAAGTATCCACACTTTTGTAAAGATAATTTAATTTCAACCATCCCCCTGAATAGCCAATTTGTAATCTGATAATGATTTGAAGGTTTAGATTAAGTTAAAGTTTTGGGGTAAAATTTAGGAGCATTTCCACCATTTGCAGCACTGTATATTACACAATACAAAAAACAACAACAAAAAAACAGCTTTATTGTTCGACCTTCATCACAAAAAAATGATGGCATCTTATTCTGAAAGATATGTAGGCCTATAGGATGATTTAATGCAATCTTATTAAACTTAGGACAGCTTTCTCAAGAGCAATAGCTAACTTAAGCATGAGAACCAATTGCACAAACATATATTGACTTCCAATTACTTGGTATCAAGAAAAAAAAGTATTAAACTGGCAACTTTGGCATAAAATGACTTTTAATAAGTTGTTAAGGAGCTCCTGAACATACAAACATGAATTTGACACAGTGTCAAATAAACTACACAGGATTTACTGAATCAAAAATATAGAAGCAATTGCAATGGAATTTTCCATTTGTGTCTTTTATTTCCATTATATCGTCTTGTGGTCTGATACATTTTAATAGCAGTTTGAAAGTGTTGATGAGAAATCTTAATATAACATTAAAAAAGACATTGCCATTAAAAAAAGTGTCTAATTGTATTACTAAGTTGTATTTTTATTTTTACTGAACAATGTGAAATTGTTTTAATTTTAGTAAAATATAAACATCTTCACAATTTGAATCACTATTTCTCACACAATCAGCTCTACTTTATAGTAACAGTTAAGTAGTTTAACCTTTTGGACAGTCTTATTAAAACTTTGTTAACTTTTTTAATAGATGAAAAATTCTACAGGTTACGAGAATACTGTTTACAACACTGCTAATTTTATATTGCTTGAAAACATAAATCGGTCACACTTTTTAGTTTATTAACTGTTAACAAACATTGTTCATTTTTAGCTAAGGGTTAGGGTTAGGGTTAATATAAACCTGATTTCAAGCATATAATAGACTGGGTATTGATCATCCATTGGGCTGTGGTGTTTGTTTGATCATCCATGGGGCTGTGGTGTTTGTTTGATCATCCATAGGGCTGTGGTGTTTGCAGTTTTAGCTGGCTTATTATATATTATTAACTAACAGTTAACAGAAAATAAATAATGTACATTAACATGTTTATTAGCTGTTTGTTAACAGTTAATAACCAAAAAACATGGCTCTTAAAATAAAGTGTGACCAATAAATCTAGTGATGTCCTATTTTGGTGCCCAGGATCATTTTAGTAGATCTGTGCAACTACCAGCAATCAATAGCAACATCTACTGGTCCATTGCAGGCCCTGTTGATTTACATGTCAAATTTGATTTGATTTGCATATCCTGTGGACAAAACTTTTGTAGATTGAAAAATATATCTTTTTTTTTCTGAGCAACATCCACCATTTATTCTATTTGACATATTTATTTAATAGTATTTGTTTTATTATTATATCAGTAAACAATTTTGAAATAAGCAAGCAAACAGACAAATACATATCTAAATAATACACATTTTGATATATAACTTAACATTTGATAAGCACAATTAAAGGTGTGTATTGTACTGAGACAGCCTGCTTCTCGGGTGGTTAAAGGCATATGCTGTGCAAGTATACAACCACACATCTTTTTGTTTGTTATTGCGTTTTGAAGCAGAAAATGTCAGTGGTAGTTATGCCTTGGTCTAGAAGATGAAGGGAAACAAGCTGCACGTTTGAAAAGATTTGATTTCATTTTGTAGCATGTTGCATGTGGGCAGAATGATTTCCTCCTGAGATAGCTGGTGAGGCCACTTCCTCTGAATAATACGGGTTGACTTGTTTTTTCTTGTTAAAGACTGATGTGACAGATTATACCTTCTAATTAGTCATCCACAGTCAAAGCTAATTTAGTAGAAAAAAACATGTTCTAATTTACAGTAACAGTTATGAGCAATTAGGCTGAACAGGGTGAAAGATACAGGTGTAAGTTACACATCTATGCAACTGCATCGCTGGGAGATTCATTTTTCTCCAGAGGTGTCCTCTGGTTCTACCTGTATATATATGTACCATATACAGAGAGGCTCTTGGGGTTCATTTGTTACTCTAAGGTACAAACAGCTTGTTAGCATGCAACAATACACTCAGCATGTGCAAGCTAATGGCTCAAGCAGAGGAAAAAACATGTCCATAGATGAGGTAAACAGAAGAAACTCTACACAACAGTACATCATTTTAATTTGTTAAGACTAGAGAGAGTTGAAAATGGAAACTGCCAAGGGAAGAGTGTGATCTAATACCATTAATAAACGACATGTATATGCTACAATGCTTGTAGCAGAGGCTTTCTTAAGACCTCCTTAAGATGGCTGCTTGCACAGCTGCATTTCCCTTGATGTTCTGGATGTGATTTCACAAATCGCACAAAGAAAAGATCATATCATAAGTATTCATAAGTATGACAGGAGACGTAGTACTGATAAATCTACCACTACCTCCTGGGGTAAATTGGATTAATATTGTAGTGGTGCTACTACATCATTGTTTTTGTTTATTTTGAAACTGGTGCAAAGTCAAAAATGATAACAGAGATACAACAAACTTAACAATATCATTCTAATACAAAACAACTTTGTTTTGAGTAATTTATTAGTAACCTTATACTTTATAATTTTTTTTCCAGTAACACAATGTACACGTGCCTTTATACTTCAGAGTATAGCTCTTTAGTCTATTACAGTATTTATTGTCTCCATTGTCATGTTTTCATTAAATCACTTTCTCATCTCTGTCTCCATTTGTATCTACCTCCTTTTCCATTTTCTTATATCTTTGTACTTTTTATCGTCTCTTTTTTTCTCTTGGTCCTCAACCCACCCTCACTCTCTCCAAATCCCCTCCTCTGTGCCCTCCTGTTCCCCTACTTTATTCCCTCCAATTGCTGACATGTTGTCCCCCGTCCCCCCCCCTGCGCTTTTCCCATCCTCATTAGCCCGGATTTTCTGCATGTTTGTTAATTGTGTCCCTGTTCTCACCACCTGCCTCTCTGCAAGTCTCATCTGTGCTCTCTAACTGCTGCTAATTGTCATCATACGGCTGGCTCCCTGCAACAACTTGAGAACAGACATGCTCTGCAGTGGTGAGCGCACACACTGGGAGCAGCACTGGTCTGGGACTTGGTAACAGTAGCTTTATATCAGCGGAACAGCTGTTTTCATAAAAAAAGGCACCTTGCCGGAATATCACTCTACTGCTACTGTTTGTCGTGTTTGTTCTGCCTCTCCCTCTCGCTCGTTCTCTCATTCATTATCCCAGCCTCAATAAAGTAAAAATACCTCAAACACAAAATCAACATGGTCATGTTTTTAGTGGTTAATAAAATGACCAACTGTCTGGATCTAAGGGATTGTAATCTCAACGGTATACAACAAGCAAGAAACAATGTAGGACGACAATGGAACATGTTTTTCTCTCTGTTTACCTTTGCGCTTGCTTCAGTATAGTGTTTAACTATTATTTAAAGTAGGACCTATTTATTCCAAGAGTAGTGGTTAGGGCTCTGGACTCTTGACCGGAGGGTCGTGGGTTCAATCCCCAGTGGGGGACACTGCTGTTGTACCCTTGAGCAAGGTACTTTACCTAGATTGCTCCAGTAAAAACCCAACTGTATAAATGGGTAATTGTATGTAAAAATAATGTGATATCTTCTAACAATTGTAAGTCGCCCTGGATAAGGGCGTCTGCTAATAAATAAATAATAATAATAATAATAATAATAATAATAATAATAATAATAATAATAATAATAATAATAATAATTTCATGATTTCTAACATAATCAGTGCCATAGATTCCCCTTTCCTGTCAGTGCTGATTTGTTTTTCGGTAGTGAAAACACATTATTGAAAATCATGAAATTCTAACCATTTAGTTATACCTATAGCCCCGGATGAGCTCAATTGAATTAATGCTATAGTTCAGTTCAAAAACAGCACATGTTGGTCTCTAGTACTACTGGCCAAAAATTAAGGTAATTTTATGCCAAGAATACCAGTTGTCAGAGTACTGTAGGCTTATTTCATGTGCCAGACCTGTCTGTGCACACTAAGCTAAACACATCTGTCATTCTGGAATCATCAATTGTAATATTGCATTGGAAATGATTTAATGGCAGAGTTCAATATTCTGCTGTTTTATTCCAAAGAGTTGCATGTACTAAATAACTGAGTTGCAGGGCCTGTTAACCTCAGGAATGATTACACTTGGCCAGCGCCATCAGCTCATGTTTACTAAGGCTGTAAGTAGGTAACCCTTCATTAAGCAGGTACTCCTACTTGATTATTCCATGCACATTCATTGTCATGGTACTGTACCATGCTGTACCTGTGGACTACATCATTTGGATCATTTGTGCAAGGTTTGTTTCAAATTCATTGTTTTGCAATTCTGTTTGGCCTGATAATTCTGTTCTGAATGTTTATCTTTTATAATAATGAACCATACAGGAAACTCCTTAACATTACCCAGGTGTTCTTCAGTCCATGAGCTTCCATGAGCAACATAAATTGTGTAACAGAGTCCTAAAAAGTACTTGTCTTTATTATAATATTTAAGATTGCGTCTTTTAAAGTTAGGGATAGAGTTTTCAGATGATGAAAAAAAAACTGAAGAAAATATTTGGGTACATGGCTGGCACAGAATGGAGGGGGCTCATGGCAGGCTGAAGACACCAGGAGCAGCATCTGGCATCCCAGCATGGTGCTGGAGAAAGCAGCCAGCTCAGCAGATGCAGCTTCAGCTGTTCTGTGGGTTGCAGAACGGTGGCGGACTGACTCTGTGCCATGAGTTGGGCGCCTGGTCTAACGGCAGTGTGACTGCTCAGAAACTGCCGCTTGGCAGGTTGCGGGCAGGGGTCTGACAGGTTTACACAACCAGCACACCGGGGGGTAAGGGGTTACAGCCAAAGAGTGACAGCCAAGCTGCAATTTGCAAAGGGCAGACATCCAAGATCTGTTACTAAACATTTAGCAACAGCCAAATGTATCTTATAAAAAAAAAGTACCTGCTCAATTGAAATAATTACCTTAACCACCTTAATCTTTATTGTACATATAAAGTAGGCATTTTTTCTGCTTAAGTTATAGAACTGACCAGTTTGTTAGATATGAAAAAGAAAACGGAGGACTTGGAGTCCCATGTAGGACTGTCTGGAAGTCCTTTCATGGTTTGAGACCTCTTTTACTCAGCGGCACCAGTTTGTAATTATGGGTACTTTCTCCCCCAGTTGCATGGAGGTGCGCTGTGGTGTGCATGGAGGGTACATTTTGGGCCCCATAATCTTCTGTCTCTATATGTTGTCGCTGGTCACTTTTTTTCATAATTCTAATTAGATTTTTCATTTTTGTATGCAGATGACACTCAGAGTTAACGTCCACTCCCACCCAACACAGATGTAGTGTTCTCTTTGCTGTCTCGTTGACTTTTTGAGGTACAGACATGGATGACCCAGAGTTTTCTTAAATCAAATTCAAGCAAAACTGAGGTTTTACTTTTCGGTCATGGCATCACCTTGGCACGGCTCCCTCCCTTGGTATTTCTTTCAATGGTAGTCCTTTGGTTCCTGCCTCAAATGTCAGGAACCTGGGAGTTATTTAAGATCCTCCTTTGACTTTTGAAGACCATTTACGTTCAATTACTAAGATTTATTTTTGGTACCTGAGAAATATGAAATATGAATCGAGACTTATGCTGTCCCAGGCTGACGCTGAGACACTGATTCATGCTTATGTAACTTCTGTGTTTGATACGATAATTCCTTGTTTGCTGGTCTCCCCGATGCCTCATTGAATAGGTTGCAACTAATACAGAATTCTACAGCAAGACTATCTACACACACTTAGTCTTTTTGCCATTTCCCCACTTTAAAGGTCACAACATTGGCTTCCCGTGAAGCAGCACATTGATTTCAAAATGCTGCTCCTCACATACAAGGCTATTCATGGTTCTGGCCCTGCCTGACTGCGTGAGTTACTTATTCCCTATAAACTGGCTTGCACTTTGAAGGAATGGTCATTTGCTAATTCCAAGAAGTTCATCAAAAACCCACGGTGAGAGGGCTTTTAGTTCTCAACCGCCCTCACTTTTTATCCAAATTACTGAGTCTGTCAGTATTTTTAAATCTAAGCTCAAAACATATCTCTCTGATTTGCCCTTTCACTAGTGAGCAGTGTGGAGCTCTTTTGGTGTACTGTTTATTTTTGTAAAACGGCCTGAGATGCTTGCACATGAAGGACTCTGCATAAACGCAATTGGTATGGTATAGTTATTCAATGTCTAATTTTACTTGAGTACATACAACCTAACAGAATGAAAGCTATTCACCAATAGCCATTTTGAAACGGTGTATTTCCCCTGTGATGTGCTGACTCATATTAGACCTAAAGTTTATCACTGAAAACTGATATCATTATTACTGGGGTATCTAAAGCGTGCCACGAGTGTACTTGAAACAAAAGTTCTCCCTTGTTACGAGTTTTTCCAGTAAGACTTATCTTATTAATTGTTTCATATAGATGTATGATTAATATAGAGTTGAATATATAATGAATGTACACACCATGGATATGTGCCCATTCACTTCAATGAAGCGGTTTATTTTGGCAGATTTTGGGTGCACACAGCAGAGCCCATGCTATCCCCCAACAGTAACCACCTGTCTTTGTAATGATAAATGTGGCTTTCATTCAGTCTAGTTGAATGCTGTTGTCATGGTGTGGGCTTACATTCTGATTCTACATTGTCCAATGTACTTTCTATTGATCAGTTCTAAAGAGTGACACATACAGTGTCTGTGCTTGAACTCATTAATTGAGATTAAATTAAGTTTAACTCTTCCATTTCAAAACTGTCCTTTGCTTTGTTTTGTGTCATCTAATGGACAGTTTGGCTGCCTGTAACCAATAAGTTGCACTACAATCTTGTCATTATCAAACTGCTCATAAACGACTGTGACCACATCACAATGCCAAATTCTGAAGGAACAAATATTGAAAACTCTAATAAAAGAGGCATTTTAAAGTTAATTTATTGCCACGTACACTGAAGTAATGAAATACTGTTCACTTGTTCACTTTCTTAAGGTTAAAAAAATACATGTTGGAGGAAGTAGTTAGCAAACATAGCAAATAGTGATCTAAGCAGAAATTAAATATTCCATAAACGTAGATGGCATAAAATATCCATTTATGTAACAGTTTAAAAAGTGTGACATTCAATACTTTTTTGCTCATCTGGCATGAATATGCTGAGCACAGTATTGAGTGACACGTGTGTGCCAGTCCTTGCCAAAGGTCCTGCGGGCACAAGCATGCCTTTAGACGAGCCCTTGCACCATCTGCCCTGGGGCTGCAAGTCTCGTATGGTGAGGCTGTTTTTCGAGTTGCCACGATGGGTCACGCTGCGATTGGGAAGCTGCCACAGTGCCCTCAAGCAGATGTCCCAAAGACGTGAAGCGCTTTAATTAAATGGCCACAGGATGCCACCAGCAGCTAAAGCATATTGTGCGCCAACGTGTGTGTGTGTGTGTGCGTGTGTGTGTGTGTAAAAGAAGGGCAAAAGTGGGGGAGGAATGGAGTCTTGACTGTTACAGTAAAAAGCATAAAAAGTCTGCTCATCACAGAGGGCCTGAGCAAAGGGAGATCTGACAGGGGGGTACAGCTATGACTCAGCTTCCATCCCGCACTCAGCTCAACACATCCTCAACCTCCAGCATGTGTGTGGGGGGACGGTGGCTGTCACATCAAATTAGTGACATGTTTGTGGTAAGGAGTTATTGAGCCTATCTGAAAATAAAGCAGCAGGCCATTAATATAATGAAGAACCAAAAGGCCCCTGGTGGGTGTCTTGTGTGTCTGTGTGAAGAAGAAGACAGACTAGAATAGATCTGGAGGCCTTCTTTATTCATCCAAACCGCTGGGGTTTCATATTAACTTGTTAACACTGATCAAAAGGCAAACTTTCTTTCAAAAAAGATTAAGTGACATGGCAAATCTCTGTAAGGAGAGAGAGTTAATTTCTAATCCTTTGCCACCAACCCACCAGGCAGGGTTGGAATGAAGACAGAGCTGCCAACGGCAGGAATTAGAATATGTTGCTGATCAAAAGGCTTCTGAGACTAAACATGCCACACTTAGCTTTTCCAATGTGCCTTGTTATCCTTATTGTCATCGTCACTGTCAGATGGTTCATCAATCAGGACATGCCCTTGTGGAGAGCAGGAGGGGAGTTCATTGTTGCCAGCAGGGCTGAGGACTGAAGAAACAAGATCCCTTACTTGAAACTGGGCCACTGGCAATGAAGCACTGTTACAATGTAATGCCAACAACTCTGGCATCCTTTATACTGTAACAGTGTGATCTATTGGCAGTAGTAATATTACAAGACAAGATTGTTAATTCGACAGAGCTTTCCTGTGATGTAGCTTTGTAATTGTCTTCTGGAGATGACGCTAGGCAACATTTTGGGTTCTGTTATTTAACCATTTAGTTTTGTTTTCTGTTTTGATGCTTTGAATACAATTTGACATTCAGGAAAATGCTCTAGACCTGTTGGCTTCTTAAACAAATGGCTAGAAAGGTTTTGCCAATAACACACTTTACAACAGGACTTGGTGAAATTACTTTTATAAATTCGGTGGTGTTCAATTTTACTTTTTGAAGCCATTGACTTTATATATTTCCACTTGACAATAGTATGATACATTTCCATTATTTCTTACAGAACTGTATGTTAAATTAGAAATACTGTATATCATTGATACAAGAAATTAAAAATGATGTCCTTTTCTTCTGTTCCTCACAATTGCCTGTTAATGGAAAACCAACATTGCCTCACGGTTGATTCAGCCACATGACTGTAATTGCTAAATGGCCTTTAATGCTTGAAGAACACAGTATGGGTCCTTAGAAAAATGATACTGTGGTGTCCATCAGTCATCTGAACTAGGGGGACGTGTTCACTGCAGGAAATATATACCAGATTTACTACAGTGCAGAGATCCACCTCTTCATCCACCTCTTCATCCATCCGTCCATCCATTCAACCACCAAACTAAGCAAGACTCCTGGCAGCAGGGAGGGATTGTCCCGCAGACAAAGGGAACAGGAGTTCCCTGGTGCCAAAGAGAAATAGCCCAACAAGTATTCTGTTGTGTGTTTTGTCTTAAATTAAAATTGCCTAAGAGAGGCTGATGCATATTGAATCTCTGCGCTTGGCTGCAGATGCAGCAGATTTTTTTCTTGTCTTTAAAAAAAAAAGAGAGTGTTTGTTGTGAGCTAATGCAGCATGCAGTTATTAGTGAGACAAGCTCCGGATGGTGGAGTTGATGTCATCACATTGCATCTGAGGAGGGTGTTAACAGTATTTTGAAAACAACTTGAATACAGTTATACAGTTAACAGGTGATTTATAAATTGTGAGCAGGAAAAAGGTTGTAACAGTGAAGTATTATTCATAACGTAGTAGTAATATGGTGGCTCTGTATTATTCCATCTTAACCTGCCCTTGATATGTTAAATCAGGGGTGCCAAACTCCAGTCCTCAAGGGCCGCAGGGTCTTCTGGTTTTCATTTCAACTTAAGCTCTCAATTAACATAATTGATCTAATTATTTGTTGAATTTGACATATTTAATATTTTTCAAGGTCTTTTACAGTGGTTGGTTTAAAAAATGCACTTGATTCAAGGTACACTACCTATGAAACATTTTGAGGCCTGAAAAGAAGTGTTAAATGTGTTCAGTTAATCAAATAATTTGACCAATTAAGTAAGTGAGAGCTTGGGTGGAACAAAAATCCAGAAGACACTGCGGCCCTCCAGGAACTGAGTTTGACACCCCCTTCTATATTATTATACCTGTTTAATATTCTAATATATGTGTTCTAAATCATTTTCTGTTGTTGTTTCTTCTTAGATCATTATTTTTCATTTTTGTTCATTATTTTACTAATGTACATTTTCAACCTAAAAGCTGAGGGGGTAAATGATAAACAATGGTATATAAATACTGCCACACTGTCTAGTATTAGCTTGTCATGTGTCTCTGCTCTATCAATACAGTGGACTGGAGGCATATTGGATAAAGTACAACATCAAAACGACCAGCCAACTACTGTAGTATGTTATCATGTTGTTACATCTCAAGTGATTTTCATGTGAATGGGAATTAACATAAGGCACTGCCAGAAACTTAATTGTTCTGGACACATTGGTAACTTTTTTTAGAATTGGGCCAAGTACATTTGTCTTGCCAGAGGTTTTTGATGTGTGTGGTGCTCTCCCTATGTTATTACATCACAGAGCTGGGAGCCATTAACATCCAAAAGCAAGACTAAGAGCTATAATGTTAGTAATCGGTACAGATATCCATGTCTGTCTAATTAGCCAAAGTAATCCAGCCTTTTGTCTCAATTCCCACTGAATCAGTTGAGTAAATAATAATTTGGTAAAATCAGGAACAGAAACCAATTAAAAGCATTGGTGCTCAAGCACAGGACTCCTATCAAAATCTGTATGTAATTATTGCCATCTCATTCAGATCAGCTTAAGATATGTGTGCAAAAACACAAACAAAAATAAATACATTATTCAAGTTATGGCTTGCAAATTTGAGATAACCAGCAATAAAATAACTAAATAAAATGCTACCTCAATATGTCGCTATCCGTTTTACACATAACAAACAATGACATTTTGAAAAAAATAGCTTTTATCATTTTTCTCAATAGATCAGTTTCAGCTGCTCAACACTGCTCTTTAAGACTGCTTTATTCTTTAGCAATGCTCAGTTGGATTCAGAACTGGAGTTTGGGACCAAGAACATGGATGTTTCCACTCCAGTTTTATTACATTTATTAAAAATCGACTGCCTCTACTCCATGCAGGGACACTATATATATGTACGCACTTTGGGTGACAGAAATCTTCAGGTGACACTTTGGGGTTTTCTGCCTACCCGAAGTACCCCAAACAATATATTAACAAACAATATATTAACTTGTCAACTGTATTAGATAAACAAAAGTGTATTTGAAGCATGTCCAATAATGAATCCACTGAGTGCCTCTTTTCACATTAAAGGAAAATGAAATCAGTCTCCGGGGAGGACGGGGGTAGTCTAACGTCTGTGTTCTAATACAGTGAGGTTCTGGTTTGCGGTTTCCTCAGAAATACACAGGCACCACCTGAACATCACGCTTCATTATCCCTGTGTAAATGTTACATTAAATTGGGTCATTATAAGACTAATCCTCGAGCTGGAAGGGTATGGAGCTGGTGGAAGATAATAACACCTGTTATTTTACTGTATGGGGATGAACATGGGAATTCCAGATCAATTTCCCTCCTCCACCATGTCCACCTCTAAGGAAAGCATCCCCTTCTCCTACCAGCCAGGGTGTGAGGGACAGCTTGTAGTTGAGGCTGTTGTGCCCCCATGGACTGAAGTCTATCCTAACTGGAGTCTATATCAAATTAACAGTAACCAAAATCATTGCTTGTCTGCTCATTCCCAATGCTGTACACACACACACACACACAGACACACACACACACACACACACACACACACACACAGACAGACACAGGTGTACCAGGCAATCAGAAAAGTTTTCTGTTTGTCACAGTCAAGAGTTACAATGCTCTTTTCCATTATTTTTCCCTTTTCAATTGTACATATGATTGTTCTTGAAACATCCGGTTCCCTCTACCCTGATTTCCTCCTAATTTTCATCCATGAAGCAACGCTTTGGCTGTTGTCATGGTGGACCACGTAGAGCAAGAAAAGCTAATTTTAAACCAAAAAATGCAGAGCCTGAGGAATTAATGAAGAGACAGGGTTTTGAAGAGACTGAACCTGTCTTGGTTTACATCAAGTAAGTGTGATATTAATGAAACAAAGGAAAATACAGTTTGAAAAAAATATACATTGAAATGACTTGGTGTGGCAGGGTGGCAGGGTGAAAGCCCTGCCAGTGCACGGGTGTGTGTGGAATACTGGATGGCAGGGAGGGGGTTACATTCCTCCCTGAAAACACACGTGGGTTGTTTCGTGCTTGGTAGGGGTTCCAGTATAGGGGAACAGTGTCTACAGCAGGGTATGCCATCTGGGTGCAGGAAGCACGGTTACAGACCTGCAAATCGGCATAGTTCAGTGGAAGCAGTATATATAAAAACCCAATATAAACACTAAGACTCGAAACAACTCAATAGTATTACAAGAAAGTACACATACGCACACAAACTGTATATGTAAATGTATACCATAACACTATATTTCCAGACATAAAAAGTAGCCTAATATTGCATTTTTATAATATTATGCTATTAATATATGAAAAAGAGTCATGCACAAATCTTTCCCATAGAGTATTAATACGTATTAAGAAAGACTAACAGTTCAAATTAGATAATGACTTTTCATGCTACTGATAATTCTATACAGACTTTAGGCATAATGTTAAATGATTCTGTATAGCTGAGATAATTTGCTAATTAAATAGTTCACTAGTCAACTGGTCTATCATCATCTTGTACTGTATGTGACAATCTGAATGTATCTACCATTCACTTTCATTGGGATTCAAAAGTACAGTTCACAGTACAGTTTGGAAATGAAGCGTCACAAAGGGCCTGTCACCAAATTACACACATTGTCATTAGCTCAACGCTTTTAAAAACAGTGCTTTTTCCCCCCCTATAAAAAATATAACATTTTTGTAAATTTACACATTGTAAATGAACATTGGGTAATCCAAGTGCTAATCTGGGTCTGTGAAACCAGACTGTAGTGTTTGAAGCAATAAATGACTAGGAAATAAAGTGCAATAATATTAGTTATAAACACAAAAAACCTATTCAACTCTGTGTGTGGTGATGATGTAAAAGGTCACAAAATAGATTAAACTGTAAAAACACTGGATTGCTTCATAAATGCTGTATAAATCACAATGGTGTTATTTAAATATCTTGCTTTTTAAAAAAAATAAATAAATAAAAACCGCCCTGATTAGTACAGTTTTCAAACCGTTTTTAACCTTTTTTTTTTTCAAACTGTCTGTGAACCTTCGTAAAACAAGCTCTTCTGACGCCTGCTGTTCACTGAACTGCAGTGGCAAGCACTGGTAGACCAACAGCACCATCTATCGGTCAAAAAAAGAATATAGCTTCCAAGAGAAGACTAAATCTTTAGGTTTTTCTGAAGGTTTTCCAAATCTTAAACATTTACCTGAACATTTAAAATCAAGAAGTTTCTGCTTTGAAAGCGAGTTATAGGGCCTGTCTAGATTAGATCTGTTTGCTTTATGGTGCTCTTCTGTTCTATATTCTCTAGCTGCTTACTGTTGCTAATATACTTTGTTGCGAATACATTACTCAGAGCTAGGATGCTGTAAATTGATCAGTTTAGTAATTTATTTGTGTATTTGACGAAATCCAAAAATAAATTCAACGTGTACTATTTCTGCCATCCAACCCTGTGTTACATCGATTCTCTCTTGGATCTGTTGTGTTGGGTGTGGCTGGCTGGTACTGTCATGGCTGTGACCGAGGAGAAAGTGCGTAAGCTGTTACAGTATTCGTTTTATTTCATTTTAAATTTAACATCTCGTGTTTCGTCTTTTTGGAATGGAGAAGAAGTTTAACATCCCTTTGGAAGATTCTGTTTATAATAAAGAACCAAAACCGGTACTTGTTGTTATTTAATATTACGGTTTACAGGGCGGTATTAATTTAGTAACACACGATCGATATAGCCTAGCTTAGTTGCAGGATTGAAAACAACATGGTCAGTTTTATTTACTTTGATCGTGGCACACACACACACACACACAGTATTAAATCCACATCTAGCACGTTAAATTTATATCTTGTTAAAGTATAGTTTAGGTTATGCTTTAAAAAATAGTGCAGGTACTTTTTTCCCCAAATTTAACCTGCATGTTGCACCAGTCGAACCATAATGAATGAATTCTTGATGATACTACAAGCACCACAAATAACTGTGAAATCTGTTGACGCTTTCTTGTATGTTCTCAAAAAAAAAAAAAAAAAAAACCCACTAAGGACAGGACAGGTGGCAGCAATTTGCGTCACAGAGTTAACGCCCGGATCACCACCGTTTAGTTTTACTGCAGTTATTAAACAACCACAATCAGCTATATATGTTAACTAATTAAGTACATCTTGATTTGAAATCTAAATGAGTAATTTCATGTCTGGACCAAAGGGAATAGCACAACTCACGTCACATTATAAAAAAAAAAAAAAATTACAAATATTGTATACTATAATATATTTAGTATCTACCCCCAGCAGCCCCTGAAGTTTGACGATAAGAGTAGTAAAATTAAATCAAATAAACTTTGTGTCATCCTATTTCAAAATAATGAAAAAGATTTTCAAAATGATGAAATTACATTTAACACGGAATGATGTTTGTTCTAGTTTTGGTGATACGTTTTATTTGAAAAGCTTTGGGTATCACTGTTAAAATAAGCCGCATGGTTATTGTTTGATTACTTTTGTTGCAGCAGAGTCCGATCAATAGTAAAAAAGTGAATTTGCATGGTAGTAATTTGGATGACGTTTGTTTCAGTCTCAGCATCTCCATGATGTGTTACACCAACCCTTCCTCAAATCAAAGAAGCACAAATTGGAGAAAAAGGCAGAGACATAAGAGCTATCTGGATATTCTTATTGTTTTTGCTGAAGAGTACCATGAAATTCTGCCATCACAAGATCTGCAAGGTGAAACACTGTATCTTCACTCATTTTCAAGGAGCAGCTGACAATAAGTCAACAAATCAAAAGACTTTATAAAAATAAATAAATAAATGAAATACACCCGGTAAATAACATAAATTATAAAGTCCATAAAAAAGTAACAAACCTATCTTCTTCCATTTATTACAAAAGGTGAAAACAATTCCCTGTGAGCTACATCCCCATGGTAGGGATTAGAATTACAGCTCTCAAGCCAACGTTGTCTCCTGTAGATTGAAAATAAGTACATTTTGAGCTATACAGAGCCTTTAAAAGTTGCCTGCCTACCTATTTTATTTATAAAAACAACAACATTTAAAGCAGGTTCTTGCTTATATATTATATATATATTATATATATATTTTTTCTACTGAAATGCATCCTGTATATTATTTATTTTGCAAATGGTTGTCAGTACAGAGCAAGATCTTTTTGGATGCTCACTTTGAAAATGATAAATAGAGGGAATACAGTATACAAGTTATGAGTGAAGACAGAATGCATAGTATACTCTCAGTTAAAGAGATTGCCTCTATCCATATTGAAGACAACTATAAAGCTGCAGGGGTGTGTGTGGTCACCGAGAGAATGGCTGAGCAACAAAGATCAGAAGCTTAAAATAGGGAACCAAGAGCAGACAGGAAGAGCTGCTCATCATGGTTGCACAGAAGAAGCAAGCATTCCTCTTCACAGCTGTAAAGACATCATTTTACCAGTTAGCTTCATGAAGAAGTACGTCACTATGACTTATATCCACAAGTAAATTGTATGTGTTGTGTACAGATTGAGGACTGATAAAAAAACAAAAAACAAAAAAAAGCAGATTTGTCTATAGTAGGTTAATACGTTGAGTGTAGGTGATCCTCTCAATAATGTGAAGATTTGTAACCTACATACAAGTAAAAATATTTTGTAAGTGTGACTCATGTAGATATGTAAAAACAGAAAGATAAGCAGCCTTTTACAGTGTACCAGTTATTGGCTTAATTAGTCAAGATTAACAGGTGTTCCAGATCTTTAGTCACTGATGATGTAAAGACACCTATAAAACCTGCTGGATAGGGGCTCTCCAGGACCAGGATTGGAGACCCCTGCCCTAGAGGCTGCTGTTACATCACATAATAATCTTTCCTAAACCATTTCTGATGTCAACCTGATATTTTCAGTTTTGTGGAGCCTTATCTCTCAGACATCATTTCAGGTATTCGCTTCATATTTGCAGGGTTTTAATTTTAACCATGCATATTAAATGTGCTGGTGACCATGACATTGACCTTTGAACAAATATGGCTGCCACTGTTTTGGATTCCGCGCAATCAAGAGTATTTTGACTCACTTTATAAATCAATTCAAGTCAAAAAATTTTTATATAGCGCCCTTCACACCAACAAAGGCGTCTCATGGTGCTTTACACAACATACAAAACATACACATGAAACAGCTTAAAAAACATTCATAGACATGAAACAACTTTTTAAAATAGAGCAAATAAATAAAATACAAAAATAGATCATTTGGAATAGCAATAGGACACTGTATCCCAGATAAATAAATATAAAAGTGATTCAATTTGCATTCGGATAATTAAAAATCTTTCACTCAGAAAGCAGCATGACATCATGGCAACAGCAAACACCCAGTTCATCCCATGCAACCACAACCTACATCACCACTAAATAGAGGGGTTTTTAAGAGTATTTAAGCTGTCAGCTCCTCTGATATTTACAGGAAGGTTGTTCCATAATATTGGAGACAGATAACTAAAGGAACACCCACCCAAAATCACACATTGGAAGCGAGGAGGCCCAAGGTAGTTCTGTGCACTAGATTAATGATGTAAGAGTGAGTGGGATGGTATTATGAGGAAAATGAGAGCCGGACCATAATATGTGACGATCATGGAACATTTAGGATCAGCTGCATTAACACTGCCTGACTCCAATTAGTATTGGTAGGGGCTCGTGTAACTTCCTTATGGCAAGTTTCCTGATGTTTCAATGAAGAATATGAATCATCTCAAAATAAATACTTTCCTCTGAAAAAGAACACATTGCTGTTGCAAGAATATGGTATAATATTGTATTTTTGCATTGAATTCACTCTAACCAATAAAATAATGTGTCAGATGCTATATTTAAAAGTCTTACTCATCATATTTTTTTTTATTTTCTAGGTTTCAATTGTTTTTTTTTTTAATTATTGTGTTCCACTCACAGTGCTTACACATGTTTTTGCTCAGATATATATTTGATTTTCATGAAATTAATAATATTCTTTTTGAGCATGTTTAATTCCACAACACGAAGTGCACAGTTGACTTACTGCTTAGTCTATGCCAGTGGGACTTACTTGTGGCTCTTTAAGTCTAGTGCAAACCGGGTCTGCACTACTCAGGTCAATAATTAAGGAGGAGGTTTAATCTAAGAGTCACAAGTGAGCACCACACCCTATGACTCACAAATGTGAAATGTCAGTTAAAAAAGCATCATGACTATTTTTTTTTATTATTATTATGTGATAACAAAAGGACAAAACAGTTGGAAACGTGAACAGTTTTTAATAGAATCTAATTTAAAAAGCTTACATACAATATCTCTACAATTTACCTGAACTACTGTCATAAACTACTGCTGTTACATATACCTTTGTTCTTCACACAAGGTGGTTAATGTGAGCACAGCTTTTGGCTTTTTGTTGTTATGTCAGATCCACAATGTAGGTTGGTTTTCAAAGTGTTTATGAATAGGTATACAGTATTATATATCCATTATGAAGGTGAAGGCTATGTTGACATATATGCATATTTATCCTATGAAATTCTATGTACCTTCAGTAGTAAGGCCACTCTGTATTAGGGCACATTGTGTTGGTGCCTTCTGTGGCATTAATGGTCAGTTATCATCACTGTATATGCCAGTATTCCTACTCATTTATATTATACAAGGAATTATTATTATTTGTTTATTTAGCAGATGCCTTTATCCGAGGCGACTTACAGAGACTAGGGTGTGTGAACTATGCATCAGCTGCATCTCACCCGAAAGACGGAGCACAAGGAGGTTAAGTGACTTGCTCAGGGTCACACAATGAGTCAGTGGCTGAGGTGGGATTTGAACCGGGGACCTCCTGGTTACAAGCCCTTTTCTTTAACCACTGGACCACACAGCCTGCTGCATTCACAGGACAAAACTGTGAGGATCGTACATACCTGCAGGTTTACATGAAAATTGCAAGTTTTATTCCATGGATAAAATAAATAATGGAATAGTTACGTGTGAAACGGATGGACAACAAAATGTTGAGAGTACTTTTGGAACATTATAGTGTTTCCACATCTCTAGCAAGCATTTCCAAAATGTTATTGTTTCATTAAAAATGTCAATTTGAATTCTTTCTTTGGTTTTTCAAGTCTTTAAAAACAACACAATCTTAATAATCTTAAAACAGAAATACACTCCCTGATTTTCTGTAATCTTATTTCAAATGTAACTGTATTACATGATATAACACAGCCTCAAAAACGGAATCAGAAACAAATCAGAGAAAGCTGGCTAGTTTCAACAAAGCATTGCCATAATTGTTAACATTTTTGGTTCACACTTAAACCTTTTTATCAACAGATGTCCCTGAATCTATAAACAGCTCCTAGTAAATTAAGTTATTGCAGTACCAAAGATAATATTAATTTTTTTTAATTAGATGCATTTATTTATTTTTGCAAATGTTACTGTGTGCAGTTACTTAATGTGTTAAATTAGATTTCCTCTATCAGCAATAAAAACCACTGTAGAAAATAGGTGTCTGGTCATGAAGGACATGGCTTGCAGAAAAGAACAAAAGGTCTGCAAGCAGACCTACTGAAAATAGACTGATACTCAAATGTACAGTACAAACTAGGTATGCACATACCGTACCCCATAAATACAACCATTTGAATTGCCATTATCATTGAAGAGTAGATGACTGACCTACATCAACCCTATACACAAATAAAATGTGACATACAGGCAGGTTCCTCCAGCTATAACCAGATAGAAGTTACTCTTAACTTGTGATAATGCCTGCTGTAACCAATTTCATAATTAGATGTTCTACAGATATAGGCAGACATACATACTAGAAGTATTGTAGCGTGTTCAGGGTGCAAGTAAGACCCAGTGGGTCATGAGACCCAGTTTAGTCAGCTGAGGTGTTTTACTTAAGACAACTCAACAGAACAAGCCACCCAAGACAAGTTCAACACACAGCTCTCCAGGGGATATTCCCCCATGTCAGAGAACAGTAACAAAACAAAACAAAAAAAACACCGCTCACCAACATCCCAATAGCAGACTTGATTAGTTTGCTAATCGCACCCCCACACCTTATAAACCTTTTGAAAGTAGACTGCTCTCAAAGCAACTCAGTCAGACAGAGAAAGGAAACTTTTGTGGGGTATGCCATATTTTTGGTACTGCAGGTTGCAGCTAAGAGATGTATTTATCAGAATGAAACTATATAAACTAAAAAAAAATGTTGCAGTCTTTTGAAATAATTTATTAATTTTAAAATAATTTACATATTTTTTTTGTTTTTACAAATGAATGATTACTGCCCAAAGTAGCAATGGGCTGTTAAACAAGAAAACAATCCATATTTGTTAAACAATACAACATATTTGTTGACAGCAATAACTGAATTGCTTCCATTGTTTGAGTTATTTTAAAATATAACAGTTTATTTTTTGTGCAGATAAATATTTTGTGACAGATTAATAGATTCCCAGAAGTCCTTCCAGAGTATTACTGCACAGAAATACATTCTTTATTAAGCTCTCACAAATGTGCATAAACATTGTGCCTCATTCTAGACAGTGCTGGGAGACCAGCTATTGTTAAGTAGACTGTACCAATTACAAAGAAGATTTAAAAAGTTCTAAACTGGCCTGAAGTCACCAGAAGTCATCTGACAACCACAAATCTATTGACTCTGTCTCACATTAAACTGATAACACGTTTTTTGACAGAATAAATAAAAGGCCTCCTGTTAACAACCAGAGAGGTATAGCATATGGTATGCTGTTTGGAACATCACTCCCAATGTAGAATGCAACTGGTGGTACAATCCTCCTTTAAACCCACATTGCTAGAACTGAGGGTTAGTCATAGTGGAGGCTCTTGGAGTTCCCTGCTCCATACCGTTTTCTTTCAGAGAATCCTGGGATCTACAGAGGAAAAGGAAATAACAGTTTAAGAGACAAGTGCAGTACATAGTGTTGTGGTTAGTGTAGGCACAGTGTGTATGAAACAATGAATTAACAAAGAAAAACATTTACAATTGAGAAGATGTCATCTAAGCTAATCCAGCTCCTAGCTGCTGATTGATCTAAAAAGTAATTTGGCCTCAACAACAGGACTAGGCAACCCATTCCATACCCATGCCACTGTGTGAAGAATTGTCTCCTTCCCTCTGTCCTAAATCTATCCCCACCTAATTTTCAGCTGTGTCTGGTTCAGCTGCTATTCATTGGGGGCTGAATATGAGTGTTTTATCCTGTTTTTAGAAACTCTGCTACCCAGAAACATCATTATCACATCATCACAACTGCATGGGCAATCCCATGGATTTGTATCAAATATTTTGTCTTCCTTGACATCAGCACAGAAACAGTATACACAAATAACTGTAGAAGTGCTAATGAATAAGCAGCATGAGACGATCCCAAACATCTTTTAATGAATCACCCAGGTATTAAAACAAACAGTACCCGTCACTGCTCTAGTCTAAGCTATGCTTGCTCAAATTGGCAGGGACACTAATGCGTCTCCATCTAGTGGTGGATTACTGTAACACCCAACTGTGTAATAATGTAAGAAATCATCCAACAAGTTATGGATCTCGAAATTCCAGAAAATTATTCTGTGACTATTAGTATAAGATGTCATTTGCATAGTTTGAACAGCCAGAAACACTCAGCTTCACTTTGTAATAACATCTCTTAAACAATACGAGACACTCTGTATTAACTTAAATCTACAGTGTGTGTGTTGTGTGTACCCTCATAATAGTGATCAACAACTACACTGTGTACGTACATTTACACAAGACTTTGCCAGGACACTTGAAAAGGGTTTTAGTCCTGGATCAAAACAGTTTAATATACATTTTTAAGTTTGTAAGACCACACAATAATGCAAACTAACCTGAGGTATTGTCAAAATATGTATGCTTATGTTCTTCCAATCGATGGCATTTATTGCTAGCTATTGGATAAGGATTGTATCTACTATTTTAAATAGGCCTATATCTGAAACTCACCTTATCAAAAAACCTGCTTAGCTTGACCGCATTGGATGAGCCTGCTGCTAAATACCTTGGAGTGGTACAATCCTATAAAAATATAAAATATATGATTAATACATTTGGAATTTAATCAAGTTATATATATAAGTCATATTACATATATAAATAGCAAAGTAAACTGTGTACATCCGTTCATTTAAAAATGTAAGTGTGACGAAGGTGACATATGGCTAGATAGTTTCCTCTTTATATCCCCGGATTCTGAAAGTCTCCAAACTTTATGCTGAAGAATGTCCCAATCACATTGCAGTTCTCTACAGTAGGGTTAGACAACTCCAGTGCTGAAGTGACGTTCCATTACATTCAAGATCTTTGAAACAAAATACCTGGACTGAACATTCTTCTACAATTCACTGGTATAGCCATAGTGTGGACTCGACTGGAATAGCAAAGGCTGCCTCCCATAATCTAGAGCAGGGGCTGTTACAGCCCAGTCAATAGCAACACTTTGATCCAAACAGGTCCTTAATTATTGTATTAATCTTCATCAAAGTATGCAATGGAAGACCAAAGGTGGTCTCCCCTTTCTCTAGATATATGTACAACTCTTGTGACATACATACAGTACAGACGCCTCCAGTATTTCCCAGTCGTCTGAGATATGCTCTGCTAGCAGCGCATAATATTAACGAAGGACAAGGTGTACACCAGAGCGAATACACATAGCTTAGAAAACATCACAGATATACAGGATTAGTAGCACTGCATTAGGTACAACTAACAAAACGAAATATACAATTCCTAATTATAAATAAATGGGAATAAAAAACACACCAGGTAAATCCTCTGCCAGGAAAGCTGTTCTTGTCAACACGTCACTTCGCTTATTTTCTGGAATTTGTCTTTATTCAATGCTTCAAATGACCAGCGATACAAATTCTGTGAGGACTTCTTGTTTGTCAGGTCATGGACTAAAATAATACCTAAAAAACAAACAAAAAGAAGGATAAATACATAAATAATCCTTATGAATTTGAACAGAAACATTACCACTGTGTTCTGTGCTGAAATAAAATAAAATAAAAACAAAACATTGCATTCTAATGACTCTGTATAGAGAATCTATATTAAAAAAAGAAATGCAAGGGCAGTTTCAAGAACTGGTTTGGTTTAAACATTGAATATACACACACCATATGATAAAATGCATATATTACCACCTTGTTAAATAAAACCTGAAAAGCACTAATCTTGTAATGTTAAATTCACCAAGCTGGCCAAGACAACTGCCAACTGTGGTCTGTGAAACCAGCAATGTATGTTTTATAATGCAAAAAACACTTTAGTAAAAACCATACAGTAATAATAATAATAATAATAATAATAATAATAATAATAATAATAATAATAATGATAATAATAATAATAAAATATACAAACATTTCCAACTAGAAAACAGAATAGTTTTATAACAATAATCCCCTCTAAAGCTTTCCATGTGCCAAAGTATGGCCAGGGATTCCTTGTGGGACCTTTTTTTAATGCCAGTTACTACAGGCAATATTAACGGTGTGAGCAGTTTGCAAGAGCACTCAAAGAATCTGCCTTACCCGCACAACGGAGCAGCCAACTGTCCACGAGGGGTTACCCAGCACTTGATTCTGACTCAGCAAGTGAATCAGAGAGGATTTGCCAACACCTGCAAAATCAAATCTGTTTTCAAGTGATCAACATTTTACACATGCAATAGTGTGTTGTGTATGTAGTCTAAAACACATTAGTCCACGGTCTAATCTTTACTGCAATATTTCATTTTGTTTAGTACACAAACTACATATCATTTCCATGTAATATATTTATGAGCATTCATTTTGATTTACTGATTTATTTATTTTAGTAAATACATGGCAAGGTGTACATGAGGTGAGAAAAAGGTTCTCAAGGAGTTATTTACTGGTAGTGAATATTTTCAGCTAACAGGCCTACATCGCAGCATCACTTTGGAAATTAAAGGTCAATACTTATGCTTAGTGGTCACTGACGTGTGATAGTCACAATCAGTAATTTCTTGGTGACTTGCACGACATGGTAATTACAGCACAATACTGATTCAGATGGTAGTTTTCTGTTAAACCACGGTATTTTTTTTTTTTTTTTAATGTTTAATGTTATCGAATACATCAGCAGCAGCAGCATCCAAGTAGGCTACACACCAATTCTGACGACAGACTAGACTGGCTTTACTTTATCAGGAGTATTGTATTATAGGATCATGGTCATGATCATAAATCACCTAGTTTTAAAAATATACGTCTCCAAACCATTATTAGTTGTTTAATGCATAAGGTATTAATTTCCCTGTGGGGCGGTTTATATTTTATTAAAAACATTTAGAAATATAATTTTGCTAAAAATGTGCACTGTCTTCACGTTCTCGATGTTCAGTTACATTTTAAACGTGTATTTTACAGCATCTTCAAGAATTCACCTGAATCTCCCAACACTAAAACCTTTACTCTGTCAAGCGACGCCATCTTTGTTGCTTTACCCGGATGCACACACCCAACCACAAAAACCTGAAAAATTTGTGATTCTAATTGGTTGAGATGAGAGCCACCATGAGCAAACGTCAAATTAATTTGTCTGTTTCACTGTCGATCCTAAACGGTAACATATATTTCCTCAAGACTCTGCTCCTTTGCCTCTCTGGTTGGATTTCTCCCCCTGTCAATCTGCCCGTAGAGCTGTCTAATTGGCTGAGCTGTAAAATTGACCCAGTATCACCGTGTTTATTTTCTTCTGCCGTAGTGACAACTTCCACAATCCTCACGTTGGATTTTTTTTGTGTTCAATTAAGCAGTTTGAGAAACGGTTTAAGTGTTGATACAAGGCGAGTATTTCATTTTAAATATTTTTGTTGTTGCTAAATCAATTGCACATTTTCTTTTAATAGTCAGTGAAATTATGAATACCGGTACTGAAAAGAAACGCACTTTTTTTTTTTTCATCTGGACACTCATACTCAGACTGAGTCTGTTGATTTTGTATGTATTGTAAACAGATTGGACAACTCTTTCTACTGTACTACTTGTAACTGATAACTGTAGTAAAGTATTTTGTGATTGTACCAATGAGAACAATATTCGTAATGTAACTTGTGTAAGCGAGCGGAAAGTGGACAGATTCCTGTTGGTTACAAGTTAATTATAATTTTCTTAGTGCAAGTATGTGTAACATAGTCCTACTACTGTATTGTATCCTTCAAAGTTCAGCTATAGATGGAGAGTGCCTTGTTTTGAAACACATAATGGGGGGAAAAGTAAGGGAAATCATTCATACTTGAGCACTGTCACTTTCAGGCCAATCAAGAGAGACACCCAAAAGGAAGTTCTTATTTGTAATTGAAAAGAATGCAAGCTGATATTAAAGGATAATAACTGATACATTATGGTACAGGTTCTTACTTCTCAATAGCATAATAACTTTCTTTCAAGTCTCTTATTTGCCTGACTTGGTTAAATTGTACATTTTTCACGTGATGGTCCAAATAAGACAAATTAAGAATTTTGGTCTATAACTGCAAAGAAAATGCACCTCGACCTAAAATGTGTGGTATTCCATCTTCTCTGCATTTATTTCATTTATTTAGCACGTCAACAACTGAAAAAATGTTGTAATGGCTGATTATTGTGTTTTCTATTGTTTTTTAAGGAACGCCATGACGGAGCCTGAGGTTCTGACAGAGGTGCCTGCCTCCCTGAAGCGCCTGGCCAAGCAAGTGGTGCGCGGGTTCTATGGGGTGGAACATGCGCTGGCCTTGGACATCCTTATCCGAAACCCGTGCGTAAGAGAGGAGGACATGCTGGAACTGCTCAAGTTTGACAGGAAGCAGCTGCGCTCAGTCCTGAACACCCTGAAGGGGGACAAGTTCATCAAGTGCCGCATGAGGGTGGAGACCGCTCCCGACGGGAAGACCACCCGGCACAACTATTACTTCATCAACTACAGGCTGCTCGTCAACGTGGTCAAGTACAAGCTGGACCACATGAGGAGGCGGATTGAGACGGACGAGAGGGACTCCACCAACCGTGCCTCCTTCAAGTGTCCCTGCTGCTTCAGCACCTTCACCGACCTGGAAGCAAACCAGCTCTTCGACCCCATGACAGGTAAGAATGGGCTCCCTCATACTGCAATTACAGTTACAATGCTGTAGTAATTGCAATGACACTAAAAAGCAATATTAACAACTACACACATTAAAATATTTACTCTATTCTAAATAACCAAGCAATAATTGCAGGTACAAATACAGAAATATATTCTGTACCTTTTTTTTTTTTTTCCTCTCATAGAAGTGGGGTGACCAAAAGTGGTTGAAAATACAAGAATAATGATCAAATGACAAATAAATGTGTAATTGAACTGCAAACAATCAATTATATGGGATAATTACAATTACAATTATGCAGGTGTACAAAGTTTCAACTACAGTTATTTACAATTCTTTATGAATAGCACAGTTACAATTGTATTTGATCCTGGTTCTGATTCCAAGGTTTTCATGTTTAAAGTCTACAAGTAAAAGTAAGCATTGTATTACTGAATAGAAAATTGTGCTCTCAATGATGACTCACAGTGACTTCTAGGGGAAGAGCAATCGGTCAATCAATATTTATTTTATATAGCGCCTTTCATAGTGGACCACCATCACAAAGCGCTTTACTAGATAGTGAGGAACAATGCATAATACATTAAATACAGTGAAATACAGGGCATACAAACAGTAAAAAACAATGCAAATATATTAAATACAGGCATAATACATTATGGATGCATGTGTCATACAGAATCATACGAATAAGATGGAGTGAAAAACCTGAAATAGCAATTTAGATAATGGCTAATAACAGATACCAGACTTAAAGAGCATTGAAAGCAAGATAGAACAAGTGGGTCTTGAGAGTTTTGAAGTGAGCGACTGAGAGCTCACTAAAGCTGGGAGAGAGTTCCAGAGAGTCATGGCCATGAAGCTAAAAGAGCGCTCTCTGAGTGTGGTGCACTTTTGCATGGGTATAACAAGCAAGCCAAAGACAGAGGACCTCATCTTGCATGCAGGGACATAGCGGGTCAGCAGGTTGGAGAGATTTTGTGGACCTGTGTGATGAAGGGACTTGTAGGCAAGCAGGAACATTTTGAAAGTAATCCTGAACTCTACAGGTAGCCAGTACAGCTGGGCAAGACAGGGGGTAATGTGATCATGTTTTTTTTACATCTGGTAAGGATCCTAGCAGCGGCATTTTGAACCCGCTGCAATCGGTTTGTGGTGCATGATGGAAGACCACCATAGAGAAAGTTGCTGTAGTCGAGAGGAGATGAATGCATGACAGAGTATCTCTGCATCCGGGAGAGAAAGGTAGGGACGGACCTTTGAGATGTTTCGGAGGTGGTAGAAGGAGGATTTGACTACAGAGGAGATCTGAGCATTAAAGGAGAGGTTCCTATCCAGAAGTACACCAAGGCTTCACACAGTGGGGGAAGGCAGCAGCAGACAGTTTCCGAGGTTCAAGGCAGCAATATTGAGATTCTTGAGTTGAGTTTTCAATCCTTCTAGAAGAAGATTTGTTAGTGTTGAGCTGAGGAAAATTGGCAGACATCCAGGTTTCAATGTCTTTGATGCAAGCTGAGAGCCGGACCATGGCAGAGGGACATCCAGGGTCTAGTTTTAGGTAAAGCTGGGTGTCATCTACATAGGAGTGAAACATGAGGCTATGTTGGCGGATGAGGTGACCCAAGGGAAGCATGTAGATGTTGAAGAGAAAAGATAGGTGTGCAGTGGAGACCAAACTTGCAATACACTTAGCATTGTTACACATAAAGAACACCTTATCCAATAGTGATGACACTTGTATCATTTGGGATTTAATTTTAGAATTGTCACATTTCAGTGGAAACAACAACAAAAAGATTTTTTTTTTTTGAACCAGCAGGGGGAGCTCGCTCAATATTTAATAGGGATTCAAGTGCAGGCATTTACCAATATGATATGTGGATCATTTAGATTTTGACTACAAAAAATAACACATTAATAACTATTACAGTATTTAACTTGCTAGGTATTAACCTCTGCATGATGTGAAGGCATCATCAAGTACTGTAAAAAGGTATGTACTTCCTTACAGCAGTTTAGTGTAATACTTTTACTGCAGGGCTTGGTCATGAAGACAGACATATCTTCACAATCATACTTGTCTTATGTTTTTCTTACCAGATGCCTTTCTTTCTTAAGCATTTTAGTAAAAGCATGTTTAAAATGAGCACCCTTCGGAGACACACACAATATATTGTCAGGAAACGGTTAACATTATTTGTATAGGTTTTAGTGTTGACATTGCTGACAGATGAACATTATTGACCAGCAGGCTTTGTTATTTGCAATGGCTGGAATGCTTCCAAGTGGCCTGCTGCATCATGACATCACCCTGTCGCTGCAGCTTGATGAGGAACAAACCAGCAGACAGACCTCTTTTGGGGTATATAGTGTAATGGCAGGGACGAGGAAAAGGAAAAATAAAAAGTCATTGATAATTGTATTTGTTGAATAGGTTCCTAAATGGAGAATAAAGGGAAGGCCAGATTTCCCTACAATGAGGGAATTATGTTTATAGGACGATTGATTAGTAAATATAACTGCAGCTGTGTTTATTACAGTATGTAAATTAGAAGTTGGTCGCTGAAAGTTGATCAGTGGTGTTGAATAAATAACATAGCGTACAGATACTAGCGCTGCCCTAGTCCAACATAAATCTCTTAACTGTGTACAAGTTGTTATGCTCTGGTAAAGCACATACATGCTGGAATGTGATTGGTTGAATTGCTTTCTTCGTGATAATACAGTTTGTTACTTCACTGCACAATGTATGCATTGTGGTGCATGGCAGTATATAACTAACAATATGGTAATTTCTAAAATGTCAGCATGCTTCAGTAAGTCCACAGTGTTTGCAGTCCACATTAATTGGCTCTGTGTTTTGGACGCACAGTTGAATTAATTGATAGAATATTCAATTACAGCAATAACCATTTGTCAAAGCCCAAGGGTATTATCCAAATTATGACAAGTGAGATCGACTCCTAAGGGCTAAGAAAGTAAATGCTGCAAAATGAGACACACTGCCTAAAATTAATCTTTGCATTCATTGATGAACAGTTTTATTTATTTATTTATTTATTTATTTATTTATTTATTTTATTTAATTTAATTTAAATACAGGGCATCGTAACTGTTTTTATTTTCCCCATTGAACTACTGTTTTCTCATCTGTGCTATCCTGTTTTTAAATACAGTCAACCCTCTTTATACCGCCAGGTAAGGGCCATGAGCAAAAACGGGCAATAAGCGAGGGTGGCGTTATAGTGAGGGTCAAAAAAAAAGGAAAAACCCACACACACAACGTTTTATTTTTTTAGTTATACAATTATAGTATCTCCAAAAAAAAAAAAAAATAGAAAAATAAGCTCTAATTTAGTGTCAAATCACCCAAACAACAATTCCATACTGGTCTGTACTGGTCATTTGAACTTTATTGTTTGTGGCACGACTGTAAGCCTGCTGAATACTAAACTGATGCTTTAGTTTAAGTCAGCCTTCATTTGTGCAAAACTTGCATGTAAACAAACAAACCTCTTACCATACTTTTTTTTTTTTTTTAGTGTGGTTTATAAAAGTTACTTATTTTAGACTGCGTCAAGCCCTTTTCAGGTTAAACAAATCGACCCGCTCCATCAAGGTAAGCCATTTGTTTTTATCCATTACAATCTCTCCAATTGTCCTTCGATTAACAGTATGCCTCACTTAGGCGAGAAAACATTTGCAATGTCTTGCTTTCTTATTTTCAGATGCATACATGCAGATTTTTTTCTTTTGCTCTGGTGTTAAATGTAGGGTCGACTCGCCATGTTGTACTTTCTGTTTTGCTTTGGGAGCGGGAGTGTTGATGACATTGGTATGACATTGGTTACCAACGAATTAGGAAAGAGAGCCAAAGGTTAACGGCATAACTTTGTTGTTTTATTTGGCCATGAACCTTGTTGTTTTAACTGGCGCATGCGCAGAAACATTGCTCTTAGAAGCGTATTCATTAAATCATTTAACAGTCCGCTAATAATGGTTACTATAGAACTACATAACATTACAACATAAAATATTGTCAAGACACAGCAATATAGTATGGTAAACAAACTATTGTGTTAGCTACTTGGACAAAGTAGGTAAAAAAAAAAGGTTCATCCGTATATTTGTTATAAAATGATTTCACAAATAATTAACATACACAAAAATAGTAATAAAATATATCTGTTGTGATATAGCTTTTAAATTTCCCGTTACCCGCACTTACGAAAGCTGTCAGAAGATATTATCATCGATGATGTGCGATTAGCAGTAACTGTTGCTCTTATCTGCCCCCTATTTTATGGCATTTAATCCTGTACTTTTAGAGTACTGTAATCTGTCAAGTGTTATTTAATCTGTAGTATTTTGTATTTAATTACATCCTGATGCTACTATCACTGACACTGTTATCTGCTCCATTATTGAATCGTATTTTGTCATACCTGTACTTGCTAGAACCAAAGTCATTGTATTTATCTTGCTCTTAATTGTATTATTACTTGTACTGTGATTCTTGAAATGTATTTGTTTACGACTGTAAGTCGCCCTGGATAAGGGTGTCTGCTAATAAATAAATAATAATAATAATAATAATAATAACTGTATATACTGCGCATGCGCCGCGGAATAGGACAGTGCTCAGAAAATAGCATTTTTCATAATAATTACGTATTGTCATAATTGGCTAATGTTGTCGTTTTCTTCAAAAGGCCTTGGGCAAATGTGAAATCTACTTCAAAAGTTTGATGCATTTTAACATGGCGAAAACCAGCAAAATTTCATACGCCTCCATTGACTCGCCATATAATTTTTTTTGCCGAGCTCTCTGTATACCACAATGCTTTGTGCGCACTGAGACGGAAGTCTCCATTGAAAATCAGTGGAATCGAATATCTTGTTAAATAGAATATCTTTTGAAACGCCCTTTCTAATAAACTGCAATATTGTTGGCTGAAACAGTTTTGAGTGAGGCTGGATTTTCGTTGGTTAAAATATGAGTGTGTGTTCCCATTGGCTAGAAAGGTTGCAGTGTTTTCGGAAAAGTGCGAGATTGACAGTTGGAAGTTTGTCCGTTTTGTTGGGAAGTTTGCAGGGAAGTTTGTCTGGTTAATTGGAAATTTTCAGGTGAAGCGCCAAGCAAATGCTTCACACTAAAGTCTGTACAGTCTTTCGTATTAATGAATTGACAAATTAATTAATGAATTATTAGATGAATTAACAAATAAGTTTATGAATTACTGTATGAATTGATGAATTTATGGACGAATTGCTGGACAAATGGACCAATTCATGAATTGACAAACGAATTGACAAATTAATGGCTGGATAGTTTTGGCACAATTGGCGCTCCATACATTACAATGAGTATGGAAACTATTGGAAATGTAGAAATTAGCAGTTGCTAATACAAATGCTTCTGTCTGGAGGTACATAGTCTCAGCATGACAGAAAATAGGCTTTATTAAATTGTCTATAAATGTTTTTCTTTTGTTGTGTGAGTGTTACTTAAGAAACAAAGCATAGATTGGAATCTGCTAAACAAGCCTTGCCACAGCTGTAAATACAAAATTAGAGCAAACGGTGTAATGAAAAAGCAGATCACTATGGCTGTAATGATGTGAAAATGTAAGTGTGACATATATACAGTACACACATTAAAACAGACATATGTCAGTATATGCCAAGATTCTGATTGAAAGAATCCCAACCAAGTTTCATCACAATTAGAGACTTTATCTAAAACTCAAACATACCTGTCCCATCATCTATTATATGCAACCCCTTTGGCTGATAATTACGCTTGCCTGTATATTGTTTAAAATAAATAAATAGGGTTGTTATCATTCACCCTCCATGGTTTCCCTAATAGACAATGTACTTCTGAAACTTAGGTTGAAATCCATCCTCCAGCTTTGACCTCTAAAGAATTCTTGTGGACAAAATTGTGCTTCTCAGGTCAATGAGGTAGCATGCTAGGCAGCTGCACAGAGTGTGCCCAGACAATTAGGGATGAAAGACTTTCAGTGTGTTGCTATCCTGCTTCGATGCAAGTATATATTTTGTTTTTGTTTCTACAGATATGACCAGTAGAATTATGTTTTTTGCTACCTGTCGTTACTCATTAAAGCAAAAGGGAAAATGAAAGCATACTTTATGCTAATTTACACTGAGGAAGATTATCCCACTGTGGCCTGGTTTAGAAGATGGTATTTGACCCCATGGTACGGAAGGCAGGCTTCGATAATTAGTATCCTGCTGCTTCAACACTTGGTTGGATAAATAAAGTCGGCAAGAACTGATATATTATTCCCATACAGCTGCTGTGACAGACAGTGCTTGCCATGGCACGCACACCGAGAAAAAGAGCTGCTTAGAAACTAAAATTCATCTTTATGATTGATTTGTTTTAAGGAATATAAGGGGGGGGGGGGGGTATCCATGAATTACTGGAGGATATTTTGATGGCTGCTTTTTTTTTTTTTTTTGCAGGGTGTGTTTTATTGAGCCATAGTCTGTAACTGTGGTTTTCCTAACTCAATGGATAGCTACTACACTTTTTAAACAGACCTTGAATAGCCTTTATAGACCTTAAATTAAATCCTGGCCTATTATATTAAAATGGCACTTTTTGATTTCAGGCTAATGGCAAGCGCATGAGTTGTGTGTTGATGGGTCTAATCTAATACACAAAAGTTAGAGAATCACAAAGTAAGGGACTTGAACCAGCGTTATAGGGAAGACGTGAGATTCACATGAGTTTTTGAAAGATAAGAGGATGTGATGTTGTCAGAGAGGGATTTGTTCCTTACACACTTCTGGAGTTGTAATTATGACAACCACTCTTTTATAACCACTCTTGCAGTATTCCAAAATATTGCCCAGTCTCGTCCCAACCAAAATAATTGATTTACATAGACAAAAACGAAAATGCTTAAATCAAATGAGGGGAATCAGAATTGCCTGTAAGGCCAGTTGTCTTCTCATCCACTGGACACAACTTTAATCACGTTTTAAAAACTTTATATGACCTGTAAACTGCATCTTTAGAAATAAATAATTAGGATGCTACTATAGAGACGCAAGACTGCATTTTAAAGATCTCTCTTATAAACTACTTATTTTAAAATAAACATTGCTGTATTTGTGTCAACAATAATTCACATTTCTGTAGAGCCTTTCATGACAAGGATCCCAAAGAGCTTCACACTCACACACACACACACACACACACACAAATAACAATTAAGCTAAAAACAGTCTATTACAGATTTTGATGAAACAGAAATTAAAAAGATTCAAAATGTGGTTTTACTTGTAAAAAAAAAACTAGTTTGTAAAAATAGAACAATTAAGAGTCCAAAATAAAAATGTAATACAATTTGAATTTTAAAAAAAAGAACAAAAAGAAAATCCAGTGTTGATTGTAAAATAGGACAACTAAGATAGAAAAGCTATTTTGTAAAAATACATTTTCAATCTGGACTTAAAAACAGTAAGAGCCCCAGCTTATGACTAGGGCAGAGCATTCCATAATTTAGGAGCTTTACAAGAAAAGGCACTTCCTCCTGTACTATTTTGTACAACTGGGTGCAAATCCATTCAAGGTCTTAGAAGTTAAAAGCAAAATCTTAAAATCAGTTCTAAACTGCACAGGGAGCCAGTGCAAAGAGGCATAATTTTACAGAAAATGAAGTTTTAAAATTCTCCTTTTATTGCTTGCTGCGAATCCCACTAATTAATTGTTTTACTCACTGTACTTAATGAAATATTGGCAAGTTTATTCCCCATGTCTTAGAGTTGAGTAATTTTTCTGCTGGACTATTGCTTTCAGACACTATACATGTTCATTTATAGTGTTTTTATTTTTCGGGGAGCTGAAATTAATTGTCTAAAACAGCTCCTTCAGTTCGTTGCAGTAAAAGTTAATTGAACATTTGAGAGTGGTTGATTTAATGTAAGTGATGTTATCTAAATTAAAATAATATGTGTTTTTGTTGTGTTTCATTCTCCATTGTGTACAGAAGGTGACTACAACAGAGAATACATACACTGCCATTTGACATAATCTGCTTAAGTTGTAATAACTTGTTAAAACAAATAAGATGCAATTTGATGAGAGTAATCCTTTGTGGCCACTTCTTTCTCCAAAAGTAACGTGTAACACATCAATTTTAATGTAGTTATTTAACCAGAAGAACCTTGGTGAGACTCTTATCGTTTTCTAGGGTAAAAGCTGTGTGCTGGAGCAAGAGCAATGATGCATTGTGACCGCATCCAAATTATTGACCAGCCCTCTCTTTCTTAAAGGCATCGATATTTGGCTGTGAGTCTACAGTATGGGTTTACTATACATACTGACAGCAATATCTGTCTCTGCTCGGACTGAAGTACTGTTTATAGAACTGTGTACAATTGTGTACAGTTTGATGCAACACAGTCTGCTGTGTGTTTAACCCTTTCATGCATTATCTTAGCACCATTTACGGTTCTTAAAGTACTGACGAGACTTTAAAGTCCTGTTTACCAAAATATATGTAAAAAATATATATTTTTGACCTGTTCTCATGTATACTCAATAAAGTAGTTTTTTAATTCTATAACTTAATTTCGCATTCTCCATCTTGACAAAAATAATCCTGGATTAAAAGGGTTAATCCCAATTAAGGGGAAATTATGATATGGCTCTGCATAGTTTAAATGTTATCATGTTTACAAACACAACTCTTGTCTCATTAAATTAGTCGTAGACAAAAGTATTGCCTCCCTACACTTAATATTAGGTAATTCAAGAAAACATATTCAATACAAGCATTTTGGGAACATTAACCACTAATTAACTTTTGTCATGAACAAATATTTGAAATTGTTAAGTGCATTTGTTTTTTTTATAAAGATTGTTTGTAAACTCCCAGAAATTGTGTATTTTGGTCTTTGTCATATTAATTAGAGGCTAATGTTCACTACATGCTTGCATTTAACATATTTTCTTGAATGATCTTATATTAAGTGTAGAGTGCTTATACTTTTGTCTGCCCCTGTATGTTGATTTTAAGTAATTTGTGGAGCCTCAATGCTATTGCATTGGGATAAAAACTGGAAAGGTTAAATACTGGTACAGTTGATTTGATAAAAAAAAAAAAAAAAAAAAAAATAAGTAAATAATTTCAGTAATGTGTAAACTAAATGTGTTGTATTTCAGATAAAGTAGATGGTAAGATATCTAGAGCTTACACATTTTGCTTTTGAATACTTGCATATTTAAACCAGGTGTAATGTCATGCATATAATGGCTTTGTAATTAGAAAAAAATATTGTGTTACTTTGAAAGTCATTTTGGAATTCAGGGTTTAGGTAAGGATGCTAGAATTGACATCCATTGTGAGACAAGAGACACAGCAAGGCAGAAACGAATGCCAGAGTGTTGCTTTTGGGAGCTGTTTATGTTGTCATAAATGTTCCCATAATATGAACACTAATCTGTCAGCAGTGTAGTCCTGGATATGAAAGCATACATTTCAGTGTACATTAAAGGGCAAAATGTTATTAATACAGGTTAGTAAGTTACACAAAAAAGAGGACTGCCATTACGTGCTAAAGTCCAGTGCAGTATATTATTTATTATTATTATTATTATTATTATTATTATTATTATTATTATTTATTTCTTAGCAGATGCCCTTATCCAGGGCGACGTACAATTGTTACAATATATCACATTATTTGTACATACAATTACATTATTTTTACATAAAATTGCCCATTTATATGGTTTTTACTGGAGCAATCTAGGGAAAAGTACCTTGCTCAAGGGTACAACAGCAGTGTCCCCCACCTGGGATTGAACCCACGACCCTCTGGTCCAGAGCCCTAACCACTACTCCACACTTCTGCCCATATTGGTATTGGGTAAAAATTGAAAGGCTATTAACAATTACGTGGTGTAATGAATTCCTTTAGCACCTTTTCAGCAGTCGCTCTGCAAGGCCAAGCCCATCAAGAATATCATCTAATCTTACTGCAGTGCAGGAAAGGGGTTGAAGTATTGTGCTCTATCTACTCGATTTGAATAGTGGAAGACCAGGCTGTTCAGTTTTCATTCCTGGAGGTTCATTGACACAATATGTGGGCAATTTCTTTAGCTTCATTGATAAGAAATTACTTCACATAATAAAGAAAAGCTATGCCTCAGTCTCTTTGATTTATTTAAACAAACAAACATCGGTTTTTAACATCTTGGGGACTTCACATGAGAAGCCTGAGCTTTCCTTCCCACCAAGCAGGCAATGGGAGGGAGTCTCGGCTCTCTCTGTGTCGGCTCTGCTTGAAGAACCAGACCTGAGCTTAAAATAATTGCAGGAACAGATGGGCAGGCACAATCTATGCATCTCCAGGTGCTGTGAAGATGGATGGTTAACGACTGGTGTCCATCAGAATTAATAAGGATATTTGGATGTCAGAGATGATGCTTTGGTTTAACCAGACAATATTCTTCCATCCTTTTTTTCTTGCCTGCCTGCAAGCCAGAATTGACACAAATTGATTGGTTGCAAAAGTGGATACCAAACATAATAGCTTTTCCCAAGTTTCTATGCATTTATGGGGCTACAAGACCAAACTTCTCTGCGTATCTATTTTTTTACTATACAGCAGCTAATTTGTAGAGCATCTAGTCAATGCATCATTTTTAAAAGGGAATCTTCTTGTTGCAGCTTGGCTTCAACAGCTATTATACATTTTTACTGTTTAGTCATTATTCAAGTACTTTTATAAAGCAATTGGCAGAATACACTGGCTAAAACCAGGAAACACTTAAGGACTGGGTATTTCTTTGTATGTGGTGTGTGGTTCAACATAACTTACAATTATGAGAGAGGTCCTTATGTCAGTCAAACACGCTCGCTACCCAGCTAACTTTGCCTTACTTTTTTATTGTTTGCCCTCAGTATTTCTTTTGTGTAGTTTTAAGTATTGCAGTCTAATGTTTATGCCTGCATACTGTAATTACAAAAGGAAAATCAATAACCCATTATTTGTACAATTGCCTGTCACTGGACTAGCATTCAATTATTTGAATACTCAACATTAACTGTGCTTGACTACCTTCAGTATTTAGGCCAGCCTGTCCTTTAGAAGCTGATCTCTATCTCATCCATAACGTGGTGTTCTTAAACTGGAACTTAAAAGTCAGTCTTTTTTGCTTGAGATTTGAATTCTCTTGCAGTTAATCCAATTTGCAGATTAAAGGCTCTAGTTTCCAAACAGGGTTGAAGTTCTCGCCCATTCCCACCTGCAGACGATTGTGTCCCCTGTAACGGAAAGAGAATTGGATAAACTAGCCTGAATGAGGTTGACAATTGCTGAGTCACTAAGACCCTCCTGTCCACTCTGTCCAGGTTTCACATGGGTGTATCACAGCGTGGATTTGTATTGGTAGTTGCTGTCTGAACACTCCAAAGTTCGTCAGTTAGTGGAAAAGGTCTTTAGGCTTGACACTTTGTGCAAACACTTTTTACTGAATTGGTTCCAAACACTCTGCAGAGTTATGCCTTTGCTGCTGAGTTTGCAAGTTTAAAAGTAGCATTTCTGCCAGCGGAATGAAATGTAAATAACTGCATTACTCACTGAGGTTCAGATGGCCTTTGGATATTTCACTTCTGGAGCTTTTGCCCCTGGGCATTTTAATCCTACTATTCCCTGTGAAGATAAGGATATATATATATATATATATATATATACAGTACTGTGCAAAAGTGTTAGGCAGGTGTGAAAAAATGCTGTAAAGTAAGAATGCTTTCAAAAATAGGCATGTTAATAGATTATATTTATCAATTAACTAAATGCAAAGTGAGTGAACGGAAGAAAAATCTAAATCAAATCCATATTTGGTGTGACCACCCTTTGCCTTCAAAACAGCATCAATTCTTCTAGGTACAATTGCACAAAGTTAGGGATTTTGTAGGCATATAGTCAGGTGTATGATTAAACAATTATACCAAACAGGTGCTAATGATCATCAATTCAATATGTAGGTTGAAACACAATCATTAACTGAAACAGAAACAGCTGTGTAGGAGGAATAAAACTGGGTGAGGAACAGCCAAACTCAGCTAACAAGGTGAGGTTGCTGAAGACAGTTTACTGTCAAAAGTCATACACCATGGCAAGACTGAGCACAGCAACAAGACACAAGGTAGTTATACTGCATCAGCAAGGTCTCTCCCAGGCAGAAATTTCAAGGCAGACAGGGGTTTCCAGATGTGCTGTCCAAGCTCTTTTGAAGAAGCACAAAGAAACGGGCAACGTTGAGGACCGTGACGCAGTGGTCGGCCAAGGAAACTTACTGCAGCAGATGAAAGACACATCATGCTTACTTCCCTTCGCAATCGGAAGATGTCCAGCAGTGCCATCAGCTCAGAACTGGCAGAAAACAGTGGGACCCTGGTACACCCATCTACTGTCCGAGAAGTCTGGTCAGAAGTGGCCTTCATGGAAGACTTGCGGCCAAAAAGCCATACCTCCGGCGTGGAAACAAGGCCAAGCGACTCAACTATGCAGAAAACACAGGAACTGGGGTGCAGAAAAATGGCAGCAGGTGCTCTGGACTGATGAGTCAAAATTTGAAATATTTGGCTGTAGCAGAAGGCAGTTTGTTCGCCGAAGGGCTGGAGAGCGTACACGAATGAGTGTCTGCAGGCAACAGTGAAGCATGGTGGAGGTTCCTTGCAAGTCTGGGGCTGCATTTCTGCAAATGGAGTTGGGGATTTGGTCAGAATTAATGGTCTCCTCAATGCTGAGAAGCACAGGCAGATACTTATCCGTCATGCAATACCATCAGGGAGGCATCTGATTGGCCCCAAATTTATTCTGCAGCATGACAACGACCCCCAACCTTACAGCGAAAGTCATTAAGAACTATCTTCAGCGTAAAGAAGAACAAGGAGTCCTGGAAGTGATGGTATGGCCCCCACAGAGCCCTGATCTCAACATCATCGAGTCTGTCTGGGATTACATGAAGAGAGAGAAGCAACTGAGGCTGCCTAAATCCACAGAAGAACTGTGGTTAGTTCTCCAAGATGTTTGGGCCAACCTACCTGCCGAGTTCCTTCAAAAACTGTGTGCAAGTGTACCTAGAAGAATTGATGCTTGATGCTGTTTTGAAGGCAAAGGGTGGTCACACCAAATATGGATTTGATTTAGATTTTTCTTCTGTTCACTCACTTTGCATTTTGTTAATTGATAAATATAATCTATTAACATGTCTATTTTTGAAAGCATTCTTACTTTACAGCATTTTTTCACACCTGCTTAAAACTTTTGCACAGTACTGTATATATATATATATATATATACAGTGCCTTGCAAAAGTATTCAGACCCCTGACCAATTCTCTCATATTACTGAATTACAAATGGTACATTGGAATTTCGTTCTGTTTGATATTTTATTTTAAAACACTGAAACTCAAAATCAATTATTGTAAGGTGACATTGGTTTTATGTTGGGAAATATTTTTAAGAAAAATAAAAAACTGAAATATCTTGCTTGCATAAGTATTCAACCCCTGTGCTGTGGAAGCTCCCAGTTTACACCGATGAAAGAAATTGCCCTAACGAGGACACAATTACCTTACCACTGGCCTCCACCTGTGAACCATTAAAGTTGCTGTCACATTTTCTGGATAAAAACCCCACTGTTGAAGGATCATTGGTCAGGTTGTGAATCTGAAGGAAAGTGAAGACCAAAGAGTATTCTACAGAAGTTAGAGATAAAGTAATACAAATGCATAGATTAGGGAAAGGGTACAAAATAATATCCAAGTGTTTGGATATCCCAGTGAGCATAGTTGGATCAATAATCAGGAAGTGGAAGCTGCATCACACCACCCAGGCACTGCCAAGAAAAGGCCGTCCCTCAAAACTCAGCGCTCAAACAAGAAGGAGACTTGTGAGAGAAGCCACAGAGAGGCCAACAATCACTTTGAAGGAGCTACAGAGTTCAGTGGCTGGGAGTGGAGTAATGGTGCACCAGTCAATCATATCAAGAGCTCTGCATAACACTGGCCTGTATGGGAGGGTGGCAAGAAAGAAGCTGTTACTCAAAAAGTACCATCTGAAAGCATGTCTGGAGTTTGCCAGAAAGCATGAGAGTGACCCAGCTGCGATGTGGGAAAAGGTTTAGTGGTCAGATGAGACCAAGATAGAGCTTTTTGGCCAAAACTCAAAGTGCTATGTGTGGCGCGAACCTAACACTGCCCATGCCTCAAGACACACCATCCCCTACAGTGAAGTATGGTGGTGGCAGCATCATGCTGTGGGGATGCTTCTCATCAGCAGGGACTGGGCATCTTGTTAAAATTGAAGGAAGAATGGATGGAGCAAAATACAGGGAAATACTGCAAGAGAACCTGCTTCAGTCCGCTAAAAAACTGAAGCTTGGGAGGAAATTCACCTTTCAGCAGGACAATGATCCCAGGCACAAGGCCAAAGCAACATTGCAATGGCTCAAGAACAAAAAGGTGAATGTCCTACAATGGCCCAGTCAAAGTCCTGATCTCAATCCCATTGAGAATCTGTGGCACTATTTGAAAATTGCGATACACAAGCGTCGTCCAACCAACCTGAACAACCTGGAGCAAATCTGCCAAGAAGAATGGACCAAAATCACTCTGACACTGTGTGCAAAGCTGGTGCATACTTAACCCAAAAGACTTAAAGCTGTTATTGCAGCGAAAGGTGACTCTACCAAATATTAATGTGTGGGGGTTGAATACTTATGCAAGCAAGATATTTCAGTTTTTTTTTTTATTTTTCTTAAAAAATATTTCCCAACATAAAACCAATGTCACCTTACAATAATTGATTTTGAGTTTCAGTGTTTTAAAATAAAATATCAAACAGAACGAAACTTCAATGTACCATTTGTAATTCAGTAATATGAGAGAATTGGTCAGGGGTCTGAATACTTTTGTAAGGCACTGTATATGTGTGTGTGTGTGTGTGTGTGTGTGTGTGTGTGTGTGTCTATATATATATATATATATATATATATATATATATATATATATATATATATATATATATATATATACAGTACTGTGCAAAAGTTTTAGGCAGGTGTGAAAAAATGCTGTAAAGTAAGAATGCTTTCAAAAATAGACATGTTAATAGATTATATTTATCAATTAACTAAATGCAAAGTGAGTGAACAGAAGAAAAATCTAAATCAAATCCATATTTGGTGTGACCACCCTTTGCCTTCAAAACAGCATCAAGCATCAATTCTTCTAGGTACACTTGCACACAGTTTTTGAAGGAACTCGGCAGGTAGGTTGGCCCAAACATCTTGGAGAACTAACCACAGTTCTTCTGTGGATTTAGGCAGCCTCAGTTGCTTCTCTCTCTCTTCATGTAATCCCAGAGAGACTCGATGATGTTGAGATCAGGGCTCTGTGGGGGCCATACCATCACTTCCAGGACTCCTTGTTCTTCTTTACGCTGAAGATAGTTCTTAATGACTTTCGCTGTATGTTTGGGGTCGTTGTCATGCTGCAGAATAAATTTGGGGCCAATCAGATGCCTCCCTGATGGTATTGCATGATGGATAAGTATCTGCCTGTACTTCTCAGCATTGAGGAGACCATTAATTCTGACCAAATCCCCAACTCCATTTGCAGAAATGCAGCCCCAAACTTGCAAGGAACCTCCACCATGCTTCACTGTTGCCTGCAGACACTCATTCGTGTATGCTCTCCAGCCCTTCGGCTGAACAAACTGCCTTCTGCTACAGCCAAATATTTCAAATTTTGACTCATCAGTCCAGAGCACCTGCTGCCATTTTTCTGCACCCCAGTTCCTGTGTTTTCGTGCATAGTTGAGTCGCTTGGCCTTGTTTCCACGTCGGAGGTATGGCTTTTTGGCCGCAAGTCTTCCATGAAGGCCACTTCTGACCAGACTTCTCCAGACAGTAGATGGGTGTACCAGGGTCCCACTGTTTTCTGCCAGTTCTGAGCTGATGGCACTGCTGGACATCTTCCGATTGCGAAGGAAGTAAGCATGATGTGTCTTTCATCTGCTGCAGTAAGTTTCCTTGGCCGACCACTGCGTCTACAGTCCTCAATGTTGCTCGTTTCTTTGTGCTTCTTCAAAAGAGCTTGGACAGCACATCTGGAAACCCCTGTCTGCCTTGAAATTTCAGCCTGGAAGAGACCTTACTAATGCAGTATAACTACCTTGTGTCTTGTTGCTGTGCTCAGTCTTGCCATGGTGTATGACTTTTGACAGTAAACTGTCTTCAGCAACCTCACCTTGTTAGCTGAGTTTGGCTGTTCCTCACCCAGTTTTATTCCTCCTACACAGCTGTTTCTGTTTCAGTTAATGATTGTGTTTCAACCTACATATTGAATTGATGATCATTAGCACCTGTTTGGTATAATTGTTTAATCATACACCTGACTAATATGCCTACAAAATCCCTGACTTTGTGCAAGTGTACCTAGAAGAATTGATGCTGTTTTGAAGGCAAAGGGTTGTCACACCAAATATGGATTTGATTTAGATTTTTCTTCTGTTCACTCACTTTGCCTTTAGTTAATTGATAAATATAATCTATTAACATGTCTATTTTTGAAAGCATTCTTACTTTACAGCATTTTTTCACACCTGCCTAAAACTTTTGCACAGTACTGTATATATATATATATATATATATATATACCAATTGTGATGAAAATTGGTATAGATGTTCCTTAGCCCAAGTTTTTGAATCTCACTGCATGCGTCATTTGCATAAGGGTGCTTGTTATCACTTCCTTCATCTGAGCAACTGTGCAGGGGGAAATTCTCTGCTACTGTCCTAGTTCAAATAGTGATGGTATTTATGTGCTGCCAATGGAAATGAACAGGATCTATTTTTAATTGATTTCAATTCAATGCCAGTGATAGATGGAAACCAGGCATAAGTTACAAGTAAAACTGCATGATACATTCTCAAATGTCCTAGGTGACAATTGTGATGTTTCATTTGCTGGAATGTAAAAAAATCTAGTCCAGAAACAAATACAAAGCATTTCCAGGAATGCAAGCAAGCAAAACTTTTCCTACTGCTGAAGTTTTTCTTACACTTATGATGGAATGTTGCAGAGAGGGAGATCTTGGTATAAAGAAACTTTCACAATATGTGCCTCTAAATAAAAATAAAAAACTACCCTTGCTGTCACATTTCATTCTGTGCCAGGGTTAGACATGTTTCTAAAACCATGTGTGTGTTGGATAGCTTGCCAGAGCTGTCATCTATAGCAGGGATACGCAAACTTGACACATTAAGTCCAGGTATTTTATTCAGCCTTATCCTCAAGTATAAAATTCAATTGCCTACCACTGTTCTACAGTATAGAATATCATCTATAAGTATGCTACTGTATATACAGTAGAAGTTCAGTTCCTTCATATGTTTATCTTTCAGCACATACAGGTAAAAAAATATATAACAAGGCTGCATGCTGAACTAGGAAGCTGTGTGGTCCAGTGGTTAAAGAAATGGGCTCAGCCACTGACTCATTGTGTGACCCTGAGCAAGTCACTTAACCTCCTTGTGCTCCGTCTTTTGGGTGAGACGTAATTGTAAGTGACTCTGCAGCTGATGCATAGTTCACACACCCTAGTCTCTGTAAGTCACCTTGGATAAAGGTGTCTGCTAAATTAACAAATTAAATAAACAAACTCTGTATCACTGCTCCTGCTGTTATGTTTACTGTTGGGAATGTCATTTTAACTAGGCTGAAGGCCCTATAAATAAAATTGATACCAGCAACAAAACATACCCAAGTGTTTATTGATATACCCTTTTTTCAAGCTTTGGTCTAAGACTGTTGTGCTACTTCAGTTCTGATAATTTGTGAAAAGGCCATCATTAAAATTGGCTGAAGTACGGAACATTCATTCCAACGTGTGTGACCACCTGGGTAAATTGGATCTGCAGAAGATTGTGGCACCACCTTATGTTCTAGCTATTTTAGGATACATATCTCAAGCTGCAATTTCTAATTTAAAACCATCTCAAATTTATAAAGGTCTTTACACCCACAATTTGCACAATTTTTCATGAAACGGAAATCAAATATTAATGTTTCAGAACTAATAACAAACAATCCAGAATGGACTATAGAAAGTCTTTATCTGATCACTGAACAGAAGCCATGCTGTTTTCTTTTGGTTTAACATTGTTCAAGGTCACTGCCAACACTTGTAGTAAAATTACAATTTACAGTTATCTTTGTAATAGATTGCATATTAAGCAACAATTGCTTGATAGATTGCATATTAAGCAACAAATAAGCAAACAATGGAATCATGAGAGAGATGCATTTTTTTTGGACATCCCTTTGTGACATAAGGGAAGAACAGCTTTTCCTGTCATCATATAAAATGACCAGACTAGTGCTGTCAAGATCCATAATGTAGCACAATGTACCAAAACATTGGCTAATTTTCTTTAATTCATTTAGGAACATTCCGTTGTACTTTCTGTCAGACGGAGGTTGAAGAGGATGAGTCTGCTTTGCCGAAAAAAGATGCCAGGACACTAGTGGCCAGGTTTAACGATCAAATTGAGCCGATTTATGTCCTGCTTAGAGAAACTGAAGACATTAACCTGTCACATGATTTACTGGAACCAGAGCCAGCTGAGATCCCAGCACTCAAGCAGAGGTTAGTGACAACCTATCCCGTACAATGTCACTAGATGTTTATAATATTAGTATAATAATTTATGGTACTGTACTGTTGATTTAGCTGTTGCCATGCAAAGCACATCAGGTTGGGATGCAAGGTCCATATATGTGGGATGTGTACTGCAGTTTGTTCTCGTACAAAGGCTGTGTGAGCAGGTTCATTTTAGGCCTTGTTGAGAAGTGTATAAAAGACCAAGGTTAGGCCACAGTTTCAAAAGAAGCTATTCTTTTATTGGCAGGAAACAAGTTTTACCAAATCAAAAATAAAGAATAAAACAAACAAGTGTGCGATCGTCCTGGCACCTTTAGCAGCAAGACAAGGGGAACACAAATAAACCCAACCAATTCCTGCCTACCACCATTAGTTTCTCTGGAATACTTCCCCCTTTGTCTCTCACAGATTTTATACTATGACTAATCAGTCCAACTAGTTACTTCCTAACGAGTAACTAGTGATGCCTGTGCAAATTTACCAATTAGCCAATTAAAGCATGATTCGCATGGGACTAAAAATCAGGTGTCCTCAGAGTTGGTCAAAAGCAGAGGGCGTCTAGTACCCTTCCAGACGTGGATTAGTTTTCATCAAGGAAAGTCCTGTATTTTCAAAATGAAATGTGATGTTGTGGCCAGAGAAGGCGCTTGTGCATGATTTATAAACAATGAACCGGGTGTAAATAACTAATTTTGTTGTACCTTCTTTTCCAAAGGCTTCTTTTCTCCTGTCCCCAATTTGGTTATCCCCAATTTTAAAACTCTTTAGAGTCCGCCCACTGGGGCAGCAGTGTGGAGTAGTGGTTAGGGATCTGGACTCTTGACCGGAGGGTTGTGGGTTCAATCCCCAGTGGGGGACACTGCTGTTGTACCCTTGAGCAAGGTACTTTACCTAGATTGCTCCAGTAAAAACCCAACTGTATAAATGGGTAATTGTATGTAAAAATAATGTGATATCTGTATATTGTGAAATAATGTATAATGTGATATCTTGTAACAATTGTAAGTCGCCCTGGATAAGGGCTAAGAAATAAATAATAATAATAATAATAATGTTAAATATCCCGCCGGCGACATGGCCCTTTAACTCTTTTTACTCCAGCACTGTGAGAGACAGCCCTGGTATACCCTGGAAATGCTGTATCAATTCTAACATAACTCTGACATGGTTGGTTTGCACGTAGTAAAAAGACACAGGACGCCTAAGTTTGAAATTTTGAAATTGTCCTTTGAAAAAATTGGAGGGCCTCTGAGAGAACAAATACATTGTAACGTAATTTTGGACTTTATTCACTGTATTAAAGTGTGACAGAACCCCCTGTAGTGTTTTCAAGAAACACATTACTTTACCTTTTGCTGTTTCCCCTGTATCACAGCTTTTTTTTTTTTTTTCAACATAGTTCTGATTATTTTTGATTCACACATTATAGGTAAATCATCTAGGGAATTACTTTTTTTTTTTTTTTTCCAACATTCGTCAGGAGAAATATTATTTTTTTCTTCTAAGCATCAGTGTATCAAGTTCAAGCTCTCTGCTGCAACAATGCTAATTGAAATGAGTAGCGTATTGCGGGAAAACAGAAAACCAGCCTTGTTGAAGGAGAGAGCGTGATCAAGATGCAAGTAAACTGTCATTTGGCCTGCCAACGCTTATGCACTAGTACAAATTTACCTAATTGCTCTTCAAAAAGAAAAACATTTTATATAACAATCCAGAGAACTAGGTTGCTGGAACTGTAGGAATAATTTCTTGTTTCTTGTTAAAAAATGGCAAAATGTGCACTCATGTAAATAAAAGCCAAGTTGGTGATTCTGTAGAAACTTGCTTGTAAGGATCTAAATATCTATTTTTTGCTTTTCTATGAATCGTGCAGCAGGGAGCGAGCTGCGGCGGCTTTAGGAGCCTCTGCTGGAGCCCACCGGGAGAACTGGGCCACCAAGGGCGCCTACGAGGACTTCTACACCCAGAACGTCACTATCAGCATGGAGGAGCAGGAGGAACAGAAGCGCTCAGCCAGCGACGGCAAGACTCCCAAGGAGAGGCCTGTGTGGCTGACAGAGAGCACCGTCACGGGGGCGTACAGTGAGGCTGATGACCCGAAAGAAGGTAAGCCTACCAGGCGTCAGTCTTTCTTCCCTTGAGAAACTTTCTTTGCTGATGGAATGTAAAATGCAAATCATTGTATACTGCCCATATGTAAAGATGAAACATGTGCACGAAAGCCTTTATACAGGGTATGGTGTTTTTAATAAGAAGATTGGTCACTTGGATTTTATGGTAGTTGCATGCGGCCATCAGTAAACCTAAAATCACTGTAGAGTGAAAGTCAACTTTACAGTCATGACTGTGTGACGTTCTCACTCGAATACATTGTGAAACAGCAAAAGGACGTCCTTTTGACAGCGTGACTTTAAGGGCAGGGTCTATTGCTTTCTCACGATAAAAAAATAGCTGTAAAAACACATGTAAACCGGAGCAGGAATCGTGCTTGTGGCTCACGATATTTCAGCAGTCAAGATACCGTTTTTCTGACTTAAGTAGTAAAAACTTGTACTTAGTAGAAATTATCTTTTATATAATTGTGTGTGTGTATTCGAGCGTGCGTGTGTGTGTGTTGGAAAGGTAACCAGACAAACAAGTAGTTAATGCGCAGCGTAATTCAGAATGTGCTCGACAACACGTGAATTAATTGATCTTGTTAAATGTTTTTATCTTCATGGCAACGCATGAAGCTCTCCTCACGATATTCAGAGTCGTTCTTTTCCTACTTAGTAAGCAGACATGTACATTTGAATATCCCCACCCCTAAATGACTATGAATTGAGTAATCTGCATTGGTACGGCCGATTTTATTTTTCCTAAATCAGAACTGCATAGTAACGCATTTCCTGAAAAGTACGGCAAACATGTTGTGAGGAAGACTGTCATGACTTGTGCATGTAAACACCGCCACTGATGACAGGAGAGTAGTACAATTATTTTATGCTTTTTAATTTATTGATTGAGCTTTCTGAAATAGGTTAACAATAAAAAGCCAATACCGAGGTACCTTGCAAACTGACCTACATACACACAATTGAACTTGATTCAGTTAAGTTTTGTTTTTGACATATTTTGACACTGTTGCTTCCCTGGGTCATGGGTTATTTAACAACAGCATGTTTTTGAAAAATTGCTTTAAATAAAAGGTGTTGTTAACATTAAAATTATATTTAAGCTGCTTTGCAACCATGCAGTAGAACAGACGTTGCCTGTTTTTCATATATATCATCTTGTCATTTATTTATTTTTATTTTTTTTAGTATTTGTTTGGAATATTTAGATGTTAAATTTGTTGTATAAGATTTGAAATCATTAACTACTTAAATAGGATAATTCTAGGTAAATTCCTTTTTTTTCTCATGGTTCATAATCTAGTTAGGAGGAAACAAGTTATCCAGGATTTTTTTTTTCTCTCAACACGAATTCCCAAATATTCATCTAGCTATCATGTTGTTTGAATTCAAGAGTTCAAAATAATTAACAAATGCACACACTCCCATAACATACAGTTTAGTGTGTTACTATGTAGTTGAAAAGTAAAACTAGAATGATTTATATTTATTGCAGAAACATATAGGAGCAGGATCCCCATGTTTAGCCTTGTGTGTTATGCAGACCCGAAGGAGTTTCGTCTTTCTCCACATTCATACTGCTCTGTTACACACAGTTGCACCTTCATCAGACAAAGATTGTCTGGTTTGTGTCACCATCTGCATTGGTATAATATTGTTCACATAATGCTTTTATACATTTTCTTGCAAAGATGTTAGTGTGAATGAATGTTTGTGATTCTTATAACCTGTAAACTAAATTTTATAATAGAGGGGGAATGTACATTTCCCGATTTGTTGTACAAACCATCCCAAAACACGTGCCCACTTACTTTTATAGATCTTGGAGCTTTATTTATGAGTGCACATTGGTGTGATTTGCTGTCTCAAGCCTTTGTTAGCAGTCTTCTTTATTCATTCCACAAATGGAGTCCTGGATTCAACAAAGAGGATGGATGTAGCATTGAAACAAAATGACTAGGGTGGAGCTTTTTTGCCCTTTTACCTCCTCAAACCCCATACTTAATAAATATCTTGGTTTCCCTGAATTAAATAATAGTCCCCTCTTCAAAAATAGGCTTAATATTTAATAAAGCAAACAATAATGACTGCCAAGACTGCCATGGTACAGCTTTCAGTGACTTGACATTTTGGGTATTGTTTGCAGTTGTGAGATGGCCTCATTAAAATATTTTGCTTCTAATTAAAAGGTGATTATCTATTCATGGATACCAAAAGCTTTAGAACAGGTAAATACCCCACCCCAGTCATTTTGTTCCAAGACTGGTGTCCCAATACTTTTGGTAGGACAGTATATCTGACATAACTGTTAGTGTGTTGTCCTGTGCGTCCATATTTGCTACTGGTGTAGACATATTAAGTGTTTTATGTTAAGAATCTTTATACTTTTGTTGATCAGGTGGAATGGGTGTTGATGGTTTACGGGATCATGATGAAGGGCACAGCACGCAGCTGGATGAGAACGAGGAGGTGATGCGTGCCCTGCTGATCCACGAGAAGAGGAGCTGGCATGAACTCTCGCGGCGGCAGGGGTGCGGGTGGAGGGGCTGGCGTGTCTCTCTCAGGCGCTAATGCCAGCGACTCGGCGAGTGACACCAGTGAGTCTGACGAGGACTCTCCTCCCCACCCTGTGGCTCAGCACTACAGAACAAACGAGGACGATGATGATGATGATGATGATGACGAGTTTGAGGAGGTGGGCAATGAGCCTACAGTTCTAGTGGCTGGTCGGCCCCACTCTTACAGTGAGGTCAGTCAGCGGCCTGAGCTTGTCACGCAAATGAGCCCTGAGGAGAAAGAAGCTTACATTGAAATGGGACAAAAGATGTTCCAGGATATGTATGAGTAAACCAATCCAAATCCTCCTCCCTTTTTTTTTTTTAATCATTTTAATATTTTGTATGTTTCTTTTATGGACAGTTATTTAATCAGCTCAGACATCACTGCTTAGAACTACAAGTCCTGTTCCCAACCATGGCTGACATCTGTAGTAATGCCTCACTCTTTTCACATGCTCAAGTTCCCACTCGAGTGGAACCGCAAGGTGACTGAAGTATTTTGAATCAAAACCAGTTTTAAGTGTCGATAATCATTTTCACAACATGACTTGCAGATGTGCAACAGATAAACAGTATTTACAGACCCTCATCTTTTAATATATTATATCATTTATTAGTATCATTTTTGTGTTCTGTGTGCAAAAACAGGCAACATTAAATCCAAGAAATACTCATTTGTATAAATCTCATAACAAGCATATACTTTTGAAACTGCTGCAATAAAAAATAAAAAAAACTGTCCATAAGCAGAATTGGTTAATGTTAACTCAAAGTTCGTTAGCAGTTTAAAAACAGTGCCATTGAAGTTGTTGAGGCTTTTTGGTTGCTTTTTGCAAGTGTCATCATGTGCAAGTACACACGCTAATATCAGAGATCTTTAACTCCTGGTAGTGCTGTGTTGAGATTGCAGATCAGTATTTAAAGTCATATAACTTTGATTTGATAGTGTAAAGAAAGACCTAATGACATTTCAACTACATTACATTATCTTGTCAAATCTATTGTTCTACCTTTTTTTACGAAAGAATGTAACTCCTATACATGTTTTGTATTAGAACTATTGTGTTAAACACACAAAGTTCATGCCAAACGGTTTTTGGTTTATTTTTAAAAACTAGTCTGTAGCTACTTAGTTTGCCTTCAAATAAAATTATAAACCTAAGTTGTATATTTTTGATGTGTGTTTATTATTCTAATAAAAATATACCATATTTACTGTGATTGCATGGTGTTTGCTAATTTAGCAGCAGCATGTGGTTTGGGGCATTGAATTTGTGGTCTCTTAGACAGGTCATCAGGGTTGGGAAATGAGAGCAGCTCACACTTTATACACCTCTAATGTTTAGGCATGACAAGGGCAGTCTAGTGCTGTAGATTTTGCACCATTGACAAGCACTAACCTCATGTGTGTTTTTTTTTTTTTTTTAAAGTAAGAGCAAAAAAAGACCACTTGAATGTCCTGACCCATAAATAGTGTAATTGGCCAGGGATAAACATAGATTCAGGGAGTCAAGGTAAGTGGTATTGTTAAATGCAGTCTCACAAAATATATATATTTTTTTACCCTCTTGGCTTCCATAACTTTAAAACCATTAAATCATAATAAATAACAAAATGTATCTTAGAAAAATAAAGTAACTGCTATTTATATATTTGAAATCCTCATTTAACCCCCATTTCTACTATGAGAATATTTGGATATGGTACTGTCTCATTTTGTAATAATGTTGATTTTGTAATACTGCTGGTATGTCATGTCTTGTAATGACTGCTCCTAATTGCTCACCTCAAAAAATGTTCAATTTTAAAGGAATTTCTGTAAGCACAATTAATCACTCTTTACTATAATTTTAATGGGCTTTTAACTTCTGGGACCAGTTTAGTTTCCTTATCTCTTGGGACCTAAACTAATCCTGTGACAGACACAAACACTCATACCCAGTGAGTCAAACGACAAAGTTTAAAGGATCCCTGAAATGTCATGATTTCTGAAGAACCCAGCAGGTATGGTAATGCCAGCCTAACCTGGCAATTAAATGGTGTTTGTCTAAATTGATGTGCGTGCAAATGTAAAGCATATACATTGTCGATATGGTTCTCATGTTGCCATGGAAACAGAATGGTCTTATATTGGAGGGATGTTTAAACACCTTTTGTTATAGGTTACATGGGTTATTGTCATTTATCGAATAACGTCTACTCATCCTAAAATATCTTATCTCCATCTGCTTGGAAGTACTGTAATTAAAACTGTCAGTCAAGCTTGCTTGTGCACAGACTAGGCTGGCTGAGGCTGCACTACCTTTGTTACTGTTGTAGCACTAACTGACAAGATATTTTCAGCCATGGCTAACCACGTTCCTGAAATAGCTTGCTCTCTGGCAGCCAGAGGATTGAGTTCTGATTGGAGACTACATTCAGTGCATATCCCAATCCACACACTGAAAATGGGTTCCAGGTTGAGGCGTTTATACATTTTAGAAAATCTGCCGCCACTGCAATTTCAGCACCTCCTATCTAGAATCATGGTGACCTACTTTTTTTTATAGTTGTAAAACCAGATTGGGATTTGTTTTCCCATAGTGTGAGATAAAACAACGAACAACATAAAAATGATACTAGGTGGCACAATGGGTTACTACACACTGTCATGAAGGTGAGAAATGCTGCAGTCCATGTTGGCGTTTCCACCAGCAGATGGCTCCGCTGTGCTCCTTTAGACAGAAGTACTTTAGATTATTAATTCACATAAACAACGTTGTATAGTTGAGGTAATCAATGGCCTTTGGGTTGATTTTGGACCTGTTCTGGGTCAATACACTACTTTTACCTTTAAACTGCTGGGTTTCAGTTAGTGGGTGATAATCAGACCTATAATTGATTATAGTTTATAAACAAGTAATACACATTCACATAAAATACTACAGTTGCAAACTATCAGTCTAGTTCATAATCATCAGAGATGATTAATTGATCAATGCTTTCGTTGGTACAACACTAGTTTCAATCTGACTTGGGTTGCAAGTGAAACCTGTGCTCTTGGATTAGCCTTTTGTGTCACGAGTGGCATTAGTTGCAAAACCAGACCTGCGATTGGACGGGTCTAGAGATGAGCCCTACTCGCTGGGAAAACTGACTGCTTCCCTGCTATCCCTGCTCTGGGGATAAAATACAGGACATTAATCTTCACTGCTGTCATAATAATGATCATTACATTTTATTACAAGAACGTTAGAGAGAAGGAAAAAAGAAGGATACCAGGACTTGGAAATTACAAGCAGCATCTGTGGGGGAAATGACAACTGCTCCCTAGCTGATCTACACCAGCAGATGTGATTATTAGGCCAGAGTTTTGGAGTATGAAATAAAAAAAGACATTTGACTATAAATGTTGAACAGAAAAGTAAAAACAAACTGCACCTCTATAAGACCAATACTCCAAATAGGTGAAGCAGGTTAAAAACTGGCAATCAGGAGTCCTATTTCACTGGTTGACCTTCACAAGCCCTCATTTCCCATGTGTGGAATAATCAGCATCAAATAGAGGAAATAGAGATGCAGATTGCATGCCAAAAATTCTGCTACTTTATTGGTAGCGGGCCAGCCAACCAGCAAAATCACACCTAACATTTGTGAATAACTGGTTGCAAAGTTATTCCTTGACCCCTGCACAAGCTAAAACAAATTAATCCTTACACACACAACATCTGTCCTCATTTAAAACCTATTAACCTCCCACCAGCAGGCTAATTCTAACTGTTAGTGCAAAACATGCGTCATGTTTCCTCAAAACCTGTTTCGGATTCATCCAGCGGATACGGTCACATTATGTTTTTAGATATTGCTATTACACATTGAAAATGCTGGTCAATTCTGAGGGTGCTTCGATTTTTGTTTGAGGGGGTAGGACACATCATCACGATACAGTTACAGTGTTTACCATTTATTGTGTGTCTTGAATAGTGCATGCATGTGTGACAGCTGTTGTGGTTGGGGCAGACAAAGCCTTTCTTTTCCCAAACATTATTAGTTCTTAATTATATCTTAGATGTATGTAACTGGTCTGCCTGCGTTGTGTTAAAGTTATTAGAATGGTAATTTAGTTTCAGGATCAGGTGACATTGCTGTACTTTATAGACTGCAATAAAAATATTGCTGCTCACGAAAAGTAGGAGATGTAGACAAAACACGTCAAGCTGGAACCGTTGTAAGTCAGAGACCACATTCGCATGGACCAATGCCAGTGACGTCTTCGCCAGTCAACAAGAGCTTGTCTTTTTGTCAGAGGAAGTGCAACACCAGGCCATCTGGCCAGCTAGTGGGTGTTGTGGAGGCAGTGTCTCACTGTCGGTGTAGACACATGATCTCACAAAGCATTTCTCACCCAGAAGTGATCATAGCATTGTATAGATCTGGGATGACAAAAGTTAACATACTTGGATGCATATTTTGCTACCTAGCATCTCTGGGTGTGTTTATTCAGACTTATTTGCTTATTTAACTGGTTTAAACACATGGAGCAGAGAGTAACTGCTTAGAACACAGGAGTACTTGGATCTTGGATCCTTTAAGACCCAACTTGACAAAGTTTTGAGATCTATCAGCTACTAGGAACTGGACAAGATTAGAGGGGCCAAATGGCCCCCTTTAGTTCATTTTTTTATGTTCTTATGTTCTTGTTGTACTCGTGACCTGACTATCATTTTGTTTTGAGTAGAGAACTTGTGTGTAACATGTGTTAACAGTTTAACTAGGCCGGGTTTCAGTTTCAGTGTTAAGAAATCTCTTTTTTGTTTTAATATTAGCTAAACAAAATTGCAGTATATCATTTTAACCTTTTAGGGTCCGAGCTATTTTTGCCTGTTTTTTTTACTGTTTGATTTGTGGCTATAACTCTTTAACTATAAAGGTTACAGGTACATGTCATATGAAATGAAGGTGCACACACTAGGCTTTCATAAAAAAAAAGTGTAATAGTCTGAAACACCCTGTTCAATACAGAAAACAAAAACCAAAGAAAAAGAGAGATGCTTTTTAGAAAAAAAAAACATTATTTCTTGTTTGTAAAAAATATTTTAGCATGGCCAGCTAAAATCTGACAGTGCACAATGAAACTTCAACATGTAGGGAACATGTAAATTCTAACCCATTTTTTTTAACAAATTGGATAAAAAAAAATAAAGGAATTATGCCCATGAATACAAAAGCAACCAAAAAAACTAGTTAATTGAAAACAAAACAAAACAAAAAAACATTCAAATTATTCGGCCCAGGCACCCTGATCATGTGGCACAAGATGAGGCTGTTCACTGTGTCTTGAATCTGAAACAAAAACACATGCGTTTGATCTGCATTTATTGTGCCTGAAAAACACAAGCCAATTTAGCAGAAATAATTGGGGCAACCTTGGCCTCCATCGGTTTTAGAGTTGTGCCTATTTGCTTTGTGCTGGGCAAGGTTGCCCCAATGGTTTCTTGAAACTTGGCTTGTGTTTTTGATATCTCTACTTTAAATGGCACTTTTGATAACTTGAGCCACACTGCCCTTTAGTTTTAAATTGTTATTCTGTGTTTAGTTATTGTTTTAATTAACGGGCAGTGCAAACTGCTTGCTGTGAATGTGTAGTCCAGATCTGCCCTGTTTGTTAAGTATAGTTTACCACCTGTATTTAATAAAACTGACATGGTAGTGTGGTCTAGTTTATATTTTCCTTCTGATATTCTGCCTGGCTGATCCCACCCTGATCAGAAAGAACGAGTGCCCCTCCCAGGTGCTACATATGTTCAACAGCAATCTGCCACATAAATTAAATTACTCTTTACTATAATTAAATTGTTGTTGTTTTTTTATAAATATAATAATTGATGCAGCATAATGCAATTGATATATCCAAATTCAATCATGATTTCATATGATTTCATCAACAGTATACCAAAGATACATACAATAGTAACTATCAACAATGTATATGCATATTAAGGTTATGTGTGCAAAAGTATGTACAGTACTGTGCAAAAGTTTTAGGCAGGTGTGAAAAAATGCTGTAAACTAAGAATGCTTTCAAAAATAGACATGTTAATAGATTATATTTATCAATTAACTAAATGCAAAGTGAGTGAACAGAAGAAAAATCTAAATCAAATCCATATTTGGTGTGACAACTCTTTGCCTTCAAAACAGCATCAATTCTTCTAGGTATACTTGCACAAAGTCAGGGATTTTGTAGGCATATAGTCAGGTGTATGATTAGACAATTATACCAAACAGGTGCTAATGATCATCAATTCAATATGTAGGTTGAAACACAATCATTAACTGAAACAGAAACAGCTGTGTAGGAGGAATAAAACTGGGTGAGGAACAGCCAAACTCAGCTAACAAGGTGAGGTTGCTGAAGACAGTTTACTGTCAAAACTCATGCACCATGGCAAAACTGAGCACAGCAACAAGACACAAGGTAGTTATACTGCATCAGCAAGGTCTCTCCCAGGCAGAAATTTCAAGGCAGACAGGGGTTTCCAGATGTGCTGTCCAAGCTCTTTTGAAGAAGCACAAAGAAACGGGCAACGTTGAGGACCGTAGACGCAGTGGTCGGCCAAGGAAACTTATTGCAGCAGATGAAAGACACATCATGCTTACTTCCCTTCGCAATCAGAAGATGTCCAGCAGTGCCATCAGCTCAGAATTGGCAGAAAACAGTGGGACCCTGGTACACCCATCTACTGTCCGGAGAAGTCTGGTCAGAAGTGGCCTTCATGGAAGACTTGCGGCCAAAAAGCCATACCTCCGACGTGGAAACAAGGCCAAGCGACTCAACTATGCACGAAAACACAGGAACTGGGGTGCAGAAAAATGGCAGCAGGTGCTCTGGACTGATGAGTCAAAATTTGAAATATTTGGCTGTAGCAGAAGGCAGTTTGTTAGCGAAGGGCTGGAGAGCGGTACACGAATGAGTGTCTGCAGGCAACAGTGAAACATGGTGGAGGTTCCTTGCAAGTTTGGGGCTGCAATTCTGCAAATGGAGTTGGGGATTTGGTCAGAATTAATGGTCTCCTCAATGCTGAGAAGTACAGGCAGATACTTATCCATCATGCAATACCATCAGGGAGGCATCTAATTGGCCCCAAATTTATTCTGCAGCATGACAACGACCCCAAACATACAGCGAAAGTCATTAAGAACTATCTTCAGCGTAAAGAAGAACAAGGAGTCCTGGAAGTGATGGTATGGCCCCACAGAGCCCTGATCTCAACATCATCGAGTCTGTCTGGGATTACATGAAGAGAGAGAAGCAACTGAGGCTGCCTAAATCCACAGAAGAACTGTGGTTAGTTCTCCAAGATGTTTAGGCCAACCTACCTGCCGAGTTCCTTCAAAAACTGTGTGCAAGTGTACCTAGAAGAATTGATGCTTGATGCTGTTTTGAAGGCAAAGGGTGGTCACACCAAATATGGATTTGATTTAGATTTTTCTTCTGTTCACTCACTTTGCATTTAGTTAATTGATAAATATAATCTATTAACATGTCTATTTTTGAAAGCATTCTTACATTACAGCATTTTTTCACACCTGCCTAAAACTTTTGCACAGTACTGTATTTTCAATGAAAGTGTCATTCATATCAACTACATTTTTTTCACATTAAAAATGTGTTTGTTAAAATTAATTAAGTTTGCAACATAAACCCTGTGTGGGAATCAAACCCAAGACATACTTCTGATGCAGCTTGCAGTGCAGTCTCCTTAGCTTTCACGCAACAGTTTGTACTTCCATTTTACAACATTTGCAAGAAGTTTTGCAAACATAATAAGCATGATCTGTTCATTTAGTATAATGTAACGTGATCATGTTTCGGAAGTAGTACTCAGACCAAACCCAGACATATTTCTCAGTCAGCCTTGGTCTATCAAAACTGCAGATAATCTGCAAAAAAAATATGTCTGGAGAAAAAGATGAAGAAGAAGGACATTTTTACATTCCTTTGGAGACTTATTTCTCTTACTTTATGACAGGTATTTACTTTTTTCTGCATTTCATGTAAGAGTGTTGGAAGCTATAAATTAAATGTGGAATGGTGCTTTTGGCTGATTTACTTTTGCTGCGCCAACGAACTATCCATGCTGTATAGATAGTCACTGGCAGTTCTCGCGTTCCTCTTGATAGCCAGCAAGGTGGCAACCAGGGCAACATAACCCTAAACAGCTCTGGTCTCGTGCATCTGATCCACAAACACACACACACAAAATATATATATTTATCGGAAAATATTTATCTTGTGCCTTCAATGTCGCCATTTCTCTTATTTTGTACAGATTTTATGTGAAAATGTTTGTTTACTGAACTGTGGTAGGTCTGTCGTCAGCCCAGCAGCAACATTCCAAAACACTTGCATTCAAGGCTATCTCCTAATATAGTCATCTATTGGAAATACACCTCATTTTAAAGGCCTGAATCACCTCTTGCCAATGACGTATTACAAGCAGAGCTGTCTCTCACGCTGCCAGAGTAAAAAGATTTAAAGGGCCATGTCGCTGGCGGGATATTAAACATTGGTTTATTGGTTGCTACTTTTATACAAGTTCCCATGTGGACAGTGACAGTACTGAAAAAAAGCCTGTCAGGCAGTACTGTCAATTATTATTGTAAAAAGTCTTGTTGCATTGGGACATGTTCTAACCTCATAGTCAAAAATGTCATCCCATTTCTGCCAAATTTGTAATGTTTTCATGGCAGTTTTCATTAAAAATTTTCATGTTTCTCTGGGCAGTTGTCTGACACTATTGATCAGAAAAACATTCTCACAGATCGATGCATGGCTACCTAAACAAAATCCTTAAGGGGAGTTTGTTAGCCATATACTGCACCTTGAATGTATAATATTTTTACATTTTAGCTCATAATATGATGATAACAAAAGTAACAAAATGTATTTGGACATCATTACCAGAAATGTATTTTCTTATATTTCCTTATTAGCCACAAATTACAGTATAGAGTTGATATTCAGAGTGATTCATTCATAAACATATTGTCACAGGTAGTCTTGGCATATCCCTTTTGTGCTATAAATCACTGGAACCCTTTGTATGCCACGTCTCAGTTGCTAGGGTGAGCGGTTCTTTAATGGACCCTGTGGCAGGGTGGCTTGGCGGTGACGTCAAGCAGAAGCAGGAAGGGATAAATACTGACACCAGGGACTGCAGTTCAAAAGAAAGAATCGACTAGCCGCCGTTTTTATTAACAAAAAGAAATAAAATATTCAAACAAAAACACTTGCTCACAGAGCAAAATAAAAAGGTTAAACAAAACAAATCACAAACACAAACAACGCGATCAGGCTGGGCAATAGCCTTCACTGATCCTTACAGTTATTCTGTTTCGTTTTAGCTCTTGCTCTCCTCACGTCTCGCAGTCATATAAATACAATACTAAATCATTATAAACAAATACAAAATAACACAGGGGCAGAGGGGGACCCCGTTCTAAAATAAAATAAACAAATCAATGTACAGGGCTGCTCGCCCTGTTACAGACCCAGATTCAGTTACAATGAGTCTGCCCACTGATGATGTGCAAGAAAAAAAAAAAAATTGGGAACCAAGTGATATGAAAAATAATGAATTCTGGCCCACCCCTGAAATTTGGATGGAGGGTGTGCCTCCTAAAATTACCTTCTGTGAACAACATGAAATGTATCAGGGAAATAGTTATAAAACCAGGACTATTGTTCATGGTACAGAGCTGACTCTGAGCAGAGGAGTTGAAAACAATCCTTTTTTAATGTGTGGATGTGATAAATGCAGAGGTGAATCACAACTGACTAGGTCCAAACCTTGTCCAGCCTGTAGTCACTTAGTCAGACACAGTCAAATTCTGTTTGAATGTAATAGTCCTGAATGTGGACCCACAAGATGTAAATTGAATGTGTGGGTTGTGACAGTGGTCATCCAGTGACGTGGGCTCATTTGGATAAGCTAGAATGTGAAGAGGGTGTTCCTGCCAAACGTGTAGAAGTGTCTTGCAGGTATCAAGTGAAGACCCTGGTTGCCCACACCTGCGATGTAAAGCATTGGATGAAACGGCCTGTCATGGTGTTCGCAGAACCAGTCCAAGCTGAGCCTGGTGAAGTGTTTGAATCTTGTTGGGAACGTGCTTATTTGTTAGACATGAATTGGATGATTTAAACTAACAGGTATTGACTGAAATAATATGATATACTCTTTGTCAATAATTATATTAATACTGTATGTACTCTTTTCAAATAGATCTGTATACCCAGCAGAAAATATTGTAGGTAGTTTTTGTGTGCAGGCTGTGAAGGAGAGCCTGCAGAGAGAGGTCGGGCTGACCTGCTGTTGGCAAGCCCTTATCAGATGAAGGCAACACTTTGACTTAAGTGCCAGACCTTGTTAACACATTCTAGTTTGATGAGAAAAGGTAGCCAACTTTCTGGAGAGAATTGCTGTGCTGAGCAAAAAAGGAATAAAACACCCCCAATACAAAAAATAAATAAATCGGTGGATAGCTAATAAACACTGGAAAAGGTGGAAATGGTTAATCTATTCGCATTGAGACTTTACCCTTTTCCTATTAAAAAAATAAAACCTACAGTACTACAAAAATAATAATAAATACATTTCCCTGTGCTGCTGGGCAATGTCCCGCCTTCCTGACTTGTATCTATCATTGATTCGTTCTGAATACTTTAAACCCGCCCAAACTACTGAGTGACAGCACATTCCTACATTTCTATTAGAGATTCTGCTTGTAAGATTTAAAACGAGATTGCAATCAGGATGGAGGCTTGTTAGCAGGATTTAAAACTGTTAAGACACAAAAACCCCAGAAGAATGTGCCCGTGACCGTAGGGATTTCATTGTGGAAGACAGCAATGGAAAGAAGGTACAATTTAAGTGTGCAAGTACTGTTGTGTTACTATACATATTTTGACCAAAAAAAACACTCACGCATTTTGAAAAGTAACCGAAAACACAAATTTCATATAGTATATCAAAAACAAAAGCCCCGAAAAAAAAACAATTTACAAAAAAAAATAGCTACTGTAGATGTTTAAAGTAAGAAAAGAATAAAAGTCTTGTAATAGGTAAACTAAAAAGACTTAGAAAACCTGTATACAGTTTAAACTAGTTCAAGAATAGACTAACAGTCAAGTCTCTTATTTAAAAAAAGAAGTAAACTCAATTTAAATACAGTCTTTAATCTAAAAGCAAGTATTCTAAAGTAATGGAAACAGAATACTCGAATCAACAATTTAAAGTCCTAAAACTGCTACTATGTTTCTCAGAGTTAAACAAATGTAAAGTTTAAATGGATTAGCAGTCATGTATCTTATTTGACATAAGTATTAAGACTTGATCTAAAAGGAACCCCTGAGTTAGAAGTAAATATTCTAGAAAGAATAAAATAATACAGCTATTAGAATGTTGTATTTGAAAAGCAAGACAATAAGACAAAAATAGTATTCTTTAAATATACAGTGAACCGACTTAAGGAAAATAACTACATTTGTAACCTCGTTTTTACCTGCTGGTAGTAAAAGCAGTGCTGGAGATGACTCATTGGTTTTGGCCGATGAAGCAAGGATTTTTTCTGATGGTCAGCAATTTAAAAGCCAAGATCTTCTCTATAATGAGCAATTATAGAATAACGAACTGACCACTGTATGCTTACTGATTTTTATTCAAAGGCATGTGATAAACCCCTACAGTCTTTGCCCAATACTTTGTTAAGACACCTGTATATAAAAGTAAACTAATCTGAAAAGTTGACGAGATATTCTGCTCAGAAGGAATATATTGTAGACCCAGGTTAATATAATCACACGGAGAGTTGATGTTATATAAAACAACATCTTTTTTAATACACATATAAACTTGTATCATATTGTATTGTATTAAAGCAAGGATCCTGTGAACTTTGGTTCACCTGACTTTTTAGAGAAAGGAGGGTTTGAAAAAGAGAACTATGAGATCATGTTCCAATATTTTTTTTGAAATAAGTTATATCCAATTAATTTTGAAGGTTGTTTTGTAACTCCAATTAGAGTTGACCAGATCCTTCCAGAATATATCATTAACCTAAAGATAAAAACTGTCAAGGCAGATTGATGATCAGATTTAATTGGGACTCCTGATGTATTCAATGGAGGGAAAATACTATATAAGCCCAGGGCAAGACCCCATTCGATACCATTGATCTTGATATTGCAAGCTAACATGATCCATGCTCTGAGGGTCTCTGAAAAACTGATTGCTGTTTGGTTGAAGTTGAAAGTCTCTGCCTTTTGAAGACAGTTTTTATTTTTCATATATCATACACTACACTTCTATATACTGGAAGATAAGCATATATTTGAATTTGTATCTATTTTATATTGGATGCGTTGCTATAAGGTATAATGTTATAGGACGTAACTGTGGGAGCTTTAGCTTTTTGCATGACTAGCCTGAAGGCTAAATATATGATAACCATATTTGTATTACTGTATTGAAGTACTAATGCTGTTAAACCTGTAAAAGCACTGGATCGCCCAGATTGCTTATTACTTGGGATTTATGGTGGTCTGCTCAACCAACCAATCCCATTTTTAAAGCATTTAATAAACCAAAAGGGCACTACTACTGCTCTGATTCGTTAAAACTTCAAATTAAATGAGTCTGTGTGATTTTCTTGCTTATTAAAAAGTTGTCTGGACACGCCCAGTGCACAAACAAAACCACTTACAGGAGTTTAAAACATATCTGTCCTCCTTAAACGTCTCCCCTGAGTTTAAGAGTGTGCTCAGAGCATATATATAAATAAAAAGAGTACGTGCAAATCTGACAATATGAATAAAACAATATTACAGAACATATTATTTGACATGGAATATGGTAATTCTTTGATTCCACAAATTTTGAGTATAGGTTTGCACATTCTGTCCTTATTATGTCCTGTAATTCAGCAATGATCCTGAGATTTTCAGTGGACCTATTGTGTGCTGTTTATGAATCTCATTTTCAGTGAAGTTGTTGCAACACAGATGGGTATTCTACGGGGACTGCAGCAGAGGGTGAATTTAATGGTTGATTCTGTATATGAGAAATTCTTATAGTAAATTGAATCTCCCCTACGAACACCAGTTCTATATCAATCCAAGACGACCCCACCTGATCCCCTGGTATGTACTGTAGAAAGGCCTATTGATAGTTCTTGCTTTCAACTTTTTTTTCTCCCCATACCAACAAGTAAGACTGAATTCTGCCCAAAACCTTGCTTTGTACTGTGGAACCGTTTATATGCACAGTAAAAATGTAAAAGCTCTTTTTGCTGTATGAATAGTATGACTAAATACTGTGCATTTCTTGTGGTTGTTAGATTTTATGCTTTTAATGCAGCCTTTATACAAATTCTCAAGTGACAACACAAGAAGCTAATAGTTTATTTCACTGTCTCCAAGCTAGCATTATTCCTGATACATTCCTCCAGTATCCCAGCTCTGCTCATTTAATTTTTGTCTACAGCATTTTAAAGGGATCAGTGTCAATCACGCATTTTTATATCTGAAGAAGTATTTTTTTGACAGCTTGTCCTTTTGACACCTTGTGGCAGGATGGCTTGCAGTGGTGAGGTGTGGTGACGTCACGGACCAGGAAGGACAGAAACCAAAACATTGGATGGGCAGGAGAAGCTGAATGCTATGGCACTCAGCGTATTTATTAACCAAATAAACAAAACAAAAGATTTAAACAATCAACAAAACAAAAAGGCACAAGGGCCAAACGAATAAACAAATACTGTTTAGCAGTCGTTTTTAAATCTAGTTTTCTCGCCTCGCTCTCTCCGCTCCCCGTACTCTCCTCTGTACACTCAACCCCGCAGCACGGACAGCTGCAGGTTCTTATACTCTGGCCGAGGGGTTACCTAGCTGTTAATTATCTTATTACCCCTCGGCCACAGTCTGCACGAGTTTAGTAAGGATGCGTGACTGTCAGCTAGTTAAAAAATCAGTAGCTGATCAGCCACGCATCCTCACAAAGTTTTTAAAAATACAAAAACAATAACAAAAGACGCAGCGCTTTTATCTGCGCCGCAAACAATAATACAAAAACAGTGCACAAATATATATATGGGCGGGACCCTCCGCCACACACCTCTTCACCAAAAATCATCTGATATTAATCTTGTAATTTTCTTAGCGTCTGCTTTGAAATAAATAATAATAAAATAATAATTAAAGTCAGATTGCCTGGACATATTTTGGAGACTGGGGCCATAATGAAACTAATTATTTATTACCAGAATGCTTCACAAATGTCACCAGACTGCATTTTCTACAGCTTTCTTCTTTACTTTACAGGGCATTTTCATCTTCGTATGCAGCCATATATTGCAGCACTCCAGCAGAAACTAGTAATTTAGAATTTGGAATCCTTGCTGAGTTGAATCATACCCCACATTTTAAACAGATTTGTTTCCATGGGTTGCTTTATAGCTTTTAAACCAACTAATGCATGATGTGTGGTAGAATCCATACAAGAGCCTTTGCAGATAAAGGAAAGACCGCTCTGTTGGACATTAAAGGTTGTGAAATAGGATAATGCTAGAAGCCATTATCTATATCCTGTAGCTTGTGTTACAATCAGCTGACAAATCCCGGAATCACAACTGCACTCTTTTAAAAAATAAATAGTATTGAAAACAGAACTCAGCATGGTCTAATTTAACCAAGGTCAGCAGTCTGAATATTTCATGTTGCCAACACCACATCACCAACCTTCACCACCTCGTCTAACCTCGTGATGACGACACTAATCAATAATTTATTGAATCTTTGTGGAGATTTCTTAGCCAATGAAGACTGTAGATATGTGCGAAAGATCAGCTGCTTTAATCTTTTTTTAGAAACTGCAGGGAGTGTAAGCTACAAGCTACGTTTTAGGAAAATGACCCCACGTTTTCTATTGAAACATAAATAAAACCCTCATTTTCTCATTTCACTGCTTACCCTGTAACCAATATGTTACATTATTTTAGTTCCCAGTGGAGTTAACTGGAAAGCTGGCTCTTAATAACACTGTTCTATGAACATCTAAAACTAAAAGCATACAGATACTGTAGCTTTTAACAGATATCTAAAAGGTAAATTTCTTTGTTGTCAGTCATGGAGGTATACTGGTAAATAATTGTACTCTGTGTATTGCAGTAATATTTGTGAATGTGGGTCATAGAGCTGTCGTGAGCCACAGAATAATTTCCTTGTAATCAATATTCTGACGAAAAGTATATTTATAATGGAAACAAGGACACTTGTACCTAAAGGACAGGAAGTAAATGTAAATTGTTAAAATCAAGACACAAAATGGAACTGGGAGTATTGATTATCAACATAACCCAACAGATGATGACTGCAATTTTCCTTTGGACATTGACATCACTTAACTGCTACAGGGCATACTGTCATGGCTTTTTTAATTGATTTTTTCGACAGCCACATGTTGAAGCAGCATAGCTTTTTGCAATAACATCTGATAAGCGCCTACCCAGAGATAACAGAGCTGGCTGTCACCGTATTGAAGAGAGTAATTTTCTTTGCTTTGGGGAAATGACTGATTTTTTAACGGTTCACTGCAAGTGGTCTATTGGTTTCGACAGCAGTAAATTCACTTGAGCACATTTTCACCCTCAGTTTACATACCTAACAACTGTCAAAAATCTACAGGAGCATAACGTTCTCTCTCGTTTTAGGTGCCTTTGGGTTACACTTTTCTTTTGAAGATGCTAAATGTATTTAACCTACAGTAAAACCTATTAAGAGGTCACTGGTACTTGTAGCACACAACACTGGACATTTATTTTTCGTAATATAAACGTTTTATGGAGTTTAGCCTCTAAAGTGTACTCCAGTCAAATACTAAATTCCATGTCTAAGTTGTGTTGGATGCAAAGCTATTGATGATGTTATGGTGTTTTCAAAGACAATATCCTTTTACTTCTGATGTTATAATTTGGTGATCTTTTCTCTCAACTAGATAATTAATGTGTAATTGTTCCTGGTTGCCTTCACAAAAGAGGACCATTACACAAATTTGCTTACACAGTAAGTACCGTATTTGACAGTGAACTAAATTAATCTGATCTACGCATGACTACAAATGCCAGAAATCAAGCCGCATGGACCTGAAGTAATTAATCAAAATGACCTCTTCTGGGATCGTATTAGTTTATATGGGAGTATGGGATCTCAATCCTCAGTTAATCTCAAGTGTGAGAGCAAACAGTAGTGAGCCTAGCTTGCATGCAATCTAGCTAATGTATTAAATCCTGTGAAAATGGTATCAACTAATGGTTCAACCAACTACTGCAAATTGTGAAACCAACCAGCCAATAGAAATAGTCACTTCTTTTTTGTACATTAGGGATGTATTGCCTTCATTTTTTGTATTCTGGTCTGATACTTAGTTCTCAGTTTCGCCCTATTTCCCTATTAAACGTAGAAGGCAAGATTTTCTTCAGCATTATTGCTCAGAGATTGTCAACTTACCTATTAAAGAACTGCTTCATTGACACTTCAATACAAAAAGCGGGCATTCCAGGTTTCCCAGGATGCTTAGAACACATCAATGTGATCTGGCAACAAATTCAATCAGCTAAAAAGGAGAGGAAGGAGCTCCATGTGACATTCCTGGATTTGGCTAATGCATATGGTTCAGTGCCACATGAACTTCTTTGGGCAGCATTTGATTTTTTCAGTGTACCAATGACAATAACAAATCTAGTGAAAGCCTACTTTGGAGATTTGCAATTTAGTTTTTCAACTTCAGAATTCAGCACTACATGGCAATGCCTAGAAGTTGGAATAATGGCAGGATGCACCATTTCTCCACTGGCTTTTACCATGGCAATGGAAGTAATCATTAGGGCATCAAAATGGGTAGTGGGAGGAGAGCACTTGGCTTCTGGAATACGACTACCACCAATTCGAGCATACATGGATGACATGACAACCATGACTACAACAGTAGCCTGCACTAATCGGTTATTGGGCAAATTAACCAATAACATTGAATGGGCACGAATGCAATTCAAGCCCACTAAATCAAGGAGCATCTCTATAATTAAAGGTAAAGTAGTAGATAAAACGTTCTTCATTAATGGTGAGGCAATATCAACAGTGTCTGAGAAGCCAGTGAAGAGCCTTGGGAGATGGTGCGACGGGGATCTAAAGGACACAGTTCGTGTGGGAGAAGTTAGACAACAAGCTGTGGAAGGGTTGAAGAGCATAGACAGCAGTGCTTTACCAGGCAAACTAAAACTCTGGTGCTTTCAGTTTGGCCTACTGCCAAGGTTGCTGTGGCCACTGACTGTGTACGAGGTTTCTTTGACAACAGTAGAGAAGCTGGAAGCTTTAATCAGTTCATACATCAGGAAATGGTTGGGAGTTCCACGCTGCCTCAGCAGAGTGGGACTTTATGGTAAAGGAATACTGCAGCTACCTGTCTCGCTCTAACCGAGGAGTTTAAGTGCGCCAAGGTCCGACTGGAAATGACATTAGTAGAGTCACGCGACAAATGCGTAGGGAGGCAGCACCTGTGTTGAAAACTGGAAGAAAGTGGGTGGCAAAGAAAGCTGTGGAGGATGCAAAGGCTGCCCTTCAATTGGTGATATCATGGGGCAAGTTCAGCATGGAAGAGGGGTCTTGGTCTCAGTTTAGCTCCTCCTACATGGCACAAGGCAGCCCCAGCGCCAATGGAGGAAGCTTGTAGTCAACGAGGTGCAAAAGCAGGAGGAGAGGATGAGCTGTATAAAGGCCATTTCCCAGGGCAAGCAGGGAGAATGGATGAGATGGGAGAGTGTGGAACAAGCGCAAGATTGGCTGGCAAGACCTATGGTCAATGGAACAGAGCAGGATCAGTTTCCTTATAAGGTCAACATATGATGTTCTCCCATCACCACAGAACCTAAACCTCTGGGTAGGAGAGGATCCCTCATGTCCTTTGTGTTCATCACCTGCAACATTAAGGCACATTTTGACAGGATGTAAGGTGGCTCTTAGCCAAGGACGGTTTACTTGGCGCCATGACCAGGTGCTGCGATGTTTGGCCTTAGCATTGGAAGACAAGCGTAACATGACCAATAAGTTGCCACCTGTTCCATCAAAACATTACACACAAAGACAACATTCCTCCGCCCAGGAGAGCAACCACCAAGAAAAGGTGTTAAAACCAATCCTCGCCCAGGACAACTGGAAGCTGCTAGAGACTGGAAAATGCTGGCAGATGTTGGTCAACGGCTTATTTTTCCACCTGAGATTGCCACCACAAACCTTCGACCAGATATTGTCTTGTGGTCTGGATCAGCACGCCTTGTTCACCTGGTAGAGTTAACAGTGCCATGGGAGGATGCTGTAGATGAGGCGTATGAGAAGAAGAAACTGCGGTATGCTCAACTAGCCACTGAAGCAGAACAGCGAGGATGGAGAGTCTGGGTTTACCCAGTGGAAGTGGGATGTCGAGGATTTGTGGCACACTCTACAACCCGGTTTCTCAGAGATGTCGGATTCAATGGCCAAGAGTTGCGTCGCACAGTGAAGAACTTATCTGAAGCAGCAGAGAGGAGCAGCAACTGGCTGTGGTTGAGACGGAAAGATTCTGGCTGGGGATCTCAAGCACAATAGAAAGAAAGAAAGGCTGATGTACAGGTAAGTAAGCTGGGCTGAGTTGAGTGGGGGCGGAGGGGGTGATGCTGGGACGCCAGAATCACCGTCGAGCCCTCTTGAGGTGTCGTGGGCTGGTCGGCGAAACACCGAGGATGGAAGGTGCCCACTTGAAGACCCCAGAGATGTACCCTACTTAGCTCAATCCAGGCGGTTGTCATGCTGATGCGCTGGGGAGACCGCACTATGGTTGATCCCGGGCCAGCATCGCAGCCGTTGTGTGTGCTGATGCGCTAGGGAGGCAAAATAAGCTGATCCCTGGAGCCAGCATTACACTTCAGCCATCAACACCAGACAGAAGGATATCTACATCATCATATGGAAGGAAGCGCAAATGGATGGAGACACATATGGATCACATTAGTTTACTGTGAAGCTACGTCTTAGTTGGTGCTTATCTTGGCGAGAGCCAAGTTCAAATCAGCATGAAGTTTTAACATCTACTCTCATGTAATGGAAATCAATCTTCCTGAATTATCTCTCTGATTTATCCTGTGCAGATAATTGCTTTAAACTTAATAATTACACATTCAAGGTGAGCACATAATTGAGTTGTTTTGCATTTTCTCAGGAATGGGTGTCTGGAGTATCCTGAAAAACCTGCTTTAAAATCAGCTACAAAGCTGTTTCTGGTTATTAACTGTTATGCACTTATTACTTGATGTGATTTCTGAATTGGCACTGGGGAAACTTTATTGTTTTTGGATAAAACGGTGAGTCAAAGGCTCCAACATACCACCACTGACACGAAGCATGTAAGCCTAAACATGATGGAGACCAAACACAGACCTAGAATATTTGCACTGGTATAAAACTAGCAAGAAACAGCTAAGAACAAACTTTAACTGCTTCATCTCGCAACTAAGTTGTTTATTACTTTATACCGTTAAAGTGGTTGTATTCCTTGCAGACACTTTGTCTTTGCTTTTGTCTTTGCACTTACTTCAAAGTCAACCACTTAAGATTGTCGATAACACTAAGCCTCTTTGTTGAAACCATCTTGAAATGAAAAGGGATAGATAACGTATTCAGAGGCAACAGAATTCGAGGGGGAACTTGTCTGTTGACCTTATGCTCCAGAGCATAATTTTGGAAATAAAATCTACTTAAGATGTGCCTGTTTATAGATGTAAATTGAGCAGTCAAGGTCATCCTACTGGGGTGTGGTTGACCTTTAGAGGGGGAATGAAAATGTGTTATCTGTCCAGCAACACCACCTACAACTATGACCAAAATGTTTGCATTACCCTATAGAATTAACTGCTAAATAATGTTACATTAACATATTGAATTACATACCAATTTGTAGTTTTCCATATACTTAACGAAAAGCTGACAACATGATGTTAATAAAGATCTCAATTATGTTCACATGCTTTTTCTTTTTTAATTCTAGGTGATGCAAAACTTTGGGCCATAACTGTAGACTGACCATCGACAGTCCCACATTGAAACACACAATGCAGACAAATGGGTGGCACATATGTTCCTCATTTGCAATGGTAACTGCCAGAACTTGGTGTTCCAGTCTTGGCAGCCACCTTTGCAGAAGCACATTTTAGGGGGTAAATGAAGAACAAATGACCCATCAAGTCCATCTGTGCTGGTAGTGATTTCATAATAATTTGGGTACCACTGCATTTATTTGCTCATTAAAATGTTTTGCTTGTAATTGAAGTTGGAAAGAGTATCTGTTCATGGATACCAAGATAGTGAGAAAGAGTATGAATGGAGTAAATTGGACAATATGTGTCACCAGTACTTGATGGAGGTTAGTGTGTGTAGTGTGTGCAGGATCCAGCAAAGAATGTTACTTTGAAAATATAAAAATGTTACTGTATGCTTGTGACAGGGTATCATCACTGGCAAGTCTCGTTCCTGGCAGAAGAGAGACAGAAACAGAGAGCTGTAGTTTAAGCTCTGATGAGCACCTCCATTAAACAAATAAATAAAGAGGAACAAACAAAAAATGACACAAGGGCCAAAATAAACAGTTCAAACAAAACACTAATGTCAGGCTGTGCTCTCGCCTTCACTGCTCAATATACACCTCACCCAAACCCAACCCAACCCAACTGTGTTCACTCACCAACTCCAGACAAAGGATTTCTTCACTCCTATATACCATCAGTCATACAATTAAAGCTCCAGCCACATTTTCACATGTATTCTGGCAGGGAGGAATTTAACCCCATCCCTGCCAAACCAATATTCCCCCCCACACACACATTACACCAACAGGGCTTCCACCCTGCCACAATGCTACTATCACAAACTAATCCCATGATGAATAGCTTTTCTGTTTTGTGTTTCTCTTGATAAACAGAGATTTTCCCAGTAGTTACAGAAAGGTGGAATACCACATTTCTGTAACTAATGGATTCAGCACTCATACATCATAAAATTAGTTTGCTCTCTTGGTAGCCAAGAGAAAAAAAAAACACAGCAATGACATACATGACCAGGAAGGGTGCAAAGGGGGAGGGGTGCAGGGGCGATCAGTGTGTTGAGACATCGTTGAGACCCGCACCAAAAGCTTGCTTCAGGCATACAGAAAATAAATGAGCTGGCTTCACCTTCTTAGAAAAGAATGATTCAGTCATTATTCGTTTGTCTCCTGATGCAAGGCTTTTGCATTACAAGTGAGCAGGTTCTGGTTTTAAATTTAAGGGAGCTGTTTGTGTGATTTTGCAAACCCATTATGTTTTACGGCGCAAGACTCAAAATGGTGACACCTTAAATGAGGAGAGGGTTCTCACCTCTATGTTCAAAAGCACAAAGCCATGACTGCCACAATGGGACATGTTACAAAATGTATGTTGTGGTGCCGCCAGATCAAGCTTAATTAAGTTTATCTCTTTTGCCTATTTGACAGGGCTTGGTGTAGGTGACCATCTTCATGCAAAACTGAAGAGAGTAAAATAATTTCCTTGAGTGTGTTTTAATTTTATTATATTAATATGGAGACCTCAATTAAGAAATCTGAATATTTTCTATAATACTGCAAAAATACTGTTTTATTATTGCATGCCGTTATTTTAAATCCCACTAATGCAATCAATTTCAATTTGATAGAAGAAAAAATGATACTTTTCTTTGAAATACCATCCCAGGAAAGCAATTATGTTGTATGCATACAATTTAATTTAAATACGAAGCAATTGCCAGCAGAGCATCACATTGTGCAAATGCCACAACAAATAATAAAAAAGAAAAAATACAGGGGATTTTAACATCCACTCTTGCTTTAAATGAATCCAGACTTTAGTAGTTTTCAGTTCACCAGGTATTTCATTCGGGAACAATAATAATAAAAAACACTACTTAGTGCTGTGAAGTGAGAAAGATTGTGCATTTTCATTTGAAAAACTCATTAATGACTTGAAGAAAACAATTTAAAAAAAAAGATCCCTCGACAGGTTTTTCTGTATAGTATTTAAATGTATGAACATTATCCATGTTGTCTCACAGCCTCTTAACCTTATAAAAACGTTAAAATGTCTACAGACAAATATTTAACTTCTTTGTCCATAATGATTGAAGAAGTTTGCCAAATTATCACCTTTTATTTGCAGTCTAACCCCCTAACTGTCATGTTGTTGTGTTTAATGTGCTGTACAGGATGAATATAAAGCATATTCTACTCTAACAAGGTACTGAAGAAATGTATTAATCAGAGGAATGTACATGCTGCAGGGGACAGTAAGGTCAATGTGGAAAGTGAACTGCCATGGAGGACAGTGCCAACCCATCACATGGACTGCTGTCCCTGGAACAGCTGGTAGCTTAGTAGAACGCAGTTGTGATGATACGAGAAGGATTGCAGGCATCAATCTCTGCAGAACTTACTGTAATGTGGGGTCCCTGCAAAAGTGAAGCACTTTGATGTCTCATGATGAAGTATCTAACCACAGGAAGTGTTGCTAGACTGAAAACCCCCTGTTACCAGATGCATAACATGGTAGAGTCATGTTGACAGGCATCATCAATGCCTTTAAATGGATTTTTAGGGTTCAGTAATTTAACATTTAATTTGTTGCATAGGTTTGTGGGTGGATGAAAAGAAGCAAACTAAAAAGCAGGAATGGAGTTTGCCTCTATAAAAGTTTAGCATAGTAAAAGCACGGTAAAGTATGCAACCAGCTAAGCACAGAGAGGTATGATAAATCATGGTAAAATAGCAGTGTTTAGGAGGATCACCTCTCTATCAGTACCATGTGTACATGCACACAGTATAATTCCTTTAAATTACCTGTATGTGGACACACTTTTAGATGGTTCTTTAAGCTGCCTTTACATAACAGCTTTAATGTTAATGTTCCCTGGTATGTTCTTCCTGGGCGAGTTTATGTTTGTGAACAACATCTAAATAAACAAATACTGCACAGTGCTTTGAGTGATGTCATTTTAGAGGAAAAAATAGCATAAACTACTCCAATTCTTAGTTTATTTTTCTAATGTGTTTCCATTCCTATTTACTTGGCCCTGGGGTGGGGGTTGTCTTCCATTTGGAACTGTTCCCAGTCCTCATGGCAGATCTTTATGTTGTTATACAACTGGCACATTGATATATACATTCAATTAGGCATATTCTTCCACCAGCAAACTGCTTCAGTCCACAGCTCTCCTTCAGCTGAGAAGCTTTGCACTGCATCACAAAATGCTTCTGTGATGATGTTTCCGTAGGCATTGTCTTACTTTAACAGAAGCTGCTCATCCAAGCATTCTGCTATAATTCATTGCATTTAGTTTTCAGCTTTAATCTGTTCAGTATATTAAGTTTTAAAAATAATTTGTGATTGATTTTGAAGTGGCATTAAAGCTTCATTTACTCCCTTATTTTAGCTGGCAGATCCTCACTGTTCATAAAACTATTCTTTATTGTATTGTCCACACACACTAACATTGACCTCTTAAGATGTGTGTGTTGGAGGGCTGACAAAAGGACATGCACAGAAGAAGTAGATTTGTCACATTGCAGCAGCTGTAATTTTATGCTTAATGATATATTTTTTAAGTCCCCTGAAATGTGCCCAATTTACATTAGTGATCCTTGCCTGGCTATTCACGTCATTGACAGATACTTAGAACAAATAACAGTTCTTTTTTAACTCGTAAACAGTCTCTACTTGTCAGCTTTGCTCTCCAAGCAAATCTGTATCAGCTTGACACAACTCCATATGGAGCATTGAAATGCTCCTGGACATCTTCCACGACTCCTTCTGTACCAGATAGCTGCCAAAAAGAAATACTGTGTATCCTAGCTGTTACAATCGATGACTTGGATCCTAGGTTTGAATCTCAGCTCAGCCATGAACTAACTGTGTGACCTTGATTGTTCATATAGCTAAAGATGGTGCAGTGGAAATCGACACTAATAGTGAATTTAATTATTTTCGTAGTGGACATTAAAATCAAAACATCAAAAAACAAAACACCTTTGCAACTGAAATGCTAATAAAAAAGGTTGTAGTTTACTATGATTAACTTGATGAATCCATAATTTGTATCTCCTTAAATACTAAATAATTAATTTGTAATTAGAATTTTAAATTAAATACAGATTCTAATTTAATTAATGTATAAAAAGAGAAAATAACATGCTTGTTTTTTTATAGAAATTACATTTTATTTTACATTATTGTTTATGGGAAAACACAAAAATCCATGTATTCATAAAAAAAAAAAACTATAAGTGCCATGATAAACACATACAAATACCAAGTTACAGAAGACAGTAGAACATGGAAAGAAATGAAGAAAATGTATGTGCAATAACTGTAGTCAACCACATCTACAGTGAGAATGTTATTTTTTCTGCTAATAAAATTTAATTTTAAAGCCTTGGTTGGCATTCCTTTAACAAGGCTGCATCAATAAACCCCTTTAATGCATCAAAATCAAATTGAATGGAATAAGATAAAGACTAATTTAATGTATTGGCTTTCTCTTGAATTTCATCACATTTAACAAGTACATTTTGACTGTTTTGAGTGATGCAAAGATTGGAGACTTCTAAATGTAAACCCTTCAGCCAGCGATTCTGTTTGCGATGTCATTTATGCTTAGGCTCATGGATTCCTGGTGCTGCATTGCATTGACATGGAATGACATCTGAGCAAACACTGCCTGTGCTGCATGTTGCTTGTAATAGTGAAAACAAACATTACAACATTTAGATATTCAGCCTTTGTCTCTATTATAGTTATAAATAGCTCTATTGTGTAATGTTTACTTGCTATTGACAGACAGGTCTTTAGGATCCCAGCTCTACAGTAAGCCCTTCCGCCCTTTCCAGCTCCATTCATGTTACCGTAATAGTGTTTATGAGGCCATGTTGCTTTTATTATAGATTTGGCTGCATTCATCAAAATTCCATCAGCATCTCTCCTCTCTCCTCAACCTAAATGTGGACTGAGTTTACCGTGCAGCAAAATAATAGATACTTTACATGGACAGCACTCAAAATAAAGTGTCTACAAAAGCCTCTGGGATGATGTATCGTTGGTTATTATCAGGCGTGAGTAGCGAAATAGCTTCCAAAATGAATTACCTCTCGATAATAAAAAACTATTTAGATTTTCCTACATGAAATGAGCCAAAATCTGAATTTATTTTCAGATTAGTAACACTAATGAACATCTGAATATCCAGATTTTACATTTACATTTTTGTCGGTTAAAACTGCAAAAAGCAAAACTTTATTTTTGCATAAATGCTTGCCTTTTGAGTGCCAAGTGAACCCCATAATGAACAATCCAAAGAGACTGGTCTGGCACAGCAGTGCCATGAGCACTTATATACTGAACAGGTACACTATTTTTAATATTCATTGTTTTTATTACAATTGGATGTTGTGAATGCACGTGAGGCCCATTTCTCATGTATGCACAATTAATTGCTGTGGGTTTCTGTTGTTTTTGAATGAGACATTAATTAGAATATGCAAGCAATGCACAGTCCAATGCAGTGTGATTTCACATATTTGATATTTCATGGATTTGTTGATAGAAAATGGTACATCTATGTCATTACACTGTACATGGTGTCACCCTTTGCATGATATTACCCATTTATTCCTAATTAAATGCCCTGCTCTCATGCATCTGAAAGACTCCACCCTTGGGTTAACCGGGGAGGCTGGTTTTACAGTGTTACAAGTTAGAATAAAATATCCCTTGCAGTTATATATTTTAATTGTATATATTTATTACAGGGGTAAATGTAGGTGTCATCTCTCAGACGACTGTGTTCTAGTGCCTTCAGAAATAGTTCTCAAACTGATAAATAATACAGATAAGTCACCTTTGCTATTGCATAGATTTTGTTTCCAACTCGAGGAAAACCACTGGGGTTATTTTATATTATTTTACACATAGAGTACAGCATTCACCTGGGATTTCTACATTATTTGATGTTATACACCAAGTTGCTCAAATCAGGACAGTTTGGATTTTGTTGATTAAACTTATCAGATGACTTTGATTTGTAATAAGAACATGTTGCTATTCTGGTACATGAGCACCCTGACTTGTAGGTCATATTTATTGATGAATAGTAGGGCAGCTTCCCCTCAGGAAATGTTACTTGAGATGTCAAACACCAACCCACTCAACACATGCTATGAAACTTGGAACGCACACTGACAGGCAGTGGCTGTAGGTGTTCTGTCAGCTACTCCAATCCCTGTTTTTGTTTGATGGCAAGTCATGGACATGTAGCAAAGGCATCAGATGTGTATTGGTGCTTATAATAATTTCCATACCAAATTACCTCTATAACTACTGCAGATTATCTCATTTTTCTCTAATTAGAATATTCTACAGAGGGTTCCCAAAACATGTAAAACATCAGTAACATACACTTTTGCACAGGAATTATTATTATTTTTTTAATGTAAATGGCCTGCCTGACTAGTATTTAAGGGATAATGGCATTGCTGTGGTAATAATTACATGGTAATAATTAAACACAGTCATTATTTGAACAAATTATCACTATTATGGTACAACTTTTTAAAGTAATTTATTTATCTACCCCTATTTGTCTAAAAGTGTCATTGTAGTCTTCCGAGTGTTTGAGAGCGTGGCTCGAGCGTCCCTGTGAAGCGGCTCATCAGTAAGCAGTGGTTTTAGAGCAAGTGTCTTTAATTAGCGTCATCTTTTCCATTATTGAATAATAACAAAACGGCTGACCTCCATAGAAAACAATGGGTAAGCAGTATCTGGTTGTTCGATTGTCTGGAATATATACTGACCAGTCCACACATCTTCTCCATCTTTCAAGTCAGCTTCGGTCACATTCGACCACAGACGAGACACGCTTTAGAGCTGATAATAGGCACCCAGGTTCTTCTATATCCTGTAAGTTTGGCAATATATGAAGCAACTTGTTGAAAGAGGCATTTCTAAGAAATGTCTCCATGTTGAAGTTAAATTATATGAACAATCTTAATTTACTTAAGTTACTTAAAATTACTTTAAAATGTCCCTTACAACTAGTTGCTTTAAAAATTCCCAGAACAAAAAGTGGCCAGAAATTACCTGGTGTTCCACAGGCTTTAGAAGCAGTAATTACTAAGGGATTGTCAAAAATAATTTAAGCACTTTGTAGACACGCTGTCCTGGCTGCCCTTGTGAGACTGGTATGTAATAATCTTGAACTGCCTTGGACAACTTTACAGATGGATAAATTATGTCTTTGAAAAAGACAAAACTTTTTGCCACTAACTGGCCCTTCAATCACTCAGTAAAACAGTCAGGGGGATATCAAGGTCAACAGAAAAATAATAACTGGATTTGCTTGCTTGGGGTAGCCTTGTGATGTGAAAAGGACAACAATATTATTTTGCAACTGTTTTGTCCAGAAAACAGCCCTGCAAGAACAATTGCAAACTGCTAGTTGAAGTTCATAGAGCCCTGCCAACATACTATATGTAACATAAATCAATAGGGACAACTATACATGTAGCTTGCTGGAGTGAGCACCAACTAGATATGTTGACTTACATGAGATTGGTGTCAGATAGGAGGACACTTCTATCTAAATTGCACCTCTGAATTAATGCAATAATCCAAAGACATAATGAGCAAACTTTAATGAAGAACTAAGATTTAAGCGAGATGGCAGATGTGGTCACTTAATTAGGAATACCTTTTAGTTAATGGATGTTTTCTTGAAGCATTACAGAGTACTCTTTCTACAGAAAACTCTGCATTAAGTATTTATTCTTGTAGATTTGTGTTCAAATAAAACCACTGTTGTTTAAATGTTTATTTTATGTTCTATACCAATACCATTAGTCAGCCCTTGCAGTGCTCCAAAACAAATTAGAATTGCTTGTGGTTGCTGCTTTGACTTTGTCTGCCTGGTAAATATCCTGCAGTGTTAAGAACTGTTGTAAAGCTACAACAGCCTCTCTCTCTCAAATGCATGCCTTAGACTGATTCCCTTCTATCAGCAGCCTTTGTATTTAAACTCCTACACTAAGCTGGTTTCTGACCTTTACAACTCCAACAATCAATACATAGAAAAACTAATAACCTCTTGTCTTCACCCCAGTGGATGGGCTATAAGGAGCCCTTATGTCTGTCACTGGTGTTCTGTTTACATTTAGCTGTTTCCTCAACTGTATAACTGTTGTTCCTTTGAAAAAGTGAGGAGAGGTAATTATTCTATGCAATCATTCTTCATTGTTAATGTTTCTTTTCTGACAATTGTCAAACAGAGGTTCTAATAACTAGCACTGGGTGCAGGACAAGTAGAATCTCTTTCTTCTGCACTGGCTGGGATTTCTCAGAACAGTCGACACATACTGTACAGTGTCCTGGAATCAGTGTTTGACCTCCTCCATAGGGAGCCTCTAATGCATTGCACAATGTGTCAGGTGTTGCTGATTTGCAAATTATAAGTGTTGAGACACAGCATAAACAGCAAAAGAAAGACAAGTGTGTTGAAGAAAAGAGCTGTCTGAACATCAAACACATGGAATGTGATATTCCAAGAGAAGTACAAGGGGTTGCTGCCAGTCTGAGACGACCTATTATAATCAGTACCAAAGGTAGATGTGTACTGACCCAAATTTGTCAAGTCAAACAGGCACACAGTGTGAAGAATGGAGACAGATTCAGCAATCTTGAACAACAAACATGGCTGTGGGCTAAAGCGGGCCTAACAGAATACACAACGTGCATAGTTGGATAATGGTCCAATGCATTTTCCAGGAATCAAATTATGATGCAATTGAAAAAATTGTTTTATTTTATTTAAAAATGAAAAAAAGAAAAACAATGCTTGTGATGCAAAGGTTTTTTAGTCAGTTGGAATGAACAATAACTCAGGGGACATGAAGCATAAACACACATCAAGTAGAAATCAAATGTAGGTCTTTATGTTTTTAAATGATGTATTACAATTCACAACTGTTTGAAAGAATAAGAAAACAACAGACCCCATTGGCAACGTTTGTTCATTCGGCTGAAAATGCTCATTCCACCCAGTCATGTCAATTACTGAATAAACTTATACATAAAAAAATGTATTTGTTAATTAAAAATAATCACCCTGGTTCATTTCTAAGTTGTTACTCCTGATAAAGAAATACAAGTGGTATGAGTTGCTGGTTGAGATTAATCAAATTAAGGTCTTACAATGTAAGTTAAAAACTTTTCTTTAGGATTAGCAAAGGATATAATATTCGCACACACACACACACACACACACACACACACACACACACACACACACACACACACACACACACACACACACACACACACACACACATAGTATCTTTTTACTTCCAAAGTTTTAAGCTACTTGCACAACATAGACTTTGGAACTGGTCTTTATTATTCAGTTCTAGAGGTTTCGGTCAGAGCTCTGTCAAGTCCAAGACAGCCTGTCAATCTGTTCTGTGATTTTCATGCAATGGCCGTGGTTTGACAGGTCTCCTGTATGTGCTGCCCAAGCTTAAAAGCAGTAGAGAACTTGTGGAAGTTGGACTCCTTTGTGAAAATGACTGAGCCCTAGCAGCAACAGAGAGGCCTATTTACACCAAAGGTTATGTTAATATCTGTCACCAACAGTTTTCTGTGAGCCAGCCTAACTTCTTAGACACTTCACTGCCTAAGGTTAATGATACTGCAACGCCACAATGGTTCTGTCTCCAAAAAATATTTATGGCTTTCTCTAGCTTTCAATTAATTGCACATGTGCTCTGTACTAACATCCATGATGTACATGCCTTGGTATGAAAAGAAAAACATAAAATGTATTGTACTGTCTATATGATATGCTGAAGCTGAATTGTACATTGCCTCACATTACCTGAATTGTGCATGGTATTTAATTTTATTGAATCAAGATAGGGATTTTCAAAAGCTCTATGCTAATGATTATTTAGAGAAAAACACAATCATTTTTTGGGGAAATGTAATACTACTAGATCTAATACTTGTCATTACAGAAATCCTGCTGCTGTGGCCTTAAGCATATATGAATTAAACAGGAATGGCAGTCAAGTTATACCGCAAAGGCTCACCTCCTAAAAAGTATATGTATGGGGGTGGGTAATGTCAGCCTGTCATGATCAGCCATAAGTAACATATCTTCTAGATGTGCATGGGAGTTTTTTTCCCAAGGTCATACTACTGTTTTATTCACATAGATACAGACATGAATATAGATGGATACATGTTTAATATTATTACTATCAAGAGGGTCAAAAGTTACACACTTTTTTAAAACCCTGATTAATATTTAAGTTGCTGACAAAATGAATACTTTTCAAACAAGACATATTTAAAATCAATATGTTATCACGTTTTGACAGCATTTAAAACACAGTCAAATATACATACAGTATAGTCACTCGTCACTCTTTAAGATTCTTGAAATCAGAATTTCTCCCGAGCTGAAATATGGACCCATCAGCAGGTGGTGGATTTATATCTGCTATACAAACGGGGGAATTGGGAGGACAAACTAACACTACGACGACTACGACTACTACTACTACTACTACTACTACTACTAATAATAATAATAATAATAATAATAATAATAATAATAATAATAATAATAATAATAATAATAATAATAAAAAACATGACTGCAAAAGTTTACTTTTTCACAGTAACCTATGCATCTCATTCACGCGGTTTTTGCACACTCTCAAATAGTCGATAAGAGCTGTCAAACGAATGGGAGGCTGGGGGTTAATTAAGCCAATCAGTCCTCAGAAATGGGGGGAATTGTTACCTAGCACCCCAACCGCAATTTACAAGACACTTTTGCAGTAGGTTAGTATACGTGTCAATCAACGTTTGATTGCAACATTTAGGAGGATTGTAGTTTGACGTACCGATAAAAGCAGATATGATAGGCTAAAGTAACTGACAATCATTTAACACATTAACCAAACACATCCGCGGGTAGGCAGGGTTAAACTGTTGGTGCGAGAGGCGGAGCTCGAGCTTTTGCCTTCAGTACCTTGGACAGCAGCTTGCATTCACTAGCAGAGGGAATGGGAAAGAAAAATACATGAAAACAAAATCTTAGAATGTTACGTTTCTATCTAAAAAAAAATAAATGAAAATATACCAAATCGCTGAAAGACTTTTTTTTTTTTTTTTTTTTTACTAAGCGAATGGAAATAAGAAGCCGGATCGCCCAGGAATATTGTGCATTCAAGCCCCTTTTCTGCTAAATCATTAAGGATGAACAATTGAGGAAGAGAATTTCTGCTCATTCTGTTAACATTGCATTAAATATTGATCAAATTATTAATAGTCGCCCTACAATCCTGTTTTGTCATAGTGGGGCAACATGTATTATTAATTTGCTTGCACAATTTTTTTTTTCCTGTTTTGTAACGAATGTTGTGGAATCGATTTTTATGCAACAAAAATGAAGAAGTTTCATGATTTAAATCTTTAATTAAAAGCAGCTGTTATATGCGATCGGTGACAGGATTTTTTAAAAGCCTTTATATTGATTGAAATAAGTTTTACTGTTATTATATTATTAAGAGCTATTTAGTGGCTATTCATTTAATCAAAATGAGGTCGTTTTACGACTTTCTGAACTATACCTAAAATTAGTGGAAACCACAGAACGTGAATACAACATCGTTGTGTCTTTAATTGAAACTATAATATAAATGTAACAGCGTTTATTTTATTTTTGTACACATACGATGAAGAAGTTTAATTTTCGAAAGGTTTTAGATGGCTTGACTGCCTCCTCCCCAGGCAGCGCTAGCGGAACTTCAACATGCCCAGGTGGGACCACTGGTGTCCCTGCAGTAGGAGTGGCTCCCAAGGAAACAGAAGTTCAAGAAACCCTCGCTTCGGAAAACTTTCAGATCTGTAAGGTAAGTTATCACTTATAGATCTCTTATGTGGTGTGTGTAAACGTTGTTCCATTTTTGGTTCTAATTTACAAAGTTTCCGATACGGTCGGTTTACTATTTGGTCTGTAGTTTGGGTTGGTTAAAATATTGCAGACTTACCCATTGTTTTGCAATAGTGAAACTTGAAAGGGGTGACTTTTCATCTCCGAACCAACTGACTGGAATAAGCTAACAACGCCCCCGACTGTAATAACTGACTTGCAGGCAAATATATGCGTTTTATTCTGAGCCTTTCAGGGATTCGATCGAGTATACAGACTATGATGGGTCAACGCCGTACAGCTGCTAAAATGTTTAATTGATGGTTGACTAGCAAGCAGGGTTGCCATTTTTATAGACAGATAACACATAGAAGCTCGGAATATAAATACAACACCAGCAATATGCACTGAATAAAAAAAAAAAACTGTCCTCGAAACATGCGTTTTTAAATGTATATAACGTATAGTAGATGACCAGCATGTGCTGCAATAAACAATCTCTATTTGTTTATTTTTGATAGATATGATATTTTACGAAAGTGTGTTTATCAAACACAATCTGACATTTTACAGGGAGCTTTGTCGTTTTCCCTTGCACGGGTGAAAATTGGCCTGAAAGTGCAGAACAGACAGCTACTTACATTCAGTCGATGTGCATTCAGCTGTTCACTGTATTTCGGTTAAACTGACCCCATCGTCTAAAGATGTACAATGGACAAGCAACAGTGAGCTGAAACATTACTTCATAACAATATCATAGCTTCAGACTATATTGATTCTTTGTAGAAGTTTTTACAATTGCTAAGATCAAAACAGTACTGGAGTGGGTCTTAACTGCTGCTAAATGCACATTTGAAGCGTTGTAGCCTGTTTCCCCAGGTACAAGGTATTCTATACAGCATTTCATTAATAAATAATTCAGCCTTGCCCAAACTGCAGAATAAGCTTTGGTGTAAAATTGTTGATTTGACGAGATTTTTCTAACGGAGTACTGATGTTTTGTGTGATTCAAAGGGATTTTCGGAACTGAAGTAAAGAGTTCATATTATAATGACCGTGGCTGCAATAGCAGCATACAAGATTATATAACAACCTATACTTAAAACGCGTTCTGGTGCTGCAGTTGGCATAATCAGTTTGTTATAAAGTGCTAGCTCAGTCAAACTGTGGAACCATTACCTACGATTGTCTGTACATGTTTGAATTATTTAGCATTTTGTATGTGAGGGATCATAATATATAGTATCTTATTTGTTGTCTACTTCTTCAAAAACCTTTATTTGTCATGAGCAGTAGACTTCAAGTTTGAAACCACAGATGTGCAATGACATGACAAGCCTTTAGACTTGAGAGTGATATTGAGAGTGAATATATTCTGGTAAAAATTTAGGTATCATATCAACGCATTCATTCAAGAAACACAATGTTTTCAGGCTTAACCAAAATTAAGATTAGGTATAAAAGCATGATGATGCATTAGTCATTCACTGCCCAGAGGCTTATAACAAAAATAATATCATAGTACCCTTTCTAAACCAAATACAAGTTACTATCTTACACTGAAAACAAACAAACACATTACAATATATGCACAGTACCTCCTTAATTTATTTATGTATTTGTATTCAAACAGAAGAATATGTACATACAGTCAGGGAATAGCCATCTTAAGCTGGCTACTTTTAATATTATCTACAAATATTACTAAAGATTAGGTAGATGTCTCTGAGGTGACGGAGAAAGCAGATTCAAAGTCAGCCCTGGTGACCATGGGATGTTGAAATTATATTAATATTATATACATTTCAAATCCAGATTTTGATAAATGAGGTCAATGAGGGTGGCAGCTGATAATATTATCTGTTAGGACAACTGGTAAGATGGAGGCAACCTAACATTGAAAAATCTGATATTTCTGCTTTATTATTATTATTATTATTATTATTATTATTATTATTATTATTATTATTATTATTATTATTATTATTATTATTATTATTATTATTATTATTATTATTTGTTTATTTAGCAGACGCCTTTATCCAAGGCAACTTACAGAGACTCGGGTGTGTGAACTATGCACTTACAATTGTAAGTGACTCTGCATAGTTACAGAGTCACTTACAATTACGTCTCACCCGAAAGATGGAGCACAAGGAGGTTAAGTGACTTGCTCAGAGTCACACAATGAGTCAGTGGCTGAGGTGGGATTTGAACCGGGGACCTCCTAGTTACAAGCCCATTTCTTTAACCACTGGACCACACAGCCTCCTATTATTATTATTATTATTATTATTATTATTATTATTATTATTATTATTATTATTATTATTATTATTATTATTATTATTATTATTATTATTATTATTATTATTATTATTATTATTATTATTTGCATTATCCAGACCATTGGAATACCTTCTAGTCTGGTAACTGATACAATAAATCTTAGTGATGAGAATGTCTGGTGGCTTTGTTTATATTGATGTCTATGTTGATCTTAAAGCATAAAGCTGCTAGTTTTAACCAAATTTGATTCAATTTCAACTGCCCATTTAATATCAGACTTGTACACATTTTCCTACAGGTGTTCACACAGCTGAGCTCTCAATTTTGTTACAAGTAACAGTTCCAAATGAAAAGCACCTTCCTGTTATATCTCAGTGTGATAGTGGAAGAAAACAATTTCATGGAAAGCATGTCTATGGGCGGGTCCAGTTTGTTTAAAAAAATGTCTGAACAAAATGCAGTTAACAAGGCTAAAAAAAATCAACAAATTCAAACGGGGAGTCCCAAGATCAATTTGGTCCCAAGATATGACCTTGAGAACATGTTCTTAAACCCTGTTTGATGGGAACTGTTCCCCAAATAGAGTTCAAGCAAGTTCACTGGACACCTCTTGATGTGTAGAGAATCTGTGAACCAACCTGTGGGTAGCTTCTGTGAAAAGTACTAGGGTTGGTGTTACTTTTGACTTCCATAGGAAATTCATTGTCATATGCCACACATTTTTGGTTCCATAAATCTCATAGTAGTTGGGCTGACAGGACAGACTGTTTAAACGTGACTAGCAATGCATTTCAGAAGGCCTTAATACTAATTATGTGGGTTTTTTTTTTTTTGGGGAGGGGGGGGGGGTAACATGTTTTCGATTATGATTTGAAGCAGAACATAGGAGCCAGTGATGATGTTACTGTCGTAATTAAGAACTGATGACTGATAACAGCAGTTAGCGCAGCATTCCATTTAATAAGGTCATATGGAAGCGCACTGATTTAAAACCAATGCAGTAAAGGCAGTTGTTTTTGTATTTTTTTATTATCTTGTTAAAATCACTGCATTGATGAAATAATTAGATTACTTTAACATTACACTAGGTGTAACATCTCTACACAAGCCTTATAAACAAATCGATTAAAACTTTACAACTGCTCACCCAGCATTACTGTACTCATTTACCTATAAATCACATTCTTTTTTTTTTTCCTGTGTTGTTACATCACTTGAATCGACAAAGCCCAAACAATAGCGTGCAATGTTTAGAAGGCTATCTTTTGAAGTAAGGATTTTGTAAATGGCTTATGTTTTCTGACTGACTCATTTATTTGATAGCAATAAGAAGATCTGGGATACGCCAATAGATATTGCAATGTATGAATTGATGAATGCTCATCTGAAGGTCTTATTCAGATTCCTTTGTTTCAGAAATACCAGCTATGGTTAATATACATTTCTTAGTGATGTGTGAGATTGAAACAATTACAATTTGAAATCTGAGTCTGTGTTTTACGATCTCAATTCCAACACCTACCAATACATTTAGCAATGTGTTTTATTCACATCAGTGCAAAGGCAAGCCATAAGCCTTAACAAGACATAACAAGTGCTACTGAGTCCCCCTTAAAGTAACAATGGGAAAAAATATCCATCTAGTACATTTTGACTGATGTTATCAAAATGCAAAGTCATGTTCAAATATATCATGTTAAGTCTTTTTCTTAACAATGCATCTTCACAATGACTCTTCTTTCAGTTGACATTTATTTCAGGTTGAATGTTGACACAGTATTTCAAGAAAAAAACAAAAAAAACAGTTTGCCACTGGAGTTCTACAACAACTGAGAGAATGTGCAATTGCATTTTTTTCTGGCAAGTAAAACTCTCTAGAACCTGCAGAAAACATTACTATTGATACATATAGTATACCTCCCAAGACACTACTGGTGGGACATATTGCCAGAGCTCTGTCTATATCTCATGAGCCTCTAGTGCTAATGAAATGTGGTGTACACGTGAGGGCAATGCATTATTTCTTGTAATGATTTCACTGCATGTAGAAGGTGCCAGCACTAAAGTAACTCACAGAGCAATGTTGTTTGGGCACTGTATCTTTTACCATGTGCCTCCAACAACAATGCAAAGCAAAGTCACCCATCATACGCATCCTTTGTATTTTTTAATTAACATTACAGCCACTTTTCCATTTTATGGCATCCTCTTTTGATTTCCATTTGATGATTAAACTGAGAACCGTCTGTTGGTCACCAAACTAATTTAATATAGTTTTTTAGTTTTAGTTAGCAGACGCCTTTATCCAAGGCGACTTACAGAGACTAGGGTGTGTGAACTATGCATCAGCTGCAGAGTCACTTACAACAACGTCTCACCTGAAAGACGGAGCACAAGGAGGTTAAGTGACTTGCTCAGGGTCACACAATGAGTCAGTGGCTGAGGTGGGATTTGAACCGGGAACCTACTGGTTATAAGCCCTTTTCTTTAACCACTGGACCACACAGCCTCCTATAGCACTTCCTCCCACCAGCAGCAGAATTTTTCCCGTGGAGTTTATTCTCTTTACCCCAAATTCAATTCACTAACCCACTGTACATTTTATAAAGTTATAATTAAGGGTTTCTAGTTTTTGGTTTTTATCTTCCATCTCTCTCCATCCCTTTAAACCTTAATTAATAGTTGTTAAGCCTTAACTGAATACCAGAGTGTTTAAATTAGCGACACACTACTAGAAACTAATGCAATGGAAATTAATAAACTGATTTTGGTGATTAGAGCCAGAATGAAATGCAGGTTCAAATAGAATCAGGTGAGATCAATGCACGTAGTTTGTTAACTCAATCAAGATATGAGGGTAAAAAGAAATAAGTTCCTTTGGTAATTAGTGTTTGATTAAGAAAGCAAATCAGCTCAAAATATGTTTAAAGGGACATCACGTGATCAAAAATATAAAGCCCTAGTTATAATGCCTACAGTAATAAAGCATGGGTACTGTATTATAGTGGCCTAGGCACATACTTGAGTTAAAATTAAGCAGGTTTTCAATCTTTTTATGCAATTGTAATTATATTTAGTCTTCTGAGTGCAAAATGATAGCACATGTAAAATGAATGCTATGAATAAACGAAGCCTATTTATCTATCAGGGGATTCATAAGTTAAGGAGCTGCTCTTGAATCCTACTTCAATTGGACTGTAGAGATTCTTTCATTTCAACAGGCCTTTGGTGAAATTACTTAATTCTGTAACTGTGGCTCATCAGATTGCTCTAGGAGTAAGATACCTTAGTATTGCAGTATGTGTACAATCTACAATGCCTTGTAAACCAGTAATATATATATTATCTCTTAGTTGAAATAATGTATATATGTGTTAGGACCAAAGGCTGTTGTCATTATCATATGTTCTATGTTTGTAAAATCTTGTTTCCCTTTAAATAAACCCAGCTTTCACACAAAAATGTACATATAAAATTGAGCATTAATATATTTGGTAACAGTGGGAAATGGAGCACAATGCCAGACCTATCTTAAGAGAGTTCGTGTTTTCTATATAATTACTTTTCATTCTTCTGATAGTTCAGCTTGGGTTTCAGACACAAATTTTTGGCCAATTCTTTGTAATCTTAACAGATATTTGGGTCATAATAGGTTTTAATTCCAGAGAGAAAAAAAAAATGTTGCAGTGTATCTAGATCACACTCCTTCCTGTAACAATGCTGGCTTCCTTTTCTCACCACCATACATCACTCATTTCAATCAAGAGCACCAGCATTGTTGCAGGAGGGAGCATGAACTGTGATGTTTTGAAGAGAAATGATTTTTCTCTTGGTGAACACAGAAGTTGTTCCCTAGTTGATTCACCTATGATATATGAATTAAAACATAGTAAAACAATTTGAAGTATGTTGTGATATGGACAACACTGTATACAGCAAAGGTAAAGTAATGTGTTTCTGCTAAACCCTGTTGGGGGTTCTGTAACACTCGAAGACTAGTGTAACATGCATTGCATCTTATCTTAATATTAGGGACCTAAAAGAAATCAGCTATCTGATCACCAAACCTGAAAATAATACAATTGTTGCAATGCAAAAACAATAACTAAAAAAGCTGAAAAACATTTGCATGTCATTTTAGCATGAGAAGGCAATTCATCCACCCTTTTTAACTGTACCATGTCTTGGATGCACATTCCCTACAGCATGAGGAATGTGTTTGGTATGTGTATGCTACGTAATATTTTAATGACAATGGAACAACTTTTTTAAAGACATCTGACAAAGAGACCTTTGTGGTATGGAAGGCTACAACATATATATTTCAGCCTCTCATTTTAAAAAGGTATTAAACATACAATGTTTGCTCTGCATCTCGTATGTGAACCAGCTTAGCTTATTCTACATCATTATTTTGTATAATCCATGTGGAGGATGGTAATAGGTATGCTGTGTTCTAGTGTGTTCCATTTCTTAGTGCTTGCAGGTTTTATAAATGGTTTGTGGTGTCTGCCAAGCCAGCTACCTTTGTAAAAATGAACACCATGACTCCATAAACCCATTTTGAATTGCATTATTGTAAATACCTATCAGTAAGATGAATAGCCTTCTTCAAATTCTGAAATATAGTTTATATAGGTTAATACAGGTTTAATCCCTAGAAGAAATCAAGAGCAGAACCTTTCTAAGTAATGGGATAGAGAATATTGGAATTAGGTTACAGAGATAAACCATGAGGAAAAACATGTAAGAAATAACCAGTTAAAATTTCGACACAGGAATTTTCTGGATGGTCGTTTATCAAAATATGTATACAGAGTTTCAGTTGTCCAATGTTCATTTCAATAGGGAATTTCATAAATATTCACTACTATTAAAAACAAAGAAGTCTGTAGAAAAGAGTAACACAATGGCAAACACTTCAATATAGCCAACATACTTTTTCATTGTAATACAGTACAATAGTACAATATTTTTAAATCTTTTTTAATAGCTGCATTGGATATTGTTGTATCTATATTGTCTGCAAGTAATAACCTTGATCAATAGGTATTTTGGTTTAGACATATATTTATCTTGATGTATACTGGTCATCTTATCTAAATTTCTTATTGTTGCAATCACTTTGAAGTGGAATCTGTTTTACACAGTGAATTTGTTCATCACCATGCTTGGTATTGGCTGGTGTTTTCAATTGATTGATTAAAGGAAAATAACTTCTAGGTAATCGTGTATTTTGCTGAATGCTCATGTCATTAGTAAGGATATTGGTAAACGCTGTACAAAATGATCTACATGCTGTGTCTAAACTGATGGATATGTGTGCATCAACCTCCTCTGGGAATTAATGTACATTTTAGTATGATATAGTATGTGTATGTTTTGTTAACCAGCAAGCCAGTCTTAATAAAAGTGTTGCTGTGCTAATCTTTAGCCATTTGTGTGCAGTGTATTTTTTTCTTAAGCTGCTTGCCTATACCACATAGACATCTAACAATGTATGAGCAAATATCTTAAGTATTAAAAGCTGCTTCAAAAAAAAGAAGGACAGTGAAGTGGATTTTTCACTCACAGTGGCAGCCATCTCCAGTGGGATACAGTATGTACTTGGTTTGGCTCAATTCACTGCTGCAGTGCAGGCACTTTTTGTTTCAAAGCAAGCCGTTCCTTGTGAGTTTGGATTCACTTACAACACCACTGACAGCAATGTGTCAGATAACAATACTACTGAAATTGAAAAAAAAGGTTTCTCTACCAGTAATTTAAAATAACATACATACCATGTGTACTGTGTTTGGAATACATAACAGTATAAGATGGGATTGTAAACACCCTCAGACCTCCATAGGTATTGTTTAATGTAGTTTGAGTTTTATACATGGGAGCTATTTGACTGTGTTGATAGGAGTGTAAAAGGCTTGCAAAAGCTATTAACCAAAACCACAGGAAATCAGGCGGCATTTGAAATAGGGATGCTATAAAGTACTTCAACCAAAATAAAACAACACTAATGATTTTTAACAAATATCAACAATAAGGTTCAACTGTTGGCTGGTTATAGCAGTAGAGCTCCTTGCTAAGCCCAAGCCTCTACAAGACCAAGCACAAAGCCTAGCTGCAGCCTTTTATAACCACCGACCTTGCAGGTGAATCAACTTTAATTAATCGATTGCACATCGGCCAGCTAATGAGGATCAGGTGTTCTTAAGCAAGGGATCAATTAACCCCAAGCAAGTCAAAATCACACAATTTCTACCTATATACACACATACACACACACACACAATACAATACAATACAAAACACCAAACCACCTCCAAAATACACACTGTTTACGAATGTATCAAGTGCAGGGTTTTCACCCTATCACGATGAGAAAGAATGCAGCACTGGGACATGTACCTGTAGTGGTATCTCTGCTACTTGTATTGTTCTGTATCCCAATATTTGAAGAATATTGAAACATATAAACATGTTTGTCATTTATTTTCATATTACCTTGTTGACTGCCTTGCTTGTGCCTTTCTACAGTAGAATGGTGTTAGAGCTAAATTTCAATCCCTTCTCTCCCACAAACAATGAAGTGATCATTGAGGCAAGTCATGTCTCCTGCTTTTTGTGCTTCAAACCTGCCCAGCATGGAGCCTAAGATGAAAGCAGAAAGCCAATGTTAGAATTGCCACCAACCAAGGATTTCTCAGAACTGTTTTGTATTTAAACTTTTTTTTTTTTTAGTGCCAAGGCTGGACGGCTGTGTGTTCATAGTATTCCCATTTATATTCTACAATATAGTAATCTAGTTTTCACCAGATAAAGGTAAAATTGGTCCTGCTGATAAATAGCACCATAATCGCCATAGTCTGTCCAGGTTTTAGCCTATTTTGTGAGCATTTATTTGTATTACTGTGTATGAGGGAATATCTGCATAAGTCAAAGTGAACATACCAAGAATGCTGAGGTCTGTTCACATGCAACAAGTATAAATATAACCCATTTACAGATACTGGCAATCATCTCTCAGTTATATCCTGATTTACTGTTAATATGCAAGTACAAAAATACAGCTAGATTTGTTTTCTATTCATTCTTTATTTGTTCCCTTGTGATTTTTATTGAAAAGAGGGAAAAGGTTGATCAAGAGAGCAACGTTATAGATGTGATACAGTTTAGTTCAAACACAGCACATTACGGTTTCAGAAATTACTTTATTAAATTTGCCAAAGTTACTAAATGTCCTTACTAAAAAGTACACAATTATTAAAAAGACAAGATTACCAACGGCCTCCAACCGAGTATGTGCATCAGAACAGTACTGCACACGATTTAATAGCAGAGGACAGTGTTCTGCCTTTTTATTCCAGTGTGGTATTGCAGTAACAGTACCTTCGGATTCTTTTCTTTTTTGTGTGGGACCCAATGGGTTAAAAATAAAAAGCTAGTTACTGTACCACAGTATATGGTACAGAATTATTATTAAGGATGTGACCTGGACAGATGAACAATTAGATCGATGGCTAAGAGTGCATGGCTTTTCTTTTTCTTTATGCTCTGAAACATGACTTATTGATTGATGAAAGGCAGTTCCAGTTTACTGATCCATTGGAATTTGATTGTTCTTTTTCCAGGGAAAGAGACATTTGTGAATGTTAATAGTTTCCCCTCCTCTGCCTGCTTCTTCAGCTGTATTATTTTAAGCAGGGCGTCATATGCCCTTTTTTCATGAAATAACAAATATCATTATCTATTACTCATGATAGCAGAAGCCCAATATCACACCTGCTGTGCTATTCTGCAAAGAAAAATATAACAGAAAAACAAAAGTGTCAGGTAATAAATGGTTGCAGATCCAATTTATCATGCGGTGCCTAAACTAGAGTTCTATATATAGCTGCAGTTTATACTGGCATATCTTACTGGCAAACACACTCCTCCGACTCACACAATCCCCAGGTTTTCATTAGGGATTTACATCTCCCAATCTGCACTCGAAGTCTGTTTAGGCATCTGCAGGACAACCAGTGATGGGAGCCTCCAGATGCCATCTCTTCCACTGGTAGAATGCCTCTGTCTCGCCATTCTATTGATCTGTCCCCAAGTTCCCCCCAGTCCTTCCGCCACAGGCTCTCTGTATTAGATTTCTCTGAGGTTATTAGTGGTTCTGTCCTGGTGAGAAAACTCATCCTTGAGGTCAGGCGTCGGTGGACATATTTGTGTTTGTGGAGTGGGTGGTGTTTGCCAGTTTCTTGTTTTAGACGGTCATTGTCTCCTGCTGTCTTTCTTCTTATGTGTGGTGGGGCAATTCCAGCTAGGGCATGCAGGCAGTGTACCGGGGTAGCCTTAAGACACCCAGTGACGATGTGGCAAGTATCGTTCAGCGCGATGTTGACATGTTTAACATGGCTTGTCGCACCCACATAGAACAGGCATATTCTGCTGCAGTGCTAGGGCGGTGTTGTGTAGGGTGGTTGGTTGGGCTCCCCACTTGACCAGTTTTCACAGGATGCTGTTCCGTGTACCCACTTTAGCCTTGATGTTCATACAGTGCTGTTTATATGTCAGTGCTCAGTCTAGGGTCACTCCCAGGTACACAGTGTGGCTGTGATGAGTCAGTTTTGCACCCTCTTAGCTGACATGCAGTGTTCGCTTTTCTTTGCGGTTCCTCAGGTGGAAGGTGCATATCTGTGTGTTGCTTGGGTTTGCCTTAAGTTGGTTTTCCTGGTAGTAACTTGACATTTCTGTGAGTGACGTACTGACAAGTGGGTTCCAATTGGGCAAGGCTATTTCATTGTTATTTTTGAGGATACTTGAAAATATTTCTTCCGTAACTATGCTTCTTGGCTGTTAGTGATCTGTCAAAGTGAACAATGAAGAGACCAGACAGCAAGACAGGAATTAGTTTGTTTACATTGGACCATACAAATTAATCACACATCTAATGCATAATAGGAAGATTGCTCAGCCTTTCTGGAAGGAGAGTCCAAGGCTAAAAACAATAATAGGAAAAACATACAAAAGAATCAAGACAAATACATAATTAATGCACCCTGTACTATCCACAGAGCGTATACAGTTCTACATGCCAGTAAAGATGGTAGTGTTTTATGTATAATAGATTGCATACCCTTGTGGGGTGGGAACTAAATCAATTTTCTTATCTTCGCTATGTGGAAATGTACAGTAAATGGTTACCTACCAGGAACTGCTCAACAGTGCTTGTTTGTCACGTAGTAATGATTTAAAAAACAAAAATATCTTGGGGTCTATTCAGTGGATCTAAATGACGGTGAATCTGAATAACGTAATTGTTTAAATCATTAAAGAAGGGAAGTTTGCCATCTATGATAGTATGTGTAAGTCTCTTTAGTACTTTAAGGTATTTTCATATTTAAACACAGACAGTATTTAGATCTGCTATTGCTTAGATCAATGTAATAGACCCCTTAGCTGTTAAAGCATAGTTAAATTGCATAGCTGAAAATGTTACTGTAATGCTTGGATTTTAAAGGAACAATATTGAAAAATGGTTATGATTCTGTTCCTCAAGCCAACCCCAGTTACAACTGGTTGCAACCCATCAACTCTGTGCGAGAATACAAAATGTGTGAAGGGACCTGGCCAGTTCCGTCCACAAGATTTGCATCATCTAGAATTGTAGGATTGCGACATCATTAAAAAAACAAACAAACAAAAAAAACATATGAACATAATTTAGATCTTTAATTTAACATCATGTAATTAAAGAAACTACATAATAGTAGTACAGCATTTGATGTTAGATTTTGAAATGTCACATTTTTTTCAGTTTTTCATTAAGTATATGGAAAATTACAAACCGGTATGTAATTCAATATGTTAACGTAACATTGTTCAGCAGATTTCATTCGACAATGAAGCAAAAAGGATTTCATTGTATAGGGTGATGCTAAACTTTTGGCCATAGCTGTAGATCCCAGACCCAATGCACAATACCTCCTCTTGTAACTTACAAGTCCCTTTCTGTTAATTTGTCCATATTTGTATTTACCTGAATCTGTAGTTCATGACCTTGAGCTCCCTTAACTCACAGGTTGGAGTGATACATAAATCAGAGGTTAATATGAAGCAGATTCTTTTTAGCTGGAAGGATAATGAGCAGCTTATTTGTCACCCTGATTGTTACATCTCCCACTTCATGCGCAAAGGCCACATGCAAGGCTAAAGCAAGCATGAAAACAGCTCCACGCAGGGCATAGCTAGGAAAAGAGGCTACAGGAAACAGTGGACTTAATAGCAGGTAATAAAACAGCTCCCTCAATAAAAAATGGTAGACCTTAATTAGCAGTAGGTTGACTGATGATAACAGGACTGCTTTATTTTAAAACCTCAGTATTTTGTATAGTAGACTACTTAGTGATGTGATGGGTTTTGATTTACTCTAAGTGCATTATTTGATTTTGGTTCTGGGTTGTTTATTTGTGGTTCTTTATGTTTCTTGGTTTACTCCTGCTTCACAGAGACAAAACACCCAAGTAAAGCATATCACTTTACAAAGTCATCTGCTGTTTCCTGGATATGTATGAAATGATGTAAAAACAAATTAGAACACTTAGCAAAGATAAGCTGAACTTGTGTGTTTATTGCTGATCTTTTCAGCAATAACATCCAGGGCGTTATTTACCAAATGAGTACCGGTATATACCACTAGAATGTTAAGGGACCATGCAGATATGTTTAACACAGCTGTATAGTGTACAGCAATGGCCAAAAGTTTAGCACCGAGACATAATTAAAAAAAAAAAAAAAAGAAAATCATTTAGATATTTTATTTTATTTAATGCTATCAAATGAACTATAAAATGATATTGCAAAAGTGTACCGGAAACCATACTAGCAGTACTTAATATTTTCCAGTGCATTCCATTGTGTTTTAAGACTTCCTTAATCCTCTCAGGCATGAACTGTCCTGTCAGACCCCAAACATTCTCAATAGGATTGAGATCCAGTGAATTCCCAGGCCAAAACTGCAGTGGCGTGATACTGTTATCTTCTAACCATTTCTTCACTTTGGCTCGATGGCAAGGGGCTCTGTCGTCTTGGAAGTAGAAATCACTGTTTGGAAAATGGTTCTAAGCTGCAGGGAGGTGGTCTTGGAGTGTTTTCAGGTACCAGTCCTTGTTCATAGATGCCCTCTTGGGTAGAATGAGTAGGGATCCTGTACATTTGGCAGAAAAATATCCGCAGATCTGGACAGTTTCCGGATGCTTCGTTGTTGGGATGATACAGTCTGGCTTGTATCTTTCTCCTGGCGCGCAATGCTGACTTTTGGGCATCCAGACCTGGGAGCAGCTTTACAGCTTCCAGCTGATCCTTGATACTGTACCTTGGCTGGCATAATCTCTGTTGGCTATCTGACGACCGCTAGAACCTTCCTTATGAAGTGTAATGATGGCTGAGCGTGTTTCCCCATGGCTTGCTCTGAAGTTACAAAATCTGTGTAAAAATCATGCTTCTGTAGCTTAAATGTACTCGTTACCACTTGTAATGGTCATCTTTTGATTACTTCTAACTGAGTAACATGTGTCAAGATTTGTGATGTCCTTTTTCAGAAATCGTGTGCTTTCATATAAGATTTTGAAATGTCATATTTTTCCATTTTTGTCAGTTTTTTGTTAAGCATATCAAAAACTACAAAGTGGTATGTCATTTAAAATGTTAATGTACAATACATTAACATTATTCAGCAATTTGCATTCAACTTTACTAAGCAAAATTAGATAATTCTAGGGTAATGCAAAACTTTTGGCCATAGCTGTATATTTTCTCTTTATATGGAAATAGAATAATAACACCTTCTGAAAATTGTTAAGCTTTTTTACTTCTGTTGGCTGCGAACATAGGCTAACATTAAAGCTACCAAATTTCTGGGAGGCTGAACCAGGACACATGGTGAGCCAGTGGGTGGGAATGGGTAGAATTGAAATCTCTTTCTACCAAAATGTAATTTTCCACAAAAATATGTGTACAGTTGTCCCTCGCTGAACCAGACATGTAAGGAGAGAGACAGGTTGTCAGAAATAATGAGGTGTCACCGCATGGAATTTAGAATCAGGGATTCATAACTGGGGAGCATGGATTTTTTTGAAGGAGTAATGCTCGTTTTCAATACCATGTGGAAGTTAGAACCATTTTACTGTCTGTGTAATACATTTAAATGGCACAGGTGTTCATATAGTGATGCAGCCTCTGTGTGAACAGGTACAGGTGTTTATATTGTGCCACAGCATCTGTGTGAATAGAGATAATCATCCTTTATGTGCTAGGAACCAATTTGAAGAAAGTGTTGTACATTTTTTGTTGGTTGTACCAATTTACAGAATTATTTGTCACTTTTGTTTGAAACTAACAAACTAACATTTTTCATTTTGGTGCTATTCTGTGTTCAGTCCACAAGGGTTATTTATTTTGATGGTATTGAAAAAAATAAATCCTGAGCCCTGGTTCTGAATCCCCGATCACTAGTTCTGATTTCCATGTGGTTCAGGTGTCCGTTTAAAAAAAAAAAATGACACACACACATACATGTACAGTGCTTCATTTATTGCAAATGTAAAATAATTTCTGTGAAATAACATTCATATGTTCTCTGTACACATTACATTATGTCAAGATATAAATCTGCACAGTAAGTCTATACAGTAAAGTATACATAGGGCTCTTTGTTTAGTTTTTATTTTTGGTCAAGTTTGTTAATTAAACTCTTGTAAAAGCAGTTGATTGTGAAACAAGATCAATTTAGTTGAATGAGACTATAATTCTGTTTCATTGATAATGTAAAAAAAAAAAAAACAGCTCCTTCATTAAAATTGCTTTTTGTGGATTTGAAATCTTAATGACTCATTGCAAAAATATTATAAACTGTTTTGCAAATAATAGTTTCCTCTCACGATTTGTGTTCGGTTTGAATTAAAAATAAGGAGCTGCCTTTCTTTTTTTGTACATCAATCAATGAAACAGAATCAAGTTGCAATCAACACTCCAAAAAAAGGGACACCACATGATCAAAAATAAAAACTGAAAATGAAGAGCCCCAAGTATACAGTACTGTAGTAAAATTAAATGAATACCTAGCACACTTTTTTCTATGTGTAGCCTACGTGTCAGTTCCTGTGCCAGTCAGCTGGTGTTAAACTACCAAAATATACTGACATTGGTAGAAGCACGTGGTACTCACAAAGAAAACAGTTTCATCAGTCCAGCCAGCACCCTGGACGAAAAACTTAAAACCAGGACACAATCACGATTTCCACAATTGGATCGGGACACTGGGATAGCCTTTCTGAAACTGGGACTGTCCCGGCCAAACTGGGACGTTTGGCAGCTAACAGGGTAGTTTTGTGATGAATTCATTCTTTAAACATTTCCAAACATGTTCATAGTTGAACACAGCACAGCACTGGCTTAATTTGCCATTTTTTCACTTTTATTTATGCATTTTAACTTATTGAGAACAAGTGATGGATAGAATCAATGCCTCAGTTTGAAGTTAAAGCCAACAGTTGATATTGTTCTAGTCTTTCTTTAATATTATCTGAATATTGTTCTTAATAAAATAATGGAAGACTAATGAAGCTGTTGGCTTCCTTCAACAATGTGGTGACTTGTCAAAATCCTAATTCAAAATATAAATTTCTATTTTGTTTCAGACGGTACGTCATGGCTTCCCATATCAGCCCACTGCCTTGGCTTTTGACCCAGTGCAAAAAATTGTGGCCATTGGAACAAGAACAGGAGGTGTACGAATGTATCCTTTCACATTATTTGTTATTTTCAGAATGGCCTGCTAAAGCAACCAGAATTAATCTGAAAGGTTGGATTTCTTCTCAAGGTAAGAAGTGTACATTTCCTAAAAAGTTTATTTTTTCTCTCACAGACACAGCTCTAGAGACAAAAGTACTGCTTGCTTTCATTTTGCCTGACATTTATCTTAATGCAACCTGAGAGGCGTGCGTTTAGGTTATGGGGATGTTAAGTACTGGTAATTCATCACTGGCAATGCTGGCAACTTAAAACAGAGGAGAATAGGATTCTAGCAAGTGGTTCAGCCCTCTCAATCTGCAAAGCCGTGAAGTGGTTTTTGTGTTGCTCTAAAAAAAAAAAGAAACAGGCAAGGAAAACAGGATGTGTATGACATAACATAATAGCTAGGATTCATGGCATGCTGGTATTTCCTGTTTTCTAATTTGCTTTTTTAAATATTTGCCATGATAAAAAAAGACACAGATTATTCTGTGTTTGTCTTCTATTGAATACTCAATACAGTAGGTTTTTGCAAAGGAGGTCAACACTAATTGATATTAATTTCAGTGTCATAGTAGGGGTGACCACAGTAATTACATTGTAAATATATATAGGGCCCTATGTACTGTATCATAGTGCTTTCTTTTGTATGTAGGTATTTTCATTTTTTCGTTTTCATCGTGTTTGCTTCTTTTGGTTTTGGTTTGGTTTACAATAAAAATACTTTAAATAAATAAATAAATACATCTATATATAAAGCCAAATTAAAGCACTAACTGACCCTCAGTATATTTCTAGTTTATAGCCTGTGTTTACTCGCTGCTCAAATTAAGATTGCAAATGCTGCAATAAGATGGAGATCATGTTATGTCAATCGTGTTATGTCAGATGCTATCCGTTAGCTTGCAGCAGACTAGCATACATGCCTTGAATGCTTTAAATCTTGAAATGAAAGTATTAATTACATCAACATTTCCTGTCACTGATTCATTTCACCCCCCACCCCTCTCGCAAGCAGCTGTAAAAAAAATGGATAAACAAAAGATAACATCATCGACAATGTCACAGAATTTTGACATGGCATATAGATCAAGTGTGACATTCTACCATACCTGTGCTGTTACAGACTTTTTATGTCCATGATTTACTGTACATTTTGTTAACTATAATCTATAGTAATATTTTAAATTACATTTGTATTTGTTATTATCCATCCATCAAATGCATTTTTAGACAATTTTAAACTGGTTTAACAGTTTGTGATCACTGCTTGGTGTTTGTATTATAAACGGTCGCTTTTCAATGAGCTTTATTTTGGAAATGTCTGTGTAGAGCTGTCAAGCTAAGTATTTAATGCAGCATAAATACCGCAGATCTATCACTTTCCATACATCTCATTCTACACAATGTATTTTTTTATATTTGGGCTATTCCTCTTTGGTAAGTTTGTTAAAGTATTATAATAATCCTGACTTTATTTTATGAAAGAGGCATGGAAATACATATATATTTGTTTTCATTTGTAGCTTTTTACTTTCACCTGCAGTATTGAATGTTAGTAATAGTTCCATTCCGCTGGTAACAAGCGTGTGGGGCAGATTTAATCCTTGTGCAATAATTTGTATAGCAATAAAAATAGTAATTCATTCTAACAATGCTACTTATTTGAAAGTGAAACTGGAAGGCAATATTCTATTTTTGTTTGATGTACAGTATTATTTATGATGTTATTATATTGTTGCTTTTGGAAAGTTTATGTATTTAATAAGTGGTAAAACCAAGCATTTACGTTTAAATCAAGACATACTGTATGGCAGTATACAATACAAGAAGAAAAAACATATTTATTGATTTCATCATGTTTATGTTCTTGATATTCTGCCTCAGATATTTACATTTCAGGATGAGTTCAATTGACGCGATTTATTTCTGTCAGTGTCAAAAATCGGAGTTGTTTACAGTTATATTTAACATGTCTTGTCAACCCCTTCGACTTGCTAGCAGCTGAAAACCATTTCAGGACATTACCGTTTCCATTTTCTCCCCTGCTAAGCAAAAGGAGACCGAGTTAAAACAACAACAACAACAAAAAAGATCATATTACTCCACCAGCATAGAGCAGAAAAAAGCTGTTAAGCTTTTATTCTTACATTTTGCCACTGTGGGGTTTTGTAGAAATTAGATGTACTCAATGGTATACACAATGGTATTCAAAATGACACTAACAATACATATGTTAGCTTTTACCGAAACATGGTCTTTAATTCCTTCCTTTAGCCATCACTCCGGGGGTTCTCATTGGTTCAATACTAAGATTTAATCAAATACAATTACCTATAGATGTACAGTATCTCACTATTAAAGGCATCTCAACACAACATAAGCCACCCAGGACAAGCTTAACACAAGCTGTGAAAGGGAATTCCCCTATCCAACACACCAGCCGATTGGTGCCCCCCACACACACACACACATGGAGCCAACCCTAAAACCGTTGGCAGACCTGTATAATTCCAGTTATTTTTATCACAGTATAGTATTTTATATCAGTATAACCAAGGCCGTAGCCTGCTGTGAGACACTCGAGGCACGTGCCTTGGTTAAAATCATGTTAAAAATGATTTATTTAGGCCCTTTTACAAGTTGCTTTGCCACAAATAAAAATGCATTTCATCCAGGTTTGTATTTGAAGTGAGATACTTGAAAGTGTATTTCAGTGCGTTACTCCCTACAAGACCAGGGCAACACATAGGCAAGAGTTTCAAAATCCTTACAACTTATTCCAAAGTACAGTACATGCATTAGTAAGACCTCACCTAGAATATTGTGTTCAGTTCTGGTCACCTCGTTACAAAAAGGATATTGCTGCTCTATAAATAGTGCAAAGAAGAGCAACCAGAATTATCCCCGGTTTAAAAGGCATGTCGTATGCAGACAGACTAAAAGAATTGAATCTATTCAGTGTTGAACAAAGAAGACTACGCGGCGATCTGATTCAAACATTCAAAATCCTAAAAGGTATAGACAATGTCGACCCAGGGAACTTTTTTGATCTGAAAAAAGAAACAAGGACCAGGGGTCACAAATGGAGATTAGATAAAGGGGCATTCAGAACAGAAAATAGGAGGCACTTTTTTACACAGAGAATTGTGAGGGTCTGGAACCAACTCCCCAGTAATGTTGTTGAAGCTGACACCCTGGGATCCTTCAAGAAGCTGCTTGATTGCTTGATGAGATTCTGGGATCAATAAGCTACTAACAACCAAACGAGCAAGATGGGCTGAATGGCCTCCTATCGTTTGTAAACTTTCTTATGTTCTTATATAGGGCCCTTTTCACAAAGCTTTAACTCATGAGTTATTTAAGGATGTTTTGTATTTATTAATACAAATAAACAGCATTTTAATTATTTAATTACCTTTGCATGCAGGGCCCATAATGTTTTTTCTGCAATTAAGTTTAACATTCAACAATGAGGAAATATATCTTATTAAAACAAAACCGTTTTGTTTTTTCCTAAATGAAATACATTGCAATGCATGTTCTCATTAGCGTGCTTGTGGAAACAGTTCAGAAAACCCTTCGAAATTCATTGTGAGAAACAGCACTAAGAGTAAGACACAAACACAGTCAAGGAAGCACTGGGCTGGAAGGGTTTGCAACAGGGATCTATAAAGTCATTTTTACAAACTCAAGAATTGTACTGTATATGTCTTTGTATGCATTTATTATTGCACTGTATGCATTTTGCAGTGTTACAAATATCATTAACCGTGAATATTTATTATGTTTGTTTTTTTTTTGTTTGTTTGTTTCTTTAGCAAAATAACCATAACCGGCACATTGTTTTCTGAAACAAACAAACAAAAAAAACATCCATTACAATTCTAAAACAAATAAAGAAACAACATACTTCCACTTCCAAAACTCTACATTAAATGTCTGAGTTGAGAAACATCTGTAATTGAATTTATTACATTTCTTTTAGTATATATTTTTTTAGATTTAGCCCTATGATTGATGTTAATACGAGTTAGGTAGATTGTAGGTTGGATTAGGACAGCCATTAAAGAGCCATTTCTTGTTACCCTTAATGCATTAAAAACAGCTATAGCCCCTATTCGCAAGGCTTGAACTTATTTAGTTCTTTAAAGATGTAATGTTATTTGTCATTTGAATAATTTCAATGTATGTGATTTTCCATTGTATTCTATATAAAAAATTACAGAGCCAACACATATGAAAATTCTACATTATTTTAATTGAAATGTGTATATTTACCACCAAGTATTATAATGCAAGTCAATAATCCCTTATAAACAGCACAGCTGCTGTAATACTAACAATGCATTGCACAGAAGGTAATTAAGTCATTAGTCGAGACAAGCTGTAGATGTGCTTGGTTGAGGCTGAGGTACTATTAAATATTCAAATTACAGGATGAAAACTTATAACCTTTTCCATATAATAAATTATTATAAATATTAATATAATAAACCCAAGGTTTAATTCAGCAAACACTCCTGCATTTGTAAGTACCATTAATATATATATACTGCGGTAACGTGACTGGCGGTAAAGGCTGGTCAAGGGCAGGAATAGCAAACCCAGACTCAAAAACTGCAGTTTAAAGCACGTCCGTGCAATTTTTATGAATTCACAAATAACAGGTTTAAACAAAACTCTTACCCAACACAAACTCTAAAGCAAATTAACAAATTGGCACCCAAGCTACAGCAATCCCGGTGCAGGATAGAAAGCACAACCTGCTGCTCTCAGGCCTTCTTTCTCTATGTGCTCCTAGGCCTTAGCATCGCTCTCCCTTGTCCACAGGGTTTCCCTTCCCTTTATGCAGGGGCTAAGTGTGCACACGTGTCTCATTCAACTAATAATTATTTATTTCTTTCCTAAGATGGCTACCTCTTGTAGCCATCTTTACAAAGATGAAGTAGATGTTTCCTAACCCCCAGGTTCCTAAAGCCTCCAAATTAGGGTCAGGAACACCTAGTCTACCACATATCCTCCCCCCATGTTTACAACACATACGGCCATTCTGGGTGGGTGAGGGAATGTTGATGCCAGCTGACCCTAACATTAGCTCCATGCTTTCTACTGGGCTTCTGTAAAGAGGTGTCCTTGTAACCCTCAGCCTACCCCCTAAATTCCCTTTGTCCCTTCTTGGGGCTCCTCTCCTGAGGATAGCTCCGGCAGTGGCACAAGCTCCAGGCTTGCTGTTGGCGACGCGGGCAACAATACAAGGTACTCCAGCAGTGGCAGTGCTGGCAGCAACACAGGACACCTTGACACTCCTCCAGTTGCCCCTCTTGCCCTCTCCTCCTTCTCTCCTCTCTCCATTGCTGATGTTTCCAGCTTACTGTTGAAATCAACTACTGCCACATGCCCCCTGGACCCCTGGCCAACTAACCTTGTCTGTCTCTGTGCTTCTGATGTTGCACCCTCCATTATGCACACTCTCAACCTGTCCCTGGATTCTGGCTCGGTTCCTGCTGCCCTTAAGCTGGTCCGAGTTACGCCGGCACTCAAAAAACCCTCCCTTGACCCAGCTGACTTATCTCATTTCCATCCCATCTCCATTCTCCCTTTTCTCTCAAAAACTCTCAAAAGGGCTGTAGCCATGTCAGCTGATGAAACATCTCATGGATAACAATCTGCTCGAATCTCTACAGTTTGGTTTCTGGCCGCATCACAGTACTGAAACTGCTCAATGATCTCCTGCTCAATGCTGATGCTGGTGCTCCCTCTTTCCTTGACCTAACAGCCGCTTTTGACACCATAGATCATGGCATTCTTCTTGACTGCCTTCAGAAGTATGCTGGGATCTCTGGAACCTGTCTCTCCTGGATATCCTCTTACCTATCCGGACACATGCAGTCTGTTTTCTATGCTGGACGCAGTGGTGTTGCAAACCCGGTCACTTGTGGTGTCCCCCAAGGATCTGTTCTTGGGCCCCTTCTCTTCAATATCTACAAGCTTCCCTTGGGTCACCTCATCCACCAACACAGCCTCATGTTTCACTACTATGCTGATGACACCCAGCTCTACTTTAAACTCGACCCTGGAAGCCCCTTTGCCATGGTCTGGATCTCGGCTTGCATTCAAGACATCGAGGCCTGGATGTCTGCCAATTTTCTTCAGCTGAACACTAGCAAATCTGAACTACTTCTAGTAGGATCTAAAACTCAACTTAAGAATCTAAATATAGTTGACCTGAACCTCAGAAACTGTCTGCAGCTGGCTTCCCCGACACTACGAAGCCTTGGTGTACTTCTTCGAAGCAAACTCTCCTTTGATGCCTACATCTCCTCCATGGTCAAATCTTCCTTCTACCATCTTCGAAACATCTCCAAAGTCCGTCCCTACCTTTCCCTCCCGGATGCGGAGATACTTTGTCATGCATTTGTCTCCTCTCAACTCGACTACTGCAACTCTGTATATGGTGGTCTACCAGCACGCACCATAAACTGACTGCAGCTAGTTCAGAATGTCGCTGCCAGGATCCTTACCAGATGTAAAAAATGTGATCACATTCCCCCCCGTCATGCCCAGCTGCACTGTAAAGTTCAGGATTCTTTTCAAAACTCTCCTGCTCACCTACAATGCCCTTCATCACACAGGTCCCGAGTACCTCCTCAACCTGCTGACCCGCTATGTCCCTGCCCTCAAGCTGAGGTCCTCCAACTCTGGCCTGCTTGTTATCCCCAAGCAAAAGTGCACCACACTTGGAGAACGCTCGTTTAGCTTCATGGCTCTGACTCTTTGTTCTCTCTTGCTTTCCATGCTCTTTAAGCCTGATATCTGCTATTAGCTGCTGTGTTGCTGCTACTATTTCATGCATTATGCTACAATCATGTATTATGCACTTTCCATTGTATTTAATGTATTATGCATTTTTTGTTTGTTTTACTGTATAGCATGTATTATGCATTTCTCTGTATTTAAATTATTATAGATTTTCTTGTTGTTACTGCATCTTGTAAAGTGCTTTGTGATGGTGGTCCACTATGAAATACACTATATAAAATAAAGATTGATTGATTGTTTGATTGGTTTTGCTTATTCACACTTTCTGGGTTATTCACTTTCTGGGTGTGATTTATCTGTGGTTTTTTTTACAATACAATAGACAGTTTCCATATCCAATTCTTCTTTTTTATTTATTTTTTGCCTGAGAAGTGTGGTACTTAAAGAGTTAAGAACAACAGAATCAATGTTTTATTAACAAGATGTGTAAATGTGACGCTAAGCATATGCTTGGTTACTAGAGTGGCTTTGTTTGTATAGCTCTATACCCAATAGCCTTGCAATAGGGTGCTGCTGTGATTTAATTAGGTTTGTATCTGCAGTGCACAGGGTGGAGTGTTGCAGCCCTGCCTTCCCTGCCATTTCTTTCTCTCTGTGTACCGGCTATTTGTAATCACGTCACGCACAGGCTGCACTGCAGCTCCTAGTTCCCTTCCAGCTAATATCCTAATCATGTGCTTCTTTACTACACACCCCTTCCATCCCCATATTAGCAGGAGGAGATTTTTAAGCGCAGTCAACATGCCAAAAATAACCCCTGATCTCGAGTTATATATTTCTCAGTGCTGCTATATTCAGCTGCTATAAAAAAAGCTATTGGGCTTCAATAAGGGGGTGCCCTTATTCCTCAGTCAGTAGTCAAAAAGCTATTCAGATGAATTTTCTGATGGTTGTGGATGGTGACCACACAATCTACATGTCAAAATAACAACACAGAAAGCACAATCTGGCATATATTTCATTTAGCAGATAATATTATTACCTTTATAAATGAGACTCACCTAATTGCACATGACTAACCATTTTTAAGACATTAAAGAGAGTAGTTGCTACAACTGTTTAAATAATGCACCTGTAATTTTTCTTTCATTGTTAACAACCTGACAACTTGTTATACTTAAACTTTAATGTCTGTTTCAAAACTCTTTTCAAAATGGCCGCTCTTGTGCACGGGTTTGAGATCTGTCCTCTAAATCACTGCAGGAAAAAAAAGAAAAAAGCATAACAGATACTCTGTTTTTTTTTCATACCACATTATTGCTGTGTTACCTGCTTGACAATGTGAGCAATAATCCTTACACCATCAGAGCACTAGAGCAGACATTTTGAAAACAGCTTTGAAACAGACTTTAAAGGTATAAGAGTAAAACATTGTCAGGATGTTAACAATGAAAATAAAAATGACAGGTACATTATTTAAACAGTTGTAACAACATGTGGGGACATGCAGCGCTATATGTTTCAGAAACCTGCTACTTACTCTTTAATGAAGACTGCTGTGTGTACAGCAGGGTGATTCAAAAGTCACTTGACCAGTGCAGAGATATACTGGGGAAGAAGCATGCACTCTGGAGCAATTAAATGACAGGTACAGTATCATCAGCAGATCTGGGGGGAAGAAGATAACATGGTTGACCTTATACTGTAGGGGGAGCTATAATAACATTATTTCCATAGCAGATTGACCTGGATGCTATACAACTGCCCTGCAAATAATTCACGATGATATTTCCTTTGTGCTTTGGGTAATATTATCCCAAAGATACAAGCCGTTGTGGAATCAAATAGATATGATATGACAGTGCCCTCTATACATCATTTTCCCCTTGCATGGATCCACTTTTGTTGCCTGTTTTATTGGTATATAGCACATAGTGGGAACTGTTTAACTGATTACAACAGAATGGTTTGTATATATATATATATATATATACAGTATATATAGGTATGAGGCAGTGTGGTCCAGTGGTTAAAGAAAAGGGCTTGTAACCAGGAGGTCCCCGGTTCAAATCCCACCTCAGCCACTGACTCATTGTGTGACCCTGAGCAAGTCACTTAACCTCCTTGTGCTCCGTCTTTCGGGTGAGACGTAATTGTAAGTGACTCTGCAGCTGATGCATAGTTCACACACCCTAGTTTCTGTAAGTCGCCTTGGATAAAGGCGTCTGCTAAATAAACAAATAATAATAATATATATATATATAGTCTTTAATTTTTCTAAACTGCATATTCTAAATATGTACTTAAATTAGAGACCTCTAGACATAATTCTCTGGGTAATCAGATCATACCTAGACTGGATGCAAATAAATGATTCTTGACTTCCTGGAACAATCTGCTAATTAACAGGTTTTTTTTGTTATATTTGCTGTAAGCAGTTACAATATTGTTCAGGTTCTATAGTACGGAGACACATACTGCTTGCACTTTGCTGTGATAATTCATGAGTCCATGGGGACTAGCACATGCAGGATTGCTTCCATAGATATGAAAATCAGTAATATTTTGATTTATTACCTCTATTAGTAGTTTCATTAATGAATAGTATATTATTGGCATGCATGCACCAGAGATTCAGGATAGGATTGGAATACAAATTGGATTATGTGCAGTATAAAGTCAAAGTAAATATATATGTAAAAAAAAGGTGATTAAGCTTTTTAAAATATATTAGCAATATAATTCTAATTGCCTAGCTCTGAAAACCATGGTCTTATTGTTGAAGGCTTCAATTGTAACAGTTCAACCTTTCATTGATGGTAAATATAACACTAATTCAAAATGAATTACTTTTTTTAAAAAATTGAAAACTGTTTCATACTGTATCTGGTACAGATTTCATTTCAGGGTTCTCAGTTGTTTTTAATTCCTGCCTGGCACTATCTTGGAATGGAGGCAATATGGTGGGTGCTGTCTCCCATGCCCAGTTTATGGTGATACAGCCTGATCACTGCATGCCCTTCTTATTAAGCAGTTATTATTTTATAATAGGAGAGATTGGTACAGACACTAAAAGAAACGTAAAGTATTTAACACATCTTAATTTTTTGTTTGGATATGGCAGATGTGTGTTGCTTTCAATCCTGGTGTTTGAGATGTGGAGGAATGGCAAGATTAACTGAGGAAAGACCATACACTGAACGCAGTATTAAACATGTTAGCTATTGCCTTTCATTGCAACAGCTTACTGTTTACTGTTGATCTGTTACAACATACTCAAACATAAATGAGGCTTATTGTGTACATGGAGGAATTTTTCATGGATGTAACAAGGGGATTATTTTTTTTAAATCGGTGAAAAAAAATCAGTGAAACATACTGCACTTACTTATGGTAGCTGGAATTTTAGTCAAAAGTTGAAAGAGTGTACATAATGCTAACTCTAAATCAGAAGTCACACAGACTCAAAATATTACTATATCCCCCTATTTTAACTAAAGCTACTCTTTTGTTGTCTCAAAAATGTTATTCACAGGATTGATTCAGTTTCTTTTTTTAACAGTTGCATAATAAGCATTATGGTCACAGTAAAATACAATTGTTCAGTCATACTTGACTGTGTCGTGAATTGCAGTTAAAAAAAAAAAAAAAAAAAGCTGGGGGTGGATTTGAAGACTCAGCTTTGATCTTTTCTGGAATGTAGCCCCTGTGTGACACACCTGGGACTTTTTACCTGCCTAGAGTAAAGACTGCAAAGCCTAGTTTACAAAACGTGTGCATATTGTTAACAAAATGGACAACATGCTGACACAACAAGTTTGTACGTCCCTGAACAGATTCTGCAGTACACAGACGTGGAACTTTGTAGTCAACCATATGATGTGTTTTGATGAGAGAGGGAGAAAAAGCTGCTTCACTCAAAGATTTTTTTTTAACTTTCTTTGGTGAAAATTAGAAAATAACTTTCAAATTACAGTACTAATACTATACAAGTAAACTTGATGATTATTGGTTCTGACCGCTCCAGGTCCAATGCAATTTTTATATTTGTTATACATGTAGAGTGGTCAACAAAATGGTGAATTCGCTTTTGTATCTAGACCATATCATTCCGAGGTGTGATTCATCTGTGTTATAATATAATATTGTATTTATCAAATGGACCACTAAAAGCAGGACATGTTCATGAGGAGACCATAAACTACAGTAAATGAATGGCAGTGTCATTTCAGAGCGTTTCAACCAGGCTGCTTACCAAGACCTGTATCTTTGATGTCTTTAACCTTTGATGTCCTTTTTTTATATAGAGAAACACACTGAGATTGTTTACAGCAACTGACTTTGGTGAAAAGGAAATGCGATTGGCTCCCTGTTGGAAGTGCATAAGATTTAACAGTATTAAAACAGTATCCAGTATAAATTCATGCTGGATTCTGTATGTGTTTTAAATGTGCGAACACTTGTATTCAGTTATGTGAGAACATTATTTACTTAAAAATATGTTTTTTGAAAGGAGCCTGATTACAAACATTAATGTTGCTTGTTTACAATGACGTCCAACAGCAACAAATTACAATCGCATAAAACACACAGAATACACATTTTAAACACTACACAACATTATATACGTACGCAGAGCTTCTTCAGATAATGAAACAACACATTTTTAAATTGACGATGGGAAGTCTCAGATCTAAGTCCCATCTGCAATGCATTTCAATCTGATACATTGATTATGGGATGTAATTGAATATCTCTGGAAAACAGAAAACAATCCAAAATATAGAACAAGTGGGCAATTATATATCCTTAAACAAATACACTTATAAACCTCAATGTAATTAATGTTATTTGCTTAAGAACTTGCTTCTTTAGTTTCATTGAAATGTTTTTAGTTTCATTAAATATGAACGAGATTGTGACACAGTATATTCCTGTAATAATGCAGTAAAGTATATGGCTTCAGAATACCTGAGTTTCATATTCACTTATGATTCCCAGAGACAGCTTTTGGTACAGTAGAGTGCTCTGTACTTGTAGTTTCTTCACTGCATAGGAACAAAATTGACATAATTAAATGAAATGGGAATCTATTTCAAAGCATAAAATAAAGTAAAATAAGAAAAACAACGTTGAATATTGAAAACTTGTGTATGGGAGGGGATTTGGTTTCTGGTATAATAAAGACATTAATCTAATTGTAGATGGGATTGATATCTGACTTTCCATCCCATTTCTCATAATGAGTCCTTAAGGTACCTCTATGAATTAATCCAGTATTTTCAGGAAAAAATAAAAAAAAAACAGTTTTCTGTTAACTAATATCTTGTGTAACCATTCAGACACTGCATGTATACTCTGAAATGCCTTGTGCAATAGTAAACTATTTAAAACTGAACTACAGCTGGTCATATTTGGTCATATTTGCTATTGTTTTTGTGTACCTTTTCTTTTCTTTTTTTAACCACTGGGTTACCTGTATGAATCCAGTGGAGGGTGGTCCATATATTTGGCAGATTCATTTATTAGGTGTTTGACATAGACTGGAAAATGGGTAGCACCTGTTCATAATATGCCTGATTGAACACAGATGAGGTCTGAATTGAGGTTGGTTGGCTGAACAGTTGCCACTTTAAAGTCAAAATTGGAATTGTGCTGCTGTTGTGACACAGGCAAGGGTACACCCAATCCAGACGTGTCTTGGGCAATAAAACACGATTAAAATCATGAGCAATGTCTTCAGCAGATAGTGTACAAGGACATGTACAGCATAGATGGACAAATCCTGCAAAATGTGAAATCTTAAAAACGGGGACAAGGAGGGAAAAAAAGTCTAATATTAAAAAGATGTCAAACTCTTAAAGAAAAAGAAATACACACAGATTCTGACCAACTAAATCATTGTATTTATACAGAACATGATCCTACACTTTAGCTTAGTTATCCATTATAAGTGATTATAAATAATCTATAAATATGTTATTAATTATACTATTAACAATTATAGAATATGATTAGAAATAACTGTTATGATATACTTTTACCATTGCTTTTTTTTGTTGCTATGCTTGTCTTTTGAAATATAGTTATTATACACTTTTGCTATTGTCTTTTTGGTATTGTTTATAATCACTGATGATAACAGATATCTAAACTAAAGTGTTACTGATTTTGTCGTGCAAACTTATGGCATCAAAATCAGCCAGAGTTCTTTATGGGTGAGATAGTAAATGCCCTTGCGAAGCCTGGGGTTCTGAGATCTGCCCGAGCAACAGCCTGGATTTTAAAGGAAGACACTACCCCATTACATCAAGGTCATCAATCCCTTTGGTGCACGGCTAAATGTCCACATCTCATGGACAAACTGAAGTGTGTTAGCGCAGTGGAGTGAAAATGTCAGCAGGAACTCCAATTCCTGGTGGCAGGCTTTTTGAAATTGTAGATTTTACACATGTATAGTACAAGCACAGTTTATTTTTTTTGAAGTTGATGTTTTTCAGTGTGTTTTTTTTCTTCTAAATATCTGTATTTAGTTTTTTTGAATTACCAAACTTATATCACCCTGTGCATACAGTATGTGTTCCAAGGTCAAAGATCATCAAACTGGGGTGCATGATTTCCATAGTTGTTCTTTTACATTCCCCGGCACCATTTTCTCAATCACATGTGGTTTGTATCAACAACCTCACATAAAGGAAACCCTTTCAAAGAATCTGGTCCATTTGAGTTCTGTATAAAGGACAAGCTGCTGTGCCATTATTGTTGGTCTATTTATTTTATACATGACCTTATTTTAGACCCTAAGTATGCTTTCATCTCTTTGAGTCAACATCCTGTTCCCTTTGCTTAATGGGAACTGCTTTTTTGAATGCTTATTGCTGCAGAAACACTGTACTTCGCCACATTATCAATATGCTTGTAGCTATCAAAATAATGCATTTCACCTCTGTATGAAAGTACCTCATGTTTGTCAGCGATAAATAAAACTCAATGTGACAACTACAAAGTAGAACTAAATCATATTACCTGTATGAGTAATTAATTGAATGACCTTAGGGTAGAATTCAGGGACTGCATAGTGTATTTTGGGACATCATCTCATTCTAGAATGCACCTTCTTACAAGATAGCTTACAGCCATGATAAATATTTATTTCCAAAGCTTAGAAAGATGCGGCGATGGATGACTAATTCCTTAAGGAGTATTTAGCATAATAAAAAAATAAAAAAGATTAGAATGATATGCTGCACATCCAAAATAAGCCAGTACATCTTGTCCTCATTTAGATACATGTCATGCCAATAAACAAACATCAGTATGCAAACAGTGGATCTATTTGAAGTCATCTTAAGACAAGCTTCAAAATACAAGAACTACATAAGAGACCTTTATTATTTTTGCCTCCTTGGTACACATTATTACTAGTTACAGTGAGGTCCCTTTATTGATATCACAGCAATACCAGGGTTGAGCCAACTGATAATAGTTCCACCTGAGACTATTTTGTGCAGAAAGCAATTGCCACCACAGACATTGATCAGCATTGGAAAGCATAGGGCAGGACAATAAAAAAAAAAAAAAGACAGCAAGTGAGCTGCAGGTAGAGAGAGCTGCTTTTTTATAGTACCAGGGACCAGTATAATTACATTCATAAAGACTTTCCCTTTTTCTTGTGTTTGCAGCACACACAGATATAATTGAGACCAACAATACAATAATTGCAAAAAGGAACTATGTTCAATATTCGGAATGTATGGAAAGGATTTTGTCAGCTGACACCTTAAACCAGAAACATGCCATGTTTTTAGGCTTGGTTCTTTGCTTAACATGACAATATGAGTGTGTACACATGTGCCAATGGAAATGAGGCATCTGTTGTTGGTGAGGGACAGTTTAACACCATGTCAAGTGTGATTCCAGGCAAATACATAACATAAATTAATAAAGTAAAATAAAGAAGCATATGTCATAGCTAAAACCAATTACATGTTTTTGTTTTTGTTTTTGCACATTCATAAGACTTGCCATACTCAGACAAAGCTTCTGGTATGAAATAGCATGTGATGCTAGTTAGATTCAGAAACAAGACAGTGCAAGACAATCACGCAGCTGCGGGACACTTAGGGTCCGTTGTGCACGTTGATTGCAAACCTCCAAGTGGTACCAATGAGAATAAAGATACACAGAGACAATGCCATACAAAGCCCTCACCACCAATCACCGTACAGCGCAAATTATATTTATTTTATTATTATAGTCATTTATATTGTATCTATTTGATTGTTTATGTGTATTATTTGTGTATTATGAAAGCATATATTAAAAATAACATTCAAATATAAACCTGTATGCTAAGGGTACACAGACAGTCGATAGGCCTGGATGGGGGTACACGACAATCAAAAGTTTGGGAACACTGGTCTTGTGACTGTTTCGCCATAACCCGATAGTGTAAAGATCCTTTGCTTTACCGTTCACTCCCAGTCACCCAAGCATATCCAGTTGATATGATAGCATTCAGAATCAGTGTGCAACAGAAGAAAATGACTGTACATTCAAAATAGTTCTTCTCACATGACCTAATAATTATTATTATTCATTAGTAATTAGTCATTCAGCAGATGCTTTTATCCAAAACGACTTAGGGTGAGACTAGGGTATGAACTATGCATCACAACAGCTGCTGCTGCAGAGTCACTACAAATAGGACCTTGGTTTTATGTAAACAGTAACTTATATCAATCCATAAATAATGAAACCTTTTTTTTTCTCTGGTAACATTATCTTTACATAACAGAGTATGTTTAAGAGTTATTCACCATCTATAGATTAATGGGAACTAAACTTGTCCTAGGAAGAACATGCTCTCATTTTATGGTTTAAAGAATTGAAGTACTCAGTAATATTGATGATGTTACATTTGTAGCATCATCACTTACAGCTCCTCTCTGTCTCTTACCTCTTTCCAGGTCAATAAGTGAAGCTGGCCTAACTCATAATGAGTGAGCTTAAATGCTGTAACTAGGGGCTAGGGTATATTTATTGTTATTTCTTAGCAGACACCCTTATCCAGGGCGACTTACAATTGTTACAAGATATCACATTATTTTTACATACAATTACATTATTATTATTTATTTTTTTACCCATTATTTTTACCATTTATACAGTTGGGTTGTTACTGAAGCAATCTCGGTAAAGTACCTTACTCAAGGGTACAGCAGCAGTGTCCCCCACCAGGGATAGAACCCACAACCCTCCGGTCAAGAGTCCAGAGCCCTAACCACTACTCCACACTGCTGCCCATAATGATAGTACCTGAACACAGACCCACCCAGAGTGGTCACAAGCATGATAAAAAAGAAGGACATGACTACAATTGCCTTGTATCATTATTCCTTCTAGTATTTACAGTTGTTGGGGGTCAAATGTTGCTAATTGTGTGTAATTAATACTAATTATTGGTTGGATAAGGTCAGCAGGGTATATGACACAGGGATATCTTATGGAGCAGACTGACAGTGCTTTTTTTTTTAGTCCAGGTTAGGTTGAGAGAGCAGATAAACCTGCTGAGGGACTCAGCCGGGAGTAATCCTGTTATTTCACTTCCACATCTTTAGAAAGCCAATTACATAGAGAAACATCAGGCAGGGGATTATCTGGAACTGTTTGCTGTCTAGTAGTAACCATTGATCAACCCCTATGATACTTCTCACCTGAAGAACCTCAGACATTTGCTTACAGTCAGATTAGAAGAGAAAACATGTCATGGTCATACAGGATAGTGGGGTTTTGGAAAGCAACCAAGATGAACACTGTGCATGTACTGTACTCACCAGTTATAACCTTGGCATGACATTAAGAGAGACAAATCCATACAAAACATGATATAGTTCAGGTGTCATATAGGATGAAAGATAGATAAGTAATACAGTAATAATACTAGGGACCCCTTTATATTGCAGTACCATTAGGCAGGATGGGTACCCTTTTGTCATTTCCCCTGGCACTTGCATTTATGGAACACCAATTGCCTCTTAACTATAGTTCCCAAATACAGTGTTATAAAGGGGAGCTCATTAATAATCTAATAGTTTAAAATCAAATTGATTCATTTTGTGAAAGTCACTGCTTATATGGCCTGAGCTACACTCTGTATCAGTTCTAATCAACAATAATTTAGTTCAAATCAGTATTATTGTTTTTGTAATTACATACCACTCCAAAATAAAAGATGGTGCAATATGTTCCCATTGAAGATGCCCATGAAGACCTCTAGAGGATTTGTGGGTTATGAGATGTCTAACTTCAAAAAGTGTACTGTGTATGTCTGTGACCTTCTGCACTGGAAACAAGTGATATCTATTGAACCATCAACACCAAACACTTCCATGACAAAGATACTGTTTCAGATCAATTCAAATAACTACATGGAGCGAGAGAAGCAATTAACACAAACAATGAAGTGGAATTTAAAACCTAATCATTCAGATAATTACTGTTGATGTAACATGTCTATATTATTTTTATGTTTTGTCATTCAGTGTCATTGTGCAGAATTAGCTTTTAGTAAGATTATTTGGTTTCTGGGCAGCCAGAGCAGTCTTCTAATCTTAATGAATCTGTTAACCTCAACAATGACCTCTATCTCAGCAATGATTAAGGTGCTGCTGTATGTGTGTGATTACTTTGATGAATTTGCATGGTAAGAATGTATTTCTGCCTTTTTTATATTTGAAATGGGATCAGTTGCATGGAGTTTTCAAAGGATCTTCAGCTATTTGGTGCACTAAAAAAGTTGAGACGACTCACAATTTATGTAAAAAATTAATTTCTTTCTCCACTAGATGCCACTTATTTCCCTGTTTACAAGATTTCTTGGTTTTGTATATTTAAAAATGGGTTTAAATACCTGAGCACTGAGCATTTTTTTTGCCTATGTACCTTTACTTGAGTGACTGTTGACTGGTAACAGTAAAAATATATTTGTGGTCATGTAACATAGTTTTAGCCAATGGGATTGGATTGAAAGTACTAGGTTGACAATGATGATACAATAATGCAAGTGCAGGATTTGTAAACGTAATTCTAAAATCTTCATTAGAAATGTACCGATTCCTAACTTGTTGCTGCTGTTCATTCATCATGATTATTTATTTATTTATTTATTTATTTTAAACCATACTTTGATCATGGCTGTTGTGTGGCAGTGTACTGCATGTATGTGGATCACCTGCCTATTGCTTTTACAGTATTCCTACCAGTTTTTGTACAAAGCTCTAGAGATTTGACCCATCTTAGCTCTTAACAGATACTTTCACATCAGCCTGTAGCTGCGTGAATATAAAATATACAGCCAATCTTAGTACAAGCATAGGTTTTTAAATAAAATAAAAGAACTACAAGTGCATGGTACTAGCAGTTAAATATAATATATAATTACTTATATATTTACAGTGTGCTTAGTGCCACATTGACTCAACCTACAATTGTCTTTTTAAATGCTTGCCCAAGGTAACAGTGCCATGACACCTACTGAATGTTTTTTACTTTATTGGTGAGATGCTTCCAAACATATTTATGTCGTCAACAGAAATGCTTTTCCTTGGTCCAAACAACCCAGTGTTGTCATTCTTATTGTGTTTATTAATCGCCCCAAGGTCTACCATGCAGTGTAATTGCAAGCAACTTTGGAGATATTTAAATCACAGTCAAAAGACATCCCCTTCAAAATGGCAGAAAAGGTTGAAAAGGCAAACCAATAACCAGTTGTCAGTGGACAGCTTTAAATGTAAACTGTCACTATATTCCAGAAAGGTTTGTAGGCTTTCTATCATAGGAAGCATCCTGGGGACCCCTTCTGTGCACCAAGCTTGATGACTGAAGCTTTAAGCTGCATTTGATATGACCCTGCTGTGTTTATTTTTGAAGCACTTTGGTTCATTAAACTCAAACATGCTACATATTGTTGTACATAACATTACCATATATACCAAGTTTATATTGAAATAAGCTCACTGCCTAAGGACAACTGTGTGAGGACTGCATCACAGCAAGGCACAATAGTCTCTTGATGCAACTCAAGTTTAGTTGGGGCATGCCAGAAGTGCAATGCATTCTGTCGTTCCATAACAGAGGTACACAGTGGAAAGTATTTGTAAAGAAAAAGTACAAAAGACAGCCCTGTGAGGCTATTGCAGAGACAAAGCAGTCCTGGGCTGTAATAAAATAAAAATAAAACTTTATTAAGTAGAATTGATTAACTTGCTGGTATTTCAGTTCAATATTGGAATGCAACTAATCAATTTAATATATACTTCCTCACAATCAACAAATATAAATAAATGATGACTCACTTTCCATTGCTGAATTCTGTATTTGTTTTTATATAGCTATAACTACTGACATACAATCATAATTGTAAAAGGCATGTAAATGATTAACTATCACACACACATTGATGAAACAGAACCTTTCATAATACAGTAAGATAGAAAGACTGACATTGTTCTTGTGCATAATAGCGTTTACGGGTAAAAATACAGTGCCTTCAGAAAGTCTACACCCCCTTTCAAAATGTTCACCTTTTGTTGCCTTATAGCCTGGAATTAAAATGCATTAAAATAGTTTTTCTTTTCATTTATCTACACATCCTACCCCACAACTTCCAGGTGAAAAGATATTCTTGAAATTTGTAGAAAATTAATTAAAATTAAAAACGGAAATAGCTTGGTTGTATAAGTGTCCACCCACCTTGTAATAGCAATCCTAAATTAGCTCAGGTGTAACCAATCGCCTTTAAAATCACACACCAAGTTAAGTGGCCTCCACCTGTGTTAAATTGCAGTAATTCACATGATTTCAGAATAAATTCAGCAGTTCCTGTAGGTTCCCTCTGCTGGGTAGTGAATTTCAAATCAAAGACACAATCATGAGCACCAAGGAGCTTTCAAAAGAACAGGACAAAGTTGTTGAAAGACACAGATCAGGGGATGGGTATAAAAAATATCAAAGGCCTTGAATATCCCTTGGCTCATGATCAAGACGATTATTAAGAAGTGGAAAGTGTATGGCACCACCAAGACCCTGCCTAGATCAGGTCGTCCCTCCAAACTGGATGACCGAGCAAGAAGGAAACTGATCAGAGAGGCTACCAAGAGGCCAATGGCAACTTTGCAAGAGCTACATGCTTTCACGGCCAAGACTGGTCAAAGTGTGCATGTGACAACAATATCCCAAGCACTCCACAAATCAGGCCTGTATGGTAGGGTGGCAAGAAGGAAGCCATTACTCAAGAAAGCCCACCTTGAATCCTGTTTGAAGTATGCAAAGAAACACTCAGGAGATCCTGTAACCATGTGGCAAAAAGTTTTGTGGTTTGACAAAACTAAAATGGAACTTTTTGGCCTGAATGCAAAGCTTTATGTTTGGTGCAAACCCAACTCAGCGCATCACCCAAAGAACACCATCCTTACTGTGAAGCATGGTGGTGGCAGCATCATGTTATGGGGATGTTTCTCATCGGCAGAGACTGGGGCACTTGTCAGGATAGAAGGGAAAATGAATGGAGCAAAGTACGGAGAAGTCCTTCAGGAAAACCTGCTGCCCTCTGCAAGAAAGCTGAAACTTGGATGGAAGTTCACCTTTCAGCATGACAACGACCCAAAGCACACAGCCAAAGCTACACTGGAGTGGCTAAGGAACAAAAAGGTAAATGTCCTTGAGTGGCCCAGTCAGAGCCCTGATCTAAATCCAATCGAAAATATGTGGCATGACTTGAATACTGCTGTCCTTCAACGCTCCCCAAGGAACTTGACAGATCTTGAACAGTTTTGTAAAGAAGAATGGTCAAATCTAGGTATGCAAAGTTGGTAGAGACCTATCCCAACAGACTCACAGCTGTAATTGCTGCCAAAGGTGCTTCCACCAAGGATTAACTCAAGGGGGTGGACACTTATCCAATTATGATCTTTCAGTTTTGTATTTTTAACATATCATTTTCTTCTCAATAATTTTTTTTCCCCTTAACAGAGTGGAGTATGGTGTGTAGATAAGTAGAAAAAAAATCCTCATTTAAATGCATGAAACTCTGAGGCACTGACACCACAAAATGTGAAAAAAGTTCAAGGGGGAGTAGACTTTCTATAGGCACTGTATATACAGGAGTTCAAATACAACTGATTGGGCAGTTCTCATATGAGAACCATCAGAATTGTTTTGGTCTGCATTGATATTAATATATGTTTCAAACTCTGCTCTATCTTGAACTCCCTTTTCATGTGCAATAGCAATTCTCTGTGCTGTGGTTGCTAGGTGATCGGTAGTTATGGGTTTTCGTGTCTGTCATGTTGGGGGGGCCTGCGAGCTACTTACTGTATTTGAATCCCTGAATATATATATATATATATATATATATATATATATATATATATATATATATATATATATATATATATATATGTATTTTTGGAATGTATTTTTTTTAAGATACTTACGTCTAGGGAGGACAGAACTGCAATTAAATGGCATTTATTATAATGTACAGAACAAGGCACAGATCAAGTTTGGTGTCTGTGAGAACACAGCAGGTTATCTCTCCTTGATGTTAATGGTGATCCTTGATGTTCATGAAAAAATTTCCCTGGTGTGGGGTTCTCAAAAATTCATCCTCCTTTCAGCTTTGAAATTGGTAGACTCCATTAATAGGTTGTTGTACTGAACGTATTCATAGGGGGTATTCCTTTAAATAAAAATCTAAACCAATGGCTTAATGACCATTGCTGTATTCATGGCTGTACACACTACAGTACTTTTATTTTACCAGAATGTCTAATGTATTTTACTGCTGTAAATAATGATGGGGCATTCCTTGCCGCAAATGTTGTTCTAAACTGCAGCTTTAACTTTAAGGAGTGTTTCTCAGTAACACCTGTATGTCCTTGCCATTCCCTTCAGAGGCTCATGGGTTATTCACTACAGTACCCTCTGAATGTATTTCTACCTTGGCTGGAATGTTTTAGAGAAATCACAATTTAATTTTTTGTTAGAAAGTGTACAGGATCTGCATAAAACAGATTTTAAAAAAGAAGTATTTTCTTCTTTAAAAAAAAAAAAAAAACATTTGGAGTTTAGTTCTTGATATGCAGAGAACAGTGCTGGAGTTCTCAAGGTCAAGTAGATATCAGAAAACTAAAATTACAATTTTCTTATACATTCTCAGTCAACATTTCTTCACCTATAGATTGCAAAATTAGATATGGTTTTAGTTTGTTTTTTGTTTTGTACTTAGGGCTTCTGTTTTTCGGGTTTTATTAATTGTATTTTTCGGTGCTTATTTATAGCTATTTTCGAGTTTTATGTAAATCATTTTTTTCGGGGCTTTCGTTTTTGATATACTGTATGAAATTAGTAACTCGACAGTACTTGCACACTTAAGTTGTATCTTCTTTCCATTGCTGTCTTCCACAACAAAATCCTTATGGTCACGGGCACATTCTTCTGGGGTTTTTGTGTGTAGGCATTTTTGTACATTTCGCCACAATTCTGTTTTAAATCCTCCGTATCTTAACTGTAATACAGTTTGAAATTCCGCTAACAAGCCTCCATCCTGATTGCAATCTCATTTTAAATCTTGCAAGCAGAGTCTCCAATAGAAATGTAGTAATGTGCTGTCATTCAGTAGTTGGGGTAGATTTAAAGTATTGAGAACGAATCAATGATAGATGCAAGGAAGGCGGGACATTGCCCAGCAGCACTGGGAAATGTATTTATTATTATTTTTGTAGTAGGTTTTATTTTTTAATGGGAATAGGGTAATGTCAACATGAATTGATTAACCATTTCCACCATTTTTCCGGTGTTTTCCAGTGTTGATTGGCTATCCACCGATTAAATATTTTTTGGATCGGGGGTGTTTTATCGGGTTTTATCGGTTAAAACCAAAAATCAGAAGCCCTATTTATACTATAGCTCTCTCCATGAACTCCAAAGTCAGTACTTAAAAAAAAAAAAAAAAACCTTGATAAAACTCTTTGGTCAATGTGGAAGGGTGGTGGGCAATTCACTGACACACATGGGAGACAGAAGTTTTATTTGTAACACCGCTCAGGCGCACTGATTTATTTTTAAGCGCAGAGGGTGCTGTTCTCACTAAAAGATCAACCTCCCCTAAACTAACCTTGATGTTCCCGTAGTCTCGGCATCCTCAGGGCGACTCCTCCTCTTCAAACGGCCTCATTTAGACAAAGCCTTCACGAGCACCATGTTGCAGTTGGGGTTTCGTAGTAGTTAATCCTGTGGAGCGGACGCTTTCCTCCTTGATGCCAACAAAGCGCAAACTTTCGCTCAGCACCTGTCTATGTAGCAATGGCCGTGCAGTAGCCTTGAGCTGTAGTGCAGATGCTTTTTGAGCTCCATGCAGTCTCCCCGGGCACACCCCCCAGGAAATCCGGACCTCCCAATCAGCTCACTGGGTGAGCCTAAATGCTTAATTGGTTGTGTCCCAGCTGCACACATTTGCGCAGGAACCAGCGACAGGGCTCTCTCTGTCAGATATCCTCCCCCTCAGAATGGCGCTACTGGTCTGTTCGATATCTCCGGCTGGTTCCTCTTCTGTTTGGGGGGGTCAACGGGTGATGGGAGGTCCAGACATGAGGGTGGGGTGTCTGGAAGCACAGGTCGAGGGAGCTGACCCATAGCTGCCGGATTGGGGCGCAGGATTCTCTTCTTCCTCGCTCTCGGGGACAGCAGTTCCTCCTTCTCAGGCTGACGAATTACACCTCAGGCCTTCTCAGGCTAGGGACGATAGCTCCTCTTTCCTTTTGCCCTCGGGACAGCCGCTACTTCTTCTCAGACCATAGCTCCTCCTCTGGCTCTTGACAGACAGGCAGCCACTCCTGTTCTGGTCTTTGAGGATGGTAGCTCCTCCTACCTTGGCCTTTGAAGACAGTAACTCCTCCCCCTCTGGCTTTCAGGGTTCCAGCTCCTCCCTCTCTGGCTTTTCACCCATGTCTCCGTTACTCCTGGTTCTGATGTGCATCCTGGCAGCCAACTGCTCTGTGTCTGTCCTGCCTTGACTCAGCAGGACCTGTGACATCCCACTCTGACACCATATGTAACAGGGTGATGTTACATATGTGTGTGGGTCATCATTGAATAATACTGAGGCAGACACAGAGCATTGGGTGTTGACACACAGATTTAATAAACAACACAAGTACTGAAACTAGGGTACCAGCAATGGTAACCCTAGAGTCACATTTAATTAAAAAAAAAAAAACTAAACAAAACAAAGCTACAAATAAGTGTTAGTCTCACTAAAAGAGATGTCCTGCTCCAGGAACCTACTACACTATGAAACCCTTTGTATACACTGTTTGGGATCAACTTCATAAGCACCATCTTGCAGTTGAAAGGTTTCATAGTAGTTAATCCTGTGGAGCGAATGCTTTCCTCCTTGATGTCATCAAAGCACAAACTTTCACTCAGTGCCCGTCTGTGTAGCAATGGCTGTGCAGTAGCCTTGAGCTGTGGCACAGATGCTTTTTGAACTCCACGCAGCCTCCCCGGAAATGCCCCCCAGCCAATCCAGACCTCCAGATCAGCTGGTTTACAGTCTTTTAAAGCTTCCTGGATGGCTTCACCTTGTGGGAAGAGTCAACGTCCCGCTGGGTTCTCTCTCTGTCTGTCTCTCTCTCTCTCTCTCTCTCTCTGGAACTGTTTTCTAACAAGTCCACACAGAATGTTAGCGTCCTTTTTAACCAGCGTTCTCTCTTAACATGCACCTGTGCAAACATTGTGCTTCTCTCTTTCCAAACAAAAAAAACACCCCGAGCTGTTACAACCTGGGCCCTATATACATAAGGAAAAGCCCCCCCCCCCCAAATCAGCAGCGCTGAATCACCTGCTGATTCGAGAATGTTCCAGCGTGTTCCCGGGTTGCTGCCCCAACAAAGAGAGCGACCGCTGTAATTGCACTTCTGCCCCAACGTCAGTCCCGCGTCACACGATCCCTGTTGGGAACTTCGTGGTCGATTCACAGCCCTCTGACGGCTGGGAGGTTGAATTGCAGTATAGGATCGCTTTACCCCGTCACAAGCTGCTAATCTCATGAAACAGTATTAGTGTCTTTCTTCAAGAGTGTGTAATGAATTTTAAAGAGATTTAATTTCTCAAGAGGTAATGAATGCACTGCAGTTCAATATATCATCTATATAGTGTCATTAAGCCTTCTAGTTAAGATGAGCAGAGTCTTTGATCTGAAAGTCAGGAAGGTTGCCATCTTTCCACATGGGGGTCAGGGGACTGTTCAACTTGCTATGCTGTAACCTTGACTGGTGTGACTTCCAGCACTGCTGGCTGATGTTGGCTTGGTGTTAATCTTGGTTAGAGGGGTGTGAACAATTAATTTCAGTAACCAGGTGTCATATTGCTAGAATCTGCCAAGAGGGGATAGGTGCTCAGGGATGTAACATCTTCCTAAGCAGGATATGTCTTGATGGCTTCTCCAGCTAATATGTCTACTGAGTCTTGCATTTGTGACTTCCTTTGACAGGAATCAATGGTTTCACAGCAGACTGACACACTCGCTGTCTCTCCATTGATGCAATCATCCAAACAAATAATGCCCACAATCTTATGAAAAAAAATCCAATTAACTATAAGACAATTTCAAGGGTAACAGTGGAAGATAATGCATGTCAATTATATTAATTAGGGATATACAGGAAAGTATTATGTTTTAGCAGAACATATCAGATGTCATCATTGATAGTTTGTAACTTATTCTTATAAGGTTAAAGGAACAATTTCCCTGAATTTTAATTGATAGTTCTGGCACTAGAATCATACCTAATCTATTCAAAAATGCAAATGGACTTCATGGGATACAGTATGTAGCTCTCAGTTAATTGTTGTTATTTGAATGTATGAATGAAATATGTTCTTTGCAGCTTCAAAATTCCAATTACAGTATTATTTATCTTAAGGCACTGAATGAAAAAAAAAATAATATACATATTATTTATTTATTTCTTAGCAGACGCCCTTATCCAGAGCGACTTACAGTTGTTACAAGATATCACATTATTTTAACATACAATTACATTATTTTTTACACATTATTTTTACATACAATTACCCATTTATACAGTTGGGTTTTATATATACACCATATTTTTATTATTAGAATGCCCCATAGAGTATTTTTGAGACAGTGAAGCAGCAATGATTTGGGTAGACTTGGATATGGATGCGCCTGCCAAGCACCTACTGTTTCATCATCCACCTATTAAATCTGTCAGTTCTGATGTCTTGCCCATTGTGACTGTAAGTGACCTGAAATGTATTAAGACAAAACTGTGTTGATCATGAGCAGCACAGCATTATGAACAGATTAATAAGTAAATAATAAAGAGGAATGATTCCAATGAAAAATGAAAAAAGAAAAATATGTGTTCTTGTGTGCATCTAATTAACTGCTTGAATAATTATTTCAGTGTTTACACTGATCGTCATAGGTTTTATTTAAGACAGTTGGCTCTGGCAATTGGTGATAAGCATTATTATACCCAAGATATTAATTACATTTACTCCTTTTTTCCTTTTTGTTGTCGTTATTAAAATATAAGTCTGTAAAGTGGATACAAAGAGAGAGAGGGTAATGTCACAAAGAGGAATGTTAAGCCCCCTGTATTTTGTTGTTGCTGAGTAGTTAAATTAATGAAGACTGAGCATGTTTCTGTAGAATTGTTTATTTGTTTTATATTTTCCAATAGGTGATATTGATATCACTGTACTGTATCTGACCTTTGTCTCAAACAAATTAAAGCTGCAGAGGAAGGAGCCAGTATTGAGTCTCTGCCAGGTTGGTGGAGATTATAAATGGCTTCATGAGTGCTGGCTGGCCTTTGTGATCACTCATGAGACCTACCCTTAGCTGCATTGCAAAGTGGAAAACCGTTTGTAGGGGATATGTGGGATGATGTGTTACACCACACGTCATTCCCTCGGTTCTTGGTTTCTCTATTGGTGTTTATTTCCACTACTTTCAAAGATTTTGTTTTCACAAATACAGGTTTTTATATAAATACTACAAAAAATGTAAAAAATAAATAAAATAAAAAATTGTGTATTGTATAACTCAATAAATGAACAGATTTTGACCGTATAAATATTATTGCTCAGGTGACCTTTTCATTAAAATGTGTGACTTTCTGTCAACTGATTTAAATACAGTTGTCCCACGTTATACCGCCCTCCCCCCCTTTATAACACCCCCCCCCACATACCGCCAGCTGTTCTCTCTGAACAAATGTCACCAATATAAAAACAGTGCTATTTGTACCCGTTATATCGCCACCCCCGCTGTCCACCTTCCGCCAACTTCCCAACCCAAGCAAACGTAAATATAAGCACCAGCGAAATAATCATGGCCAAGTAAAACAACAAAGTTATGCAGTTAACCTTTGACTCGCTTTCCTAATTCGTTGTTAACTGAACGTTCATACCAATGTCATCAACACTCCCGCTCCCAAAGCAAAACAGAAAGTACAAAATGGCGAGTCTACCCTACATTTAACACCAGAGCAAAAAAAAAAATCTGCATGTATGCATCTGAAAATAAGAGAGCAAGTCAGCAAGACATTGCAAATGTTTTCACGTGAGGCCTACTGTTAATCGAAGGACAATTGGAGACATTATAATGGATAAAAACAAATGGCTTACCTTGTGGAACGGGACGATTTGTTTAACCTGAAAAGGGCTTGACGCAGTCGAAAATAAGTGACTTTTATAAACCACACTAAAAAAAAAAAGTACGGTAAGAGGTTTGTTTGCTTCCGTGCAAGTTTTGCACAAATTAAGGCTGACTTAAACTAAAGCATCAGTTTTGCAAACAACAGAATTGTTTTTTTTTTACTTTTCGTTTAAAAAAAAGTGTTTGCCTGTACATATTCAATGTTTTTTTTTTAACTGATTAAAAAAGAATGCTGTTGAGCTTAAATTGCTTTGTGAAATAAATAGATGGCATCGTTCAATCAGAGATAGTATACAGCAGGCTTACAGTCGTGCCACAAATACTAAATTTCAAATGACAGTAAAAAAAACAAAAAAAAAAACCGCTTTGTTTTATGGAAAAAAATGTTTGAATTTATTGCAAACATAGAAGGTTGTGTGTGTGTGTGTTTTTTTTTTTTTTTGACCCTCACTATAACGTCACCCTCGCTTATTGTCCGTTTTTGCCCATGGCCCTTACCAGGCGGTATATGGAGGGTTGACTGTATTACATCTATAACTTCAAACACTCAATCAAAAGTACAATAGTAAAATAATTACACACTATACAGTACCATTCGATTTGAGTCCTGTGTCCAGAAAGGAAGGTGTATAATACCAGAGAAAACCTCTTACTCATTTCAACGGCCTCCACCTGCTTCTGCTCTTCTCTTAATACTGAACCACATAGTGACATCATGTTTTGGTACCAAACCAAAATGAATATTGCAGAGACAGGCAAATTAAATGATATTGCACTGTAGCACCGTCTGTCTAGTTTTGAATTTCAAATTGATAAATAAAGGATTAAATACAGTTGACCTTTTAATTTAATTTGGTCTGTGTGGATCAGATATGCAGAATTAAAAAAAAAAAAAACCTTTATGCATGAAACACAGTTCAGAAGTGTTGACTGATTCTTATGTTGAATATTTTATCCACGAGATGATGATCTGAAATGCGAAACATTTGAAAGTCTATGATGTCTTACTCTTATTTGAATTTCACAATGGGCCGAATACAAAAAAGGGGTTCTGGCCAGTACACAGCTGTTGCTAGCAGCATTTGAACCTTTACTGGCTTGCCTATATATTGGTTAGATTTTGTAGTTAAGAATACCTCCCAGCTTGGTTGAGATTGTCCTCACCAGATCTTTATAATACACAGCAGGAATAAAATGATGTGCTGCAATTTTTTTTTTTTTCAATACTTTGGCAAAAGTATGAAATGTGCATGAAAACAGGTAATTAACCTCTATTCACCCCTAACTGTCATATTGTATCCTGATCCCGTAACAACCAGGACATGACAACGTTTAATACCTGTTTTATAGCTAATATTGTCTGTTCTGTTATAGAAAAAGCATTCATAAATGTTATCTGATGATTAACATTTTAGACAGACTAATGGCATCAGAAATCTGGTTTAAAGGCAGATATCCCACCCTTGTGTGATGTCATTAGCCCATGTCCACATTTATTAAATCTGCCCAAAAAGCAAAAACTGTCTCGGAGACTTAACTGTCCATGAGATGAAATTGATAAAAAAAAAAAAAAAAAAAAAAACAGTATTTGCTAATGGGATGGGGATAGAATTGAATATTTTTCTGCCCATTGTAACAACTCAGTTTGAGAGCTGATGAGAGATGTACACTCCTCTATTGCTGTTTTCTGTTTATATCATTACTTACTAATTTACTTTTTCAACCATGCTGTCTGCTTCTGGAAAGACTGCTGGAGTGGGGTTTTAGAAATTAATACTTGGGGCATGCAGATGTACACCCCTAGTCATTATTCAGACCACCTCACTATAGAAATTCAGCATTTAGAAGCAGCCACAGTGGTTAAAAAAGAAAATATTTACTGGAATAAAGGCAACCATACACAGGGCAATTTTGTCGCTGGCAATTTATCGGTGTGTGTGCAACTTTTTCCCCATCAATTTTGTCGGCCAGTGAGAAACAATGTCGGATGAAGAACTGCCAGTTTTATGTGTTTGCGCAGCTGTTACTGTGATGTTAAACAGAAAGAGAAGTAGAAAGCAGGATAGGAAAATCTGGGTTAGAGAATGAATTCAAAAGAGGAAGGAAAGGGGTGCTTTAAAGAATGTGTTGGCAGAACTACACGGTGAGGATTTGTGTGGTTACACTAAATTTGTTACGATAGATCCTGCCACATTTGATGAGTTGCTGGGGAAAGTGATGGGTAAAATCACTTACCCAGACACGGATATGAGAAGAGCCATTCCAGCGGGTGAAAGACTGGCCACTGCTGACTTTACAAAATCTGTATATCTTATATCATAATTATAATAATAATAATAATTATTGTGTGTAAATGGGTTATCGTGTGTAAAAAAATATGTAATTGTATGTAAAAAAATAAATAAAAAAAGTAATGTGATATCTTGTAACAATTGTAAGTCGCCCTGGATAAGGGCGTCTGCTAAGAAATAAATAATAATAATAATAATAATGAAAAGAGAACAGTTAATAGAGGTACACATACAGTTATATACAAAAAATGCAATTAGAATCTATGATATTCTTTTTTAGTAGTATACATATTTATTCATATGGCCCATATTTCTATTCTTTATACATACAAGCAAACTCCCTGTAAAGACAGCCACTTGGAGACTGTAAAAAATACATTTAGAGTCAATTCAGGCTCTTCACTGAGTACTGAACTTAACAATGCACTGCACCTTACCATTAAAGTAATGCACATCTATTTATTTCTCTTTGTTTGTTTATCTACTTAATAAAGGAGATTCTCAGAATCAGAATTGACAAGGGCTTGTTTGGAACAACTCTTTTGCTGCAAAAAAAAAAAACATGTTAAGTGTTTTTTGTTTTTTTTTTCAAAATCTGTAGGCATTCCTGTCAGTTTATATAATAGTAGTATTTCATGTTAGATATCCAAATGTCAAATGTTTAAATTTGTGTCCGTTTTTTTTGTTAAATATATAGAAAACTACAAAGCGGTATGTAATTCAATATGTTACCATAACATTGTTCAGCAGGTTTCATTCGACTTTATGAAGCAAAGTTAGTTAATTTTACAGGGTGATGCAAAACTTTTGACCATAGCTGTAGATGAAAATGGATGAATGAGATTGTCTTGATTGGACTTCTCCACACTTATCTGTTGGTTCAGTGGGTATGAAGCAGTCAGATATAAAACGTTTCATTATGTATTAAGCCAGACTGCATAACTTGCACTGCTTGATGGCATGCTGTTTGCTGACTTCCATAGGCCTTGCCATGGTTATCACATCTTTGTGATTTCATATATAAACGTGTACATTCTGTGCCTCTTTACAAAATGAAGCTGACATTTATATTTCAGCCCACACTGTAATTGGGTATTACTTTTAAAACAATAATTGTCCATTTATTGCAAGCTGGCTAAGGTCATAAATGACTAATATCCATTACCTACAATTACAACTCTGCTGTTATATCATGTCACACGTAAAAAAAAATCAGTAATAAAGCACCCAATTTAGCAGAAGTAAGATCATTATTTAAAAAGGGGTATTGCATATTACAGTTACTCATGGCTGTAGTGTACTTTGAGCCAATGAGCCAACAGGCAGTAAACTTATGGGACATGGTAATGAAATAGTTACTTTACCTGTAATGGAACATTACATTTTTATCTGTTCCGTTAACTGTCATACTAAATATGTTCTCTATCATTTTCTGCTGTTGTTTCTGCATTGGTCATTGTTTGCCACTTACTTTTTCAGCCAGTTTGTCTGCTTCTGAAAAGACTCAAAAGCCTTCTGAGTGAGGCAGCTTGAAAAATGACTACAAGTGGCGTGCTGTTATAATTTTGGTCCCCTGTATGTACAGTTACACATCCCTATTGGGCATTTTAATAACCACTTAACTTCATAAAGTGTAATAAATAATAATCTATGCTGAAACAACAATCGAAAATCATACAAAACAGGATGTTCTTTGCATTGAACACCTACCTCGTTGGAGCTAGTTTATAAATGTGTTGTTCTCCATATATTTCAGGAGACAGAAATGTGTGTAAAGCTGTTGGACATTTGCCTGGCTGTGTTTGTAATAGACCATCCAGAATGTTCTGTTTTGCCCAGCGCTTTCTTGTATATGCTGTTCAATCATCAGTAAAATGCTAATGGACCAAGGCATCATATGCCATTTTGTTATGCATTTTGACAGCCACTGTGAAAAATACATTTCATCTTCAGTCTTCTGACAACCTTGTTAATATTGTGAAGTAATAATGAATTGAAAATCTTGGCACCAGGGACATGCACATGTTATTGCTTTTGTATATTCTGACTCAACAATTCCTTGACAGATCTACATTCATTGTACTTTTGAACTGTAAAATCGCCATACATCTCAGATGTTGAAAAAATATAGTTGCTGACATTTTTATTGTACACATCATGCAGATGTTCACAAGGCATTTCTCTGAAATAGCGAAGAAGTATATACCTGCTTGTTCAAGAATTTACTGTATACCGCAAAGCATTTTGTTATGGAATTAAATACTACTTTATTCAAAAGAACATTCTTGGTTTTCTTTCTCCATAAACAGGCATATCCGAATTTAAAGTAGTTATAATGTGGCTAATTATATACATACATACTTAACCCACATGCATTTCCATTCAGTATGTACCTGAGGTCTGCAGCTTTGAAAGAAGCACATGTTACAGCAAGCAGTTATTTTCATTTAAAAATTAGGGCAAGTGTACAAAACATAAAGTTTATGAAATGGTTTAATTAGCTAAAACAGCAGGGGGCAAGAGAGCAAGTCATTAAGATATACATAGACTGACCCATGGATGATCTGAATAGTTAGGAGCATGAAGAGAAATCAATTCTAAGCAAGTGAAGTTTGAGTAAATTAGGAGTGATGAGTTAGATTTAGTAAGGGTCAGAATGTGAACTTTTGAATTCTGAATGGATTGTAAATGAAGGAGGCCAGCTAAAACTGGATCAATATGAGAACAGATTCATGAATGCATCAAAAGGAAACATCCTAAATATCCTTTGTAAAAAAAAGGTCTAAAAATCTGTTTAATGCATTTATGCAAGTGCCAGTCCATTATATTGTACCTGATGCAACTATACAGATGTACATAGAAATGTATCAGATTGTCTCAGTGGGTGTGATATACATTTTACTGGTAAGAGAAAACCCAGTTAGAACTAAACACTAAAGGCCCAAATTCAACTAACTGCCTGCAAAAGTTAATTGAATTTGCTACCGGTACCTATTTCATGAAGGAATAATAACACCTGCAATTACATCAAGGTGGCTGAATACTAAATAATCTCTTCAATTCTCTTCAATCCCTACAGTGCAGGTAAAATGTTGCAGTGCATACTTTAGTCAATGTTTCATCAGTGCAAGAAAGGTTTGTATATTTTGCTGTGATGGATGGTCAAGAAAATTCAGAGCCATTGGTTTAAGCCTCAAAGTACTTGAATCACTGACTAATGACCTCAACAATGATGTCATGCGTGCATTCGCATGTGCCTTTGGTGGAATTGTGCATCGGTAGCTAAGAATGAACATTGTTGTCAGAGCAATTACTACAACAAATTTAAAAATCTGTTTGGCACTCTGTGGCAATGTGCTCCGCCTCTGTGATGTATGTTGCGTGTGGTGTGTTTAATGTTGGTGTATAGAGATGGCTGCACGGGATATAAATGGGTGTGTGCAGTACGAGTTATTTAAAATGTATAATTGTATTTAGTCACGGGATTGCACATCACTTCACGTGCATTTAAAGTATTTAATATGTGAGCACGGGGTTGCACATAATTAAATACTTTAAATGCACGTGAAGTGATGTGCAATCCCGTGACTAAATACAATTATACATTTTAAATAACTCGTGCTGCACACACCCATTTATATCCCGTGCAGCCATCTCTATACACCAACATTAAACACACCACACGCAACATACAACACAGAAATGCACACAGGGGCGGAGCACATTGCCACACACCCTTAAAAAAAATTACCAGTAATTACAAGTAATATAACATGCTACTTTTTTTATTAAGTAATAAGTAAGGACATTATATTCATTTTTTTTCTGAAGAAACAAGTAATACTTTTTTTCAGTAACGTACTGCGTTTGTCAGAGTTGGTTCATATTTAATAACTGAAACGTGTGTTTGAAAGTCTTTTTTCTATTATTACAGTAACTAGAGAGTACATAAAATGAATCAATGAACAAGTAACCTATGCAAAATGCCAGAATGACAGTTTGGAATGACCAGGGTTCTGGCTAGGAAAAAGATGACAACCGAACACAAACAGCTGACAAACAGAGTGGTTTTAGTATTAAATTTACTGTATATAATTGCCATGGCAATAGTCATTTTACTCACACACAAAATTGAATTCATTTTAATCACGTCTAAAAATACAAAATAAAACATGCCTAAAATTGATAGGCCATTGAGTTAATTCATCTCTGCTGCTACCTGACCAGAAAAATAAAGACACTAATTCTGGGAAGGGAGTCAAAAATATAAACATGCTGTATCACCAAGCTTCAGGATAGATTGGAGGACTGGAAGTTATTTCAAGTGATCAGGGAAGATTAGAAACAGCACAGCAAGGAGCAATACACTTACTGTACAAGTATTGTTATAAAGTATATCGACGTGATAATGGTTCTTTAGACAGATTAATGTCAAAATATGCCGGTAAGAGGCTTTTAGAATAAGGATGGCCTGTCAGCAGTGTTTTGATTGTGGATAAATAAACATATTATTCCTTGTTCCCAGACTGAGCAAAAAATAACAACAACAAAAAAAAAATTGGTTGATTTGAGATTGCCTTGTTTTAACAATGAGTGTAAAATCTCACTGTGAATAACAGCTCTCAGATTTTCCTTTTCAATGTTTTGTTTACTACCTGTTTTCTTTTTTTTAAAAGCTTGACATTCTATCTAAAAGCTCCACGGCCAACTACTGTGTGGTAGAACCCTACATTGCAGCTTACTGATTGGTGGATGAAAGTTCTTGAGCTCTTTATGATATTTCACCTGGAGTGTGAAATTCTCGCTGCTAGTCTTTATGTAAAACAACTGTTACAGTGAGGAAATGAGACGACAGATCTCAAGACACAGCCAAGAACATACATAAAGATTGACGTACTCAAGCCAGGCACTAGCTCATGGATAATCAATTGTTTGCAAGGGAAGTTTGACTGAAAAAAGTGTGATGTGTTCGTTGGATTTAATACAGGTCCCAATGCATGCCACTGAATTCTGAATAATGGTACTTTTTAAATTGGAGCTGATTCTGAACGTGGTTGTTGGGCACCACTAATTTTGCTTCTTACACAAGTGTTATGGATTGGGGGTTATCCCAAAACTATCACATCAGTAGTCTGTAGAACTGAAGACATTAAAAAAGGCTTGTAGTCGAAACATTTGTCATGGAATGTATTACGTTTGTTTTAGTATTTCTAGAATAATACACACCTTAGGCAGGTATCTCACCCCAGCAGCAACAGGGATATTTACTGTATAAACTCGTTATATCAAGCTGCCAATTGCCAATCACTAACCATAGACCGTTTTGTTTCTTGCAGGAGAGAGGTGACCTTCCAGTGTTGTTTTTACCTGCCTCTTTTTTTCTTTTGGGGTGTTTTTAACATGCAATGCTTAACATGCCCCTAGGGACAACACAAATTGTCATATGCTGGTCAACATATTAGTTTTAGCAAAACAGAATATGGATCAATGATACATTAGTTATTAAAATATGCAATATTTGGAGAACTCGGTTAAAAAATCAATAGCAATATTTTTTTTGCATTTGAAAATGCAGAAAATTCAATAAATGCAGGGTATTTATTTTCAGCAACATTATTGAAGGAATAGCCACTGGAGATTTCAGGAACCTGACCGTATTTGAAAAGGATCAATACGGACTTCACAGAGATGAATAAATTACATTCTCAATTGAAAGTTTATTCTTGTGAGGTTATGTCATACAGTACACTTTCGGGGTATATTGATTTGTCATACTGTACATGAAGGAGAGAGATGTATTTGTCCCAAATACAATATAATATGTAAAAGTAATATTTGCTGAACTAAGTTTAAATAAATAAAACATAATTATATTTGTTATATATTATTGGTCCCTTTTCATGTTATAAATGTCCTTTGCCCCTAATGGAATAGAACAGCTAGGACCAATTACAATAAATGGTACATTATTGTAAGGAAGAGCATTTCCTTTCTACAATGGAAGTCTGTTATACCCCACAGGGGATTCATATTCTGGAACAATTATATTGTGGAGGCGTGTATCTGTTTATCCATTTATGATATGGGAGGCTGTATGATCCAGTGGATAAAGTAAAGGACTTGTAACTAGGAGGTCCCCAGTTCAAATCCTGGCTCACACACTGACTCAGTGTGTGACCCTGAGCAAGTCACTGAACCTCCTTGTGCTCCGTCTTTCAGGTGAGACGTAATTGTAAGTGACTCTGCAGCTGGTTCATAGTTCACACAACCTAGGCTCTATAAGTCACCTTGGAGAAAGGCATCTGCTAAATAAACAAATAATAATAGTAGTAATAATAATAATGATAAAACATGTTAAGAAGATTCATTTTTGTTGAGAGTCGCAGAATAGGTCACGGTGACTTCTCGCCTGTGATAGTTTGGGCTAACAATGACTAAAGCTATGCATTGGGCCTTTGTTATGAGTTTATTTTCATTAACCTGCATTGTTGAAAGGCCTTAATGGGTTCCACTTATCTAGATTATTTATGTTAAGACTGATTTAGATTGCAATAGATTTAACTAAATAAAGTAGTGATGGATTTGACCACAGAAATTGGGGTGACAACCACCTATTATCAGTATTTATATCTATGATCTTGGGCCACAATGCCAGTCAGTGGAATGGCGGTTGAAATGGCTTCCATTTATTCCAGACTTTAGCCCTCAGATGGAAAGGTCAAATCCATTGTTTCCAGACCCTGGAGAGTTTACTGCTCATCCATCATGTCTTATCAGTTAGAGCAGTAGTGAGGGGCCAACACAATTCTGATCTCCTTAAGTCTAAGCTAAAAGAATGTATTAGAGTCAAATACCAATGTCTTCCAGGCTGCAGTGTCATGCTGCAGCATGCCAGTGTGATTCCCAATGCTGTCAGTTTAACCAGAACAGGTACTCTTGTCCTGCAGGGGGAATTACTCTCCTATCCTAGTTATCAGTTTTCTAACACGAAACGTAGTAAATACTATGGAGAATAAATGCTGAAGTTAGTAGTGGTCATATGGGAATCAAAGGGCTCTCTGGCACCAAGTTTCTTCATCTTCTGTTGACCCAGCAGATAGAAGCTGATATTGATTCAGGCCTTCTGGCTGTAGAATAGATTATTTTTTCTGAGAAATTTAGATTTTTTTTTTTTACTGCCGTGCTCGCTAAAGAATATACAGTAGATAACTTCCTGTATATTTTAGAATATGTATCTAAATACATATGGTAATATGTTGTGCATTCTTTTTAAATATATTTACAGTCTGGAAGCAGTCAGCCATTGTATCATAATGTGTGTTCTTTCCACATAAAAATGCAACTAAACATCTTAGCTTTTTTTTTAGGAAAAGATTCTCCCTTTGAACCCATGGCGTATTGCAATTTACTATTTCTCATATTTCTAGCTGAACTTACCTCAGCATCATTAAGCCCTGTGATCAAATCATCATTTTCTGCTATCTGTGCAACAGAATATTTCTATTACCACTTTCTACTCATACAGCATAAATTAAAAAAAGGTTTATTGAGCTGACAGTGTGTGACAGAGATGAGCAAACCTGAAATTGTGTAACAGAAATCTGCACAGCAATAATGTGGCCATCCTCTCAGATAATTATAAAGCACTATTTCCTCAGAATGCATCAATCAAACTTATTGGTTCTATGTCAATTTTGCCCTTAGATCAACATCTCTTTTAAGAAGTCCTCCATCCCAAAGTAGGCTGGGTTAAAACATTATGGATTACAGTATTTGTTATTGATATTGGACAAAACAAAACAAAACAAAAACTATTGGTTTTGTGCAGAAGTGCCTACATTACAAAAGCCACCATAATATCTGTCACTCCTGACATCTTTCTTTTGGAAAGGTGAAGGGTGAGTTGGACTTGAGGACTGAACAGTATTTTCTCTGTCAGGATGGAAGTTTAACAGCATAAATAATTATACATGAATTTAATAAATCTTATCTTTAATATATTGCATGTGATATGCTTATCTCAGACGATATTAAATGTATCTCCCTTCCAATTGCAGTGACTCTAATGATTCACATAATGTTGTGTCCAATGACTATGAAAAATAATACTATGTAATGAAAGTCAAATAAACCATCTCCTTAAAGTTCTTTCAATTCCTAGAAATAGACAGGCATAGTAACTGTAAAGTAGTAAAGTTTAAATTTGGACAGTAATTGGCTTGCTTTTACATTGCTTTCACCATAGATATTTGTACTTTACCATACATATCTGTGATTTATCATGCTTTTACACAGGAAATATCACTGTGTTTATGTAATTTAAGACACTTTGGTAGTATTATTTAATAAAAGAAGTATTATTTAATAAACGATACTCACTGCTGGAACAAAATAAAACATGCCTTGATGAAAAACACTGTGTTAAATAACCATTTTATTGTGCACCAGCCCAAAGCATTCAGTGATTATTACTGTAGTTCATGTCTACTTTCCTTGTAGCAGAAATACCATTGTTGTACAATGCAGAGAATATTCATTATTTGTAACTGAACATTATCTCTCCTTCATGAATTATAGAAGGTAAACAATGCTGGCATTTACTGCCTCTTCAGCCTGCCATGGAAATGCGGGGACTGGCAATGTTAGCTTTTAATCACAAGGCTTTTTGTGTACATTCATTCTAATGTAGAAGCACTGAATAGGCATTCTGTGCTCCATGAATTATCAAAGAGCTGAGAAATGACAATTAGCTTGGCAGCCAGCTCTGACTTTGTATGCAGAATTTGCCCTTTTATTATAATTGTCATCTTTTTTCATGGAATAAAAGGAGTTGCATGTATAAACCTTTTTTATTCCCCTATCTAATATTTGGATTAATTAGCAACCATTTCTGGCTACGGTATATTGATGTGTCCCCCTGTTCTTTATTAAACCTGGTATCAGAAAAGCAGAGTCAATGTATAACAAGGAACTGCATTAAAAACTTTCATGAAACTGTCATAAAGTGGAAAACAGACTTTATAAAGTGTGTGAAATAATTGCTTAGTATTCCATGCATCTATGCCTTCCAGACTGGAATTTTGCCAACGGCACACAAACACATATTTACCAATCAAGTTAAAGGAAATCAATTTTCAAATTTGAATTATGGTATTCAATCTGTATTTGTTTCTAGCACATTTTGAAAACTATCTAATGACAAAACAAACAACAAATGTAACTGATGGTTTGTGAAATTTAGATTGCAGCTTCATCATTTTTTTTTTATATAAGCTGCTATCAGAATAGCAGTGACATAATTAAAATGACAAGCAAAGTGGGTCAGATTTCACAAAATACAATGACCAGTAATGTCATCTTGCAACATCATGATAACTGATTCTGTGACACTGCAGTACCCTTTTAGAATCTTTAGTGCTCATGTGTAGACAAGTAGCCACACAGCATGGATTTTGAAGCAGTATTCTTTTTTCTACTCTTTAGCCCTTCTTTCTCATATTTAAAAAAAAAAAGTAAAACATTTTGAAGAGCAGTGAAAAGGTATTTAAGGAGTAATACAAAAAAAAGAATTTTAACGACATCAAAACTTTTGTATAATTGTGTAAAGTTTTAAGATGTACTGTCATGCGATGTCTGAATCATATCAGACAAAAATAAGTTTTCAGGGGTTTAAAACTGAATTAAAATAAAAAATAAAAAATCACATTTGTCTTCATTTCAGCCATTTGAGAACTGGATTAACTAGGCATTAAATAGCTGACCAAACTGATATTAACACAAATTCCCTAAAACTGATAAAAAACACAAGTGAGATGTGTTTAATAGGCATAACAGAGTTTACAAAATGTACTTGACCTAAAAAGTCCTGAAGGAAAAGATTACTTTCAGAAAACCAAAAGCAGTGTGTGTGTCTCTTGTGTCTTCATAAGTAAGTAAAATTACTGGTTTATTCCTGAATGTCACCTCACTGCAATCAAAGTGAGGGTTCAGGACTGAACACCAGTGGATGACCTTGGTACTTGCTATCTAGTCAATCAACTGTTTTCACAAAGCAAACATAAGCAGTGGATGTTGCCAAGCTACTGAACCTCAGAGAGCTCAGGCTGACTGATCTCCGTCTGGCCTTGTCTGGCGCCTCACCAGTAGTTGTTCCTGTGGTGCAGTAAGGAAAAGCAGACAATTTTCTTCCATAGCTAGTGTGAGTGCAAAGGCCAATGCAATGTTCCCTGTGGGTCCCCAGCCAAAACAGGCAACTCAGCAAAGCCAATGATTTTAACCAGCAAACTCCTGACTCACATTTAGTGTTTACTAAGACTTTACCACAGGAGTAACATCTACATATTTTATGCACTTCCTCTGAGTTCTGAAGTAATTCCTTTTGAATTCTGCCCCGTTAATTTATCATGATTTAAAAACAGTTTCCCCCTTTCCCTCCATCCATTCCTAATGAATTCACTGTTTATTCTCCACTAATTCATAGCCGCCCACCAGGGGATTGTGAGAAGTGTTCATTTAGGCATGAATGCATGCCTTACAGATGTGACAAACATCATGTTACAAGGAACATGGAATGAATATGGGTATTTTAACCCACATGAATTAACAGGGCTGGATTCAAAATGAATTACTTCAGAAATCATAGGAACTGCATTGGATATTCAGGTGTTATTCATGTGGTATTCAGTCGGAATATATGATCAATTTACAGCCATTATTTTAAAGGGTTACCGTGTGTTTCATGGGTGAGCCTTTGTGTATTAACCCCTGCCAGGGTTGCATATTCCTTGTGATGGGAATTTGGGAGAAATGACTTTCTGATGACTGTCTGTATTGTACATCACATTTTTACATATTTTGGAGCCAGACAATTGCTTGTCCAATAGTGATAAAGCTTTATAAAGACCTTCTTTAAGTTATTAAGAGTATCAGAATCTTAACATATATGGAGCCGTGTTTGTATGTCCTTCCATGTGTACAAGTATGTCCTTTGTTTTTACACAACCTCTAGTTCATTTGTGATGAAACTTGCTTCAGACATTCTTTAGCCCCAATTATTATATGTATAAGAATCATGCCTGTTACTAATAAAATGTTTGCATTTATACAGTACTGTGCCTGCATGTTGAATCAACATCAGCAGAGATATCATGATGAGTTTTGATATGGGTAACTTTTGTATGAGTTTAAATCTAGTCAAAGAGTTAGGCCATGTATTTTTTTAATTAAATTTAAGAAGCAATATACTGTGCTGTACTGTTGAATGGAGATTGTTGATTGCGCTGTTTCCTGTAGTAATATTTTACATTGTTTTAAAGTTGTTTATATTCTTACTTTATCAGCATTTAGTTACATTTAAGCTGGTCAATGACATGATTTCCTCCACACTAACTTCATCCTGTTTTTGGAACCGTTTCCATGGAAATGAAAAGACAGGAGAATGAAGACACCACAGAGCAGTTTTTTTCCCCCAACATGTCAGATCATGTGGACATGAACCAGCTTAGAGAAAATAGGAAACGATATAAGAAAAAGGAAAAAAAAAAGAATCATAATTATAAAACATAATGGAAATCAACCTAATAATGGTTACTTCTTCCTATATAAATGCTATCAAAGGGTAATTTTTAACCTGCTTTTCTAAAAATAATAACACGTCAAATGAAATAATAATAATAATAATAATAATAATAATAATAATAATAATAATAATAATAATAATAATAATAATAATAATAACAGTTTGTGTTAAATGCGCAATTGCAGATTTCATTTTTGTGTTATATTCAATTGTTCATAAATACAAATCACGTTATTTTCATAACACACATTATCAATGTGTTAATTTATGCTTTTTATTTATTTATTATGTAAAACCCATGGTTAATTTCCGTGGCGTTAAACAGGTGGTGTACAAACACTGCATATTTATTAATGGCGCATGAGGGGGATTTTGAGGGGCAGAAGGAAGGCACAAGTGAAGGGGCAGACAAGAGCTTTGCTGTTCTATTCCTGTCTTTAATTACTGATCTGTTTTAGATTGTAGCCCATGCATAATGCACACCCACTTAGATAATTCCCAGGCTGCATTCTACTTGACTTTACTAAATTAATGAGTAGTTTCTGTGGGATGCTGCAGACGGAAGTGTTTAAACTAAGGAGCTGGTCTTTCTGTGTTTGTAGACATTGTAATTACTGTGACCTGTCTAGGTCTGGTCAAGATATATATAAGTATGTTAAATCTAGCAGTAAGAAATCTTCATTACAGCCACTGGCATGTCATTATGGTGTCATCAGAAGATGTTATTTCTTTTATATCAGTATTCAGATTTATTCATAATGCTCTTGCCAGCTGAGTAAGTATATGATGTACAGGGGCTGTAGCCCTTCAGGGGTTAGAATGTCTTGCCGTAACACTTTCAACAGATAACCTGCTTGAAATTTAAGGCACCTCTTGGAATTCCCTTCAACAGCAAAACCAGTTTCAAAGAGTGGCATCACTGTCGGTGACATACCTTAGTTATTTAACAGTATTTAGTTGATAAAATGGGCCATTTACACACACAGAGGCAAAAGAAAAAAAAAATGCTACGTATTCCAGCTGTTGTTAAGTAAGACCCTGTAGTTGGTGTACTGCATACTGTATGTAGTGTATCTCTGTTTATGGCTAATAAGAATTGTTTTAATTATCTTCACAGAGCAATTCAGAGACAGATCAGGTCCTCCCAGTGTGCCACTCCTTTTGGATGCTCAGATGATTACACTGAACACTGCTGAAGGTCATAGGAACATTGCACAAATCCTTCACAGCTACAGTCTAGTTTTATTTTATTTTTATTCATTGCACATGAAGCTCTATCTGAGGCCCTAAGAGACTGCATTCCATTCTTTTGTTGCAACACCAACAGCTGAACCTCAGCTTATTTCAGCAACACTGGAAAGATAGCTTCATTATTTAGATTCTATTTCCTCTACCCGCCCAGCTGTCAATATGTCACTGCTGAATGATTTAAAAAGGAGGCGCAGTGGTCGATATATCGGGTCACATTTTCAAAGCTTTGGATTCCGTACAGGGTTTGCATCAGTTTTCTTTTCATTTTGTGGTAAACTATACCATTGTGTAATTTAAGAGTTTTTCTAAAATACTTTTGTTGTACATTTACAGGTAGATAAACAGTAGCTTAGTATACAAAATAGACATGGGCTTGTATTATGAAATAAACAACAAAAAAGGGTTATCATTTACTTTACTCTGTTTGAGGTGGCATTTCTGCACAAAATGTCATGAAATTTACTCAGCAGCATAATCTGCAGAAAGTGATAAAAGAGTGGTGTCACACTGTTGTCTATGCAGGATCATGCACAGTATTATTAAAACTGTATTATCTGAACAGTTGCAATGCCGGTGTAACAACCCTAACCCTAACCATAACCCTGACCCGGACCCTAACCCCAACCCTAACCCTGACCCCTACCCTAACCCCTACCCCAGTGCAGTCAAGAGGTGAAGAGGTTAGTTGGTATCACACCAGACTTGCTACTCAGTGGTACAAGAAAATGTGATTACATCTGTATTGGTTCTGTTGATACAAATAATTGTAGACTATAACCTCCTGTCAGCTGAATTAAAAAGATGAGTTGTGATAGTTAGAATTGCAAGAAAGACAGAAATGAAAGCAGTTTGAATTGTTTAACTGCAGCAGCCTGAGCACGGTTGTTTAGGGCCCTGGATACCACGGAAACTGAAACCTTTTGCAACAGTTGGCTTGCAGGTGATGTTTACAAATGTATTATGTTTTTGATTGATGACATAAAATGATCTGGCAGTACAGAGATCGCCTGTATAGAATGACCCTGTCTATATAGAACAATTTAAGGTTGTTCCTTGAGTGGATATTAGAGGCAGATTGCACTGCATTTCACGTGATAAATATTTCTATTTATTTAAATTCTGATAAGCATTCAGTGAACTATTTTTGTATTATATATTATATCATCGTGAGGACTAATGAATTCATATTTCACAATGGCCTTTTTAAACAACAATTGGGAAAACTTAATTAAGACTGACGGTGCAGACAGTTCTTGTTAAATTACCACAGTATACCTGTATGTAATGCTGCTGGACACATAATTTCATTAAAAACCTTAATATAAAATAATGCTTTTTTCCAAGGTTTTCTCTGGGAACAATGCAAGCTGGCATTGGAATGGTACCCAATGGTAGGGATGACAACATTTTTCTCAACAAGTCTTCTCCCACACTCGTCCTTAGTCTCCTAATTTGTCTACTCATGTAGAAAACTCTTCAGTGCCTTGCATAAGTATTCACCCCCTCTTGGACTTTTTGACATTTTGTAGTGTTACAACCTGGAATTAAAATGGATTTAATTAGGATTTATGTCACTGATCTACACAAAATAGTCCATAATGTCAAAGTGGGGAAAAAAATCTATATATTTTTCAAAATTATTTACAAATAAAAAACTGAAAAGTCTTGATTGCATAAGTATTCACCCCCTTTGCTGTGACACACCTAAATAAGCTCTGGTGCAACCAATTGCCTTCAGAAGTCACATAATTAGTTGAATGGAGTCCACCTATGTGCAATTAAAGTGTCACATGGTCTCAGATTAAATACACCTGTTTCTGGAAGGCCCCAGAGTTTGTTAGAGAGCATATCTAAACAAACAGCATCATGAAGACCAAGGAGCTATCAAAACAAGTCTGGGATAAAGTTCTGGAGAAGCACCAATCAGGGTTGGGTTATAAAAAATATCCCAAACTTTGAACATCCGCCGGAGCACCATTAAATCCATTATTAAAAAATGGAAAAAATATGGCACAACCGCGACTCTGCCTAGAGAAGGCCGTCCATCAAAACTCAGTGACCAGGTAAGGAGGGCATTAGTCAGAGAAGCAACCAAGAGGCCAATGGTAACTCTAAAGGAGATGGAGAGATCCACAGCTGAGATGGGAGAAACCGTCCATGGGAGAACTATAACCCGGACGCTCCACAAAGCTGGGCTTTATGTAAGAGTGGCGAGAAGAAAGCCATTGCTGAAAAAAAACCATATCAAATCCCGTTTGGATTTTGCCAAAAGGCATGTGGGAGACACAGCAAACATGTGGAAAAAGGTTCTCTGGTCTGATGAGACCAAAATTGAACTTTTTGGCCTTAGCACAAAACGCTATGTGTGGCGCAAAGCTAACACTGCTCATCACCCTGAGAACACCATCCCCACGGTGAAGCATAGTGGTGGCAGCATCATGTTATGGGGATGCTTTTCATCGGCAGGGTCTGGGAAACTGGTCAGGATTAAGGGCAAGATGGATGGAGCCAAATACAGGGAAATTCTAGAGGAAAACCTGTTCCAGTCTGCAAGAGACCTGGGACTGGGGCGGAGGTTCACCTTCCAGCAGGACAATGACCCTAAACACACAGCCAAAGCTACACTGGAGTGATTTAAAAACAAGAACCTGAATGTCTTAGAATGGCCCAGTCAAAGCCCAGACCTCAATCCGATTGAGAATCTGTGGCAAGACTTGAAAATTGCTATTCACCAACGGTCCCCATCCAACTTGACAGAGCTTGAGCAATTTTGCCAAGAAGAATGGGCAAAAATTGCAGGATCCAGATGTGCAAAGCTGGTAGAGACTTACCCAAAAAGACTCACAGCTGTAATTGCTGCCAAAGGTGCTTCTACCAAGTATTGACTCAGGGGGGTGAATACTTATGCAACCAACAAATGTTTTTTTTTTGTTTAATTAACTTTTTTGTCACAATAAAAAAAAATATTTTGCACCTTCAAAGTGTTAAGTATGTTGTGTAAATCAAATGGTAAAAATCCCAATTTAATCCATTTTAATTCCAGGTTGTAACACTACAAAATGTGGAAAAGTCCAAGGGGGGTGAATACTTAAACAAGGCACTGTATCTAGCCACACATACAGTATGTACTGTAGACAGAACAAAGACTTTGATAGTTTTGTGTGGGCATGTTATATAAAACTCTGTATCAAGAAAGACCATTACCCACTTTATTTTCCGAAACTACTGTGAAACAGAATTCTATTCAATTGTATTAAAGTCACCCAAGCTTTAGCCCACAGCTGTTCACATCCGGGTGGTTTTAGCAGCAATGCTTTGACAGCTACTGAGTTTTTACCATAAGCTTTCCCAAGATAAAGTATAAAGTATTTTTTAAAGTCAGTAACTTGTGTGCATTTGAGAAACACTGTTGTTTTGTCTTTATAGTGTGAGGTTTGCCTTAGCTAGGGTTCTGAAAACTTCAGCTGTCAGTGAGTCATGTGTCAGATTTCTGACTTGTTCAGTGATTTGTACTGTATCGCAACAGTAGATCCTTTCTACCGATTGACAGCTATGAATATATCTCAGGGTTCAATACCATGTTACATAATAGATTTAAGATATTACAGCACCCTGTAACTACTGGTGCTGCAACGATGTTCATACTGTAGAGTCACAAACCCTACAAACAGTCTAATTTACAAATAATGTAACACCTTTATTAACAGTAAATGGTTTAAATATGATATTAAATATTAATACACAGGTGTGCAGGCTGAGTAATACAGCCAGGGGAGCACAGGCTCATGTCTTGGCCGTACAAAACCATCAGTCTCTGGGGATTCCAGAGGAGGCGTGGCATTGGCTGCTGATGCTGCAGGTTAGGGATGCTAAATCGACATTGCACTAGCAGCCATATGAGCTCAAAGCGGACTCCTGCTGGGCTGGTCTTTTACCTCCAGGGGTCTAATTCTCAGCGACATCCACTGCAAAGCTCCTGGGTGTAAAGAGGCAAGTGGCTTGGTCGTGGGATCAGATGACTCCCACTGGGGGGGAAAATAATTGGGCACACCTCATTTTTCCATTCCAAATGCTTTATAAATACTAAGGCATTTTGTTAAACCTCTCTAATCTTTACCTTATTTTATTCTGTGGGCTCTACATTGACACACTTCACACTTAAAACACCCTGTCTTTTACACTTCCTTTTCACTTAATAATTATCTTCTAATTGTGTTCTCCTTCTCCAGATCAGGCTTAATTTAGAATCAGCTGTGGATGAGTTTTTTTTTTTTTTTTCTGTCCAAAAATAGGGTGTGATACTTCAAATAAAAAGTCAGCATGAAAAAAAGTATATCTTTTTGTTGATAAAGGCAGTAAATCAGTCTACTGAAACACTGCTTGACAGCCACAAACATTTTCCATAAGACTGTGACGAAAAAGTGTAACTATTGTATCACATTTACAAATTATATGACACATATGTGCTTTTTGACTATTACAGCAATGCAAATATGGTTACTGAAGTGATAAAACTATATGCAGCCTGTTATGATTTTTTTTATAGGTTTGTGATTTTTGTAAACTGCAAAGAAAGAAAGAAAGAAAGATGAATTGAAAACCTTATTCATACTATAATATAATACCACCAAACAATGAAACAATAAAGGGAATGCATCTGTCAACCTTGCTAGATATATTTGGAAATTTTCTATTGTTGTCACCAGAAAATGGTGACAATGGTGGAATTAGTACAGTATGCAATGAACAGTTATGGTGTATCCTCTATTAATCCCATGTGGACAACCTGACATTCCTGTTAAATGTCAAACAATGTACAATGTCACTTCAGAAGATTGACTCTTATTGAGCAACCAACACCATTTTCTGTGTGGTCAAGTGGTTAAAGAAAAGGGCTTGTAACCAGGAGGTCCCCGGTTCAAATCCCACCTCAGCCACTGACTCATTGTGTGACCCTGAGCAAGTCACTTAACCTCCTTGTGCTCCGTCTTTCGGGTGAGATGTAATTGTAAGTGACTCTGCAGCTGATGCATAGTTGGACACACCCTAGTCTCTGTAAGTCGCCTGAAGAGACAAGGCTCTATGGGAGTATGGCTGCCTGTGGCAAAGTGGTTGGTAATGCGCAGGTATAAAGGTGATGCAGTGCTCCAAACAACACAGTTCTGATGAAGTGATGGGTTTTTAATTGTAATCCAAGGGTCCAAACTGACCAACAGAAAGTATAAATGAAATACAGGCAATACATTAATTATACAGGCAATACTGCTCTGTATAATTAATGCACGGGGCAGTCCCAAATAAAGTACACAATAATCAAGACACACACACAATACACATACACGATCACCAGTCCTCAGTGAGTGCAGTAGTGCTCGTGGTGAATATATAATTTATCGTGCTCTGGTGCAACGATACTCCAGGTACGTGCTGGCCTCTGGCAACAGCTCCTGAACATGTTAGCCGTTTAACAACAACAAGTAACAACTAGAAGTTGCAGGCAACTTTAAGGCTTCCAGGCGTTAACAGCAGATTAATATATGGTTTCAGACTTGTGAAAATGTTAATCAAACAAACATTTTGTCAATTGGAAAGCATCATTTTATAGTGTGTTTTTTGTAGAATAGTATTTTATAAATGTTGATTTAGTATTAATTGTGATAACTACTTGTGATTAGTTGTGATAGAGTGCATTGTGCGCTGTGGAACTTTCAGCTGCATATTTTAAATACCCCGGCTGTCAACTTTCTGTACTGCCCGAGATCACAGCAATGTTATGAAAAAATGGCAAATAATAATGCAAAACAATTTACACTCTCAAAAAAATAGTGGGCACACTATTTGTTTTTAAACCATTATATGATTTACTATTAGATGTGATAATAATATTAAGCAGTATATGTTGCAGGGCAAGGCAATATCATTTTTATCAGGAATTACGAGTTTTCATGGCCTCTTGTGGTGACATTTTCAAAAGCAGACCTGTTCAGCAAAGTCTGCGTTCTAAATTTCACCACAAGAGGACAAACTTGCACCACCCCCTAGTTAAAGTCCAAACATATATTTTCCTCCTGGTTTATGGAGAGTATAGTGATATTCAGGGACGCAGGAAGTGGGGGTGTGGGGGTGCGGCTGCAACGGCAACTTTTCTTGTTAACTTTAGTTTATGAATGAGCATTTGCACTGCCTGCAAGAAAGTCATGAATCAACATTTCAACCAATTAGTATTGCTGTGTACGTGCTGTCATTTAGTGTTTCAACCAATTAGCACTAAGCATTGCTAACCTATCACTGATAGTATCAGCATCAAGCACTGTCATGCGAGAGACAGCGTTTACTTACAAATGTGCCCTGACCTGGCAGCTGGTTTCGCTATGAAAACTGTGTGTTTAACAATGTGGGATGGCAAAACATTAAAAAAAAAATCTCAGAACCACATTTAAACAGTCGAGAATAAAGGATATTTAACTGTTAACATGTGTCAATATAATTCTCAATAAACAAATCATAACCTTCCTGCATTTCTTTTTATTAGTAGCAAGAACCAGTCCACTTTCTGTATGCCACTTATTTTAATTAAACCAAAGAAATCGTACTCCAAACTGCATTTTTAGTGGTGCCGTCTTCTCTGTCGTGTTCTTTTTTTATTTGCTATGCCCTTTTATAAATGTTACTGCAACGGCACAGGCCAGTGAGGCATGATCATTTCCATCAGTAGGCTCATACTAGTACTGTTACATTCTATTATTAATTTCTTAGCAGACACCCTTATCCAGGGCGACATACAATTGTTACAAGATATCACATTATTTTTACATACAATTACCTTATTTTTTTACACATTATTTTTACATACAATTACCCATTTATATAGTTGGGTTTTTACTGGAGCAATCTAGGTAAAGTACCTTGCTCAAGGGTACAACAGCAGTGTCCACCACCTGGGATTGAACCCACGACTCTCCGGTCAAGAGTCCAGAGCCCTAACCACTACTCTACACTGCTGGAATTTGAGATTTTTTTAGTTTGGATTCATGTAGAAAGTGACATTTTATGTTTTTGGTAAGAACTCAGAAGAGACGTTCAATCATTAAGAAAGGTAGATTAACAAGGTAAGCTTGCGTCTGCTATAATGGATGTATAACTGTGTTTCTTGCCACGGCATGACAAACTGCCATGTTCATTTTTAGCTTCCAGTAGAAAATAGTTTTTTCCATTGACCATTGTTGATTGTTACATTTTGAGTTGAATATTTTGTAATTGACCGCAATGTAATGGGAGAGTTCCAAAAATGTAAAAAAGAAATGCAAGACGTATATAAAAGGAAGGCAGGGAGGGATGCAAGATGTTTATAAAGGAAGTGGGTGAAACTACTAAGAGATAAAACAACTCAAATAAAAACAAAATCTAAACAAATCAGTTTACAACGATAATGACTTCAATCTTTCTTTTACACTGAAGAATTACTCACAGTTAAAAGAAACGCGACTAGCTCAATTGCTAACAGGTTTATTGCTCTGTATCCCCGGATTGCAATTTAAGAGGAAAGCCATCAGTTTTCATTAAGGAATGTAAAGCTACAAAATATTTGAGCTCGATTTAATCCAGCCCATGGTTAAACGATGCTAATTACAGCTTTAAAGACAGGTAGAGAGAACATAAACAAATGTAAAAATCTACCAACCCTATATTAATAAATAACAGTTGCTACCAAATGCCAAGCAGTAGTGCACTGCCTTTAAAACTGTAACTTTGTTTCCCAATGCGTCTACACAACGAATGTACGAAAGGCAGAACTTTCCCGATAAGCATGGGTGTCTATAACATGTTTTCAAATCTGATCTGTGTTACGTTAGAGACCAGCACCATTGATAATGTGTGAATAAACCTATTAAACGCGTCGAATAGAATGAAAGTGCCAAAGATTCATGTATTTTATTTCTAATACTTACAGTGTGTGTGTCAGTATGTGTACAGTTCTGTATATACCTGCATTTCCACAAGGTTATTTTAAGTAGACAAATTACATTACGGCAGAAAAGCTGCTCATAAAGCTCCAAATATACTAAAATGTCTGCTTTTTGGGGGGATTCTCTGTGAATAACCATGCAACCTTCATCATTATAACTGTATTTCATAGAACAAGCGATGCTTAATCTGTCTATACTTTTCATTACCTAAAATAATTCGTTCAATGAAAGATACACTCCCAAAGTTGCGCCTCCCCCTTCATGCATCTTTTAAATGGGTTACACATGCAGCTTTGTTGCAACAGATTCAGGATTTGTCATTGTTGTTTTACCACAGTTCAGTCGTAAAAATAATTTTATTCTGATTTTTAAACAAACTGTATTTGTGTGACTTGTAAAGCTCATGTATTATACATTTTATTGTTTTGATTGTCTTCTGGTTTAAAAACCGTAGTGCAGGTTTTTTTTTTTTTGGTTTTTTTTTTGCATGGATGCTGTACAGCTGCAACAGTTCTTCAAAAAAATGTTTTCTTAGTTTACAGTATGTGTCTTTGTATACTGTACAGTATGTGTAAAATAATATCAGCCTTTCTGTGTTTTAAGTTACATGAGTTAGTAACTGAGACTTGTCTCAGTTTTCCATGGTAACAGCAGTGGTGGGAATGTGTCATTTCAGGGTGAAAAATGGACAAAACTGGCATGTCACCCATATTAATTGGCTCATGGCAGCCATGCTTGTTCATGTAGGAACTTTTCCTGAATAACTTTTTTAGAGGACAGTACAAAGATAACGTATACCCAAGATTCACATCAATCGGCCAAAGGGTTCATGAGGAGTTGCCATTTAAGTGTTTTACGCAAAATCCAACATGGCTGCCACACCATGGGACTGATCCATTTTTCCTTAAGTAGAATCAATCATAGAATCAAAATTTTTCACAGCTGTACTATTTACTATTCATGAGAAGAAAACTTTTGAACATTGTACAAAATTTTCATTAAATCCAAGATGGCTGCCACACCATGTGACCAAAGGCCACCATATTGACCAAGGCACAACATCCCATAGTCCTCTACATCCGTGCCAAATTTTGTGCGTTTTGGTGCAGCCTTTTAAAAGTTATAGGCATTTGTAATTTTGGTGAAAGGAAAAAAATAATAATAAAAAAACAAAGATAACAAAGATAACGTATACCCAAGATTCACGTCAATCGGCCAAAGGGTTTATGAGGAGTTGTCGTTTAAGTGTTTTACGCAAAATCCAACATGGCTGCCACAACATGGAACTGATCCATTTTTCCTTAAGTAGAATCAATCATAGAATCAAAATTTTTCACAGCTGTACTATTTACCATTCATGAGAAGAAAACTTTTGAACATTGTCCATATTGACCACAGCACAACATCCCATAGTCCTCTACATCTGTGCTAAATTTCGTGCGTTTTGGTGCAGCCTTTTAAAAGTTATAGACATTTGTAATTTTGGTGAAAGGAAAAAATAATAATAATTTAAAAAAAAATCCTAACAACAACAATAGGCTTCCTGGCCATTCTGGCCTGGAAGCCTAATAAAAATCCTTACAACAACAATAGGCTTCCCGGCCATTCTGGCCTAGAAGCCTAATTAGACAAACAAACAAAAAACTTACGATACAATAATACGGGTACTTCCATGTTCAATGCTTTAACCAAAACTAAGGAACAGATTACATCTCTTCGTGCCCTATTTGTACCGTCACACATGACCCCTAAGTAAACGATTGCAGCCGCTCCTCCAATCCACGGCTGCCGCATCATTTCCCTTCTGGGTCGATGAGTTAGTGCACCGAAGCTCCGCCCCCTTTCTAGATGATCGACTTCCTTTTAACCCTAGGAACAAAGTGTCAGGCCAAACAGTCCAGGGAACTCTGTTCCCGTTACTTAGCGCCCTCAGGTCAGGAGGATTTACCACCAAAGATCATTATATTTCCGTCACACTGCCCTTTCATTTTCTGGTGACAATTCGCAAATATATATAGAAAGGCTGACATTTAAATTAATGAGTAATTCCCTTTACTGTCTCAAAATCAGATCTGGTAAAAAAAAATCTCTCTCAACATGTGTTATATAAGGAAAATAACACCACTACCCGGAAGGTCTTTGCTTGTTACATTTTTATCGCTAACATGCACACTATACTCCAGTTAATGCACTCTTATCTTTACCTTAACCTTATTTTACAATTTTACTGAATTATATCTTTCTCCTCTGCTTGCATGTCAAGATGGCACATATTGATTAATTGGCTGATTCACATTTTAGCCGCTACGTGCAGACTAGCACGCACGTTCAGTTTCTTTTCAATAAGAATTTGTCTTTCATTGTATTATCTATGTATAAGACCACTTACAAATCTCATTATACCAGTGAATACATTTACACATTTTTAAATAACCAAATGCCTTTTTAGACCATGTACTATACAGGCGCAGAAGCCACTAATTGAAAATTGGATAATTATCCTGTCCAATTTTAATTTCAGAAAGCTTCTTTTTTAGATGTATATGTCTAATGTCTGGTCACAAATTAAATAGTTTCAGCTCAGTCTCTAAACGAAGAGTTGTTCAAACTAATAAAGCAGCCATGACTGTATTTAACAACGCCTTATTCAGCTGCCTTTAGTGAAGTCTGTGTCATTATACTGGCAGATTGTGTCAGGCTGTTTAAGAGACCCGACTTTCTCTGAGTGCTTCAGAGGGAATGACCATCTGGTCAGCTTTAAAGTAGTGCGCTGTAATCTGACAAATATCCTCTGTCTACTGTCAGTCCCCAATGGCACACACAACATTCTACAACCAAATGTGATGGAAGCTTCATTTCAAATAAAATTATTTTGACTTGACACTGAATTTTTTTTTTGTTAGTTTCTTTTGGCTCTTCAGGGAAAACACACAAATACACAGAAAAAGAGGTGAGTACTTACAGTACCAGAGAAACCCAGAGTAACAAGTAATCAGTTGTAAGTTAAATTATAATGACATCTTATCAAGGTAGACGTCATTTCAGGTATTAATGATCTGTGAATTTACATTACTGTAAATATCCCTTGCTCATAATGAGTGCTTTGAATTTGAATGTGATTTGCCTTAGAGAAAGTGAAGTGGGGCTTTGGTATCGAGATAAATGAGCGATGCTTGTGATTTGAATGCAAGACTCTCTTAACTTCCTCAGCTGGTGCACCTAGATTGAACAAGCATCTTGTAATCTGCCACTCATCTGCTGAAGCACACCATATTCATTTGTCTTGTTGTCAGTCTGCTTGGGACCTGCAAGCTTTTTTACATTTTATCAGTGTACCGAGGCACTTAGAATTATCAAAGCAAGGAGTGATCCTGCAGGGTTTTTTTTTTAAAAGAGCTTCGGAAAATTATTAACTGCATGCTCTAAATACCTGCTTATAAAAAAAAAAAAGTTTTTTGTTAGTAAGTTTCAGTTCCAACTTATTAAATATAGAGATGACTGCTGCTGAATGGTGTGTTAGTTTCAGATGCCATTTATAATTTGCTGTATGAGTATGGCAAGGACGTTGAAAGTGGCTAGTCCTAAATTGTCTGCTTTACAGATATTTTAATTTGTCGATTCATTATCTACAATAAGAATCCTATATTTATTTTCTCATACCACATTATGTTTATTTTTAGAGATTTGGGGGTGTTGTACAGTATCCTATGGTGTATAACACATTTAAATACTTTTGCATGAGGTAATGCTAAAATGATTTATCTCTACCACATGCAGCTTTTTCTTTGCATGATTGTTATATTCATTTTATCTGCATTACTGTACCTGAAAGCAGGGTTGTAAGATGTTTTTCATCTGAATTGATGAAATGATGAACAGTAGTTTTTGAATGGTACTTTTTAAATATAGTTTTGAATGGTATTTTTTTATATATAGGATATCACCAATCCAAAGTTTCCCAAAAAGCAGCTTACACAGACTAATCCTTTAGATGAAACCGATGGGATTCCAATAGAAGTACATGCAAATGGATATATAACTGGCAGCAGTGTAGCTGTATAACATTTGCCTATGACTTTCCAAAAGTCTAAAAAAAAAAGTTCATGACGCAGTAAAACCTTTGTGAATCAGATATTTAAAAAAAAATCTGGTGTATCTGGGTTTGGAGAATTCATCTTTTATTTTTAAATCTGTGTAGGCCTCCTGCGTAGGGAGGCATATTAATATCTGACTGACTCACAAGCTAAAATTACATAATCACTTTAAAATTAGATGTTTAGACACGAATAATATGATGCAGTGTGTGTTTTATAAAACTACATTATTATCCTCCTCTGAAAGTACCTGAATTAAGTTGCTATGTGTGACGTCATTCAAAAGGAACAAAAGAAAAAAGAAAAAACTGTTATGTGAAAAGCATGTCACGATACTTCGTTTTGTTATTTGTGCACTAGTGGAATGTCTGCACCTTACCTTCAGAGGCGTCCTTTTCTTCCTTGCAGAAACAACCAGTGCTTACCACAGGTATAAACAGAATGAAAATTACAGCAGCTATCACACTGTCTATGCTTCTAATGAGACCAAAGAAAGAAGAAATTTGACCTCAAGTAATGTAATGAGGTTCCCTGAATCAATTTAAATTAAAATGAGCTGGCTCTTTTAACTTTGGCTACCTGTTATTGTGAATATCAGAATCCCTAACAAAATGTGACTTTTCTATTCTCCTCGGGAACTCCAGGAAAGATACTGAATTAAAGGATTATAGGAGCAGACAAATAGTTCACAGGGTTAATGCAGTTTTTTATTGTTTTATTTGCCCTTTTTTAACATGCAGGGTGGTCTTTTTGCCTTCTAAACTAAGTACCACATAGAAGACATGAATGTCTATTTACAAGAATGTCAAGAACAGCTTGAGGCAATTGTATTTTGCATGTTCTGTGATAAAAAAAAAAAGTTGTTTATATTATTTCAAAGTTAAATAAAAGCACCCCAGCTCGTTCACATTTCATTAGCTCTGTCCAAGTGTCCAGCAGCTCAACTATATGGATATTACTGCAGCCATTCCATCCTGAATGAGTGTCCCAGCACTGCTTATAGTACAATATGTCAGCCAGTTCACTAGCATGATGCTGAAGTGGCTACAGCTAATACAAAAACTACTAATCTTACCTGTTTGACACATGCTGTTTTGAAAGAGCATTACAGATCAAACTAAGGTATTTGATAGCTTCTGGATGCTATTATTATTATTTTATTTTTTTTTTTTTTTGACTGTCAGCTAGCAGCAAATCAAGATCAAGTTCATCAATATTTCCTCAGCTGGGTAACAGAATAACCTGCTTAGCTGTCTGTGTGATTGATTTTCTGATTATATGCATGCCTAGTCTTCAGGAATGTACAAATTACTAAAACCAAACTGGGTCAAAGACGTAGGCTGGAAAATAGATAAAAGATTAGACAATTTAATGTTGATTGGGCTTGTCAGTTGTCAGTTAACATAATTTACACAGTAAGAACTGTAGCTTCAGTTTTTGTGATCAGTGTAATAGACACATATATGAATGACAAACTGGTTCAAAACCTGGTCTTATCTACTGTAGATCCCCCCCACACACACAACAAGACATCTTTCATTATTGTCATGTCAATTGGAAACATATATTAGCCACAGTAAAATGGAGTTAGACAATTGCTATTTTTACTGAAAAGGGCTTTTGCTGGGTTACCGATATCATCAGTATTTGTTTAAAAATATATTTCCAACCACAGAAAAGAAAAAAGCCGCCAGCGTTATAAGTAACATGGCCTAATTATTTAGCTATTAGCTCACTGACTTTTACGCGTTGCTAGTTATCTGATGGTTCTGTTGAAGAAGCATCCAGCCGAGATGCTACTGACAGCCCCTGGGCAGGAGCAGATATCAGTAAATATGAATGTACATTGACTGCTTGCACTGTATTTTGTCTATGTTAGTAGACACCGGTAAGACCACAAGTGAATAATATGAGGATCAGGTTACGCAACAATCATATAATGCACTGTCCTTTTTGGTGGTTCAGATCATAATTGCTATGATGTATTTGATTAGTTTTATATCATTATGTCAGTCAGTAATGTAGGTCAGGGAATGGAAATGTCATAGGTAGTAAAACATGGCTTATTTCTAAAAATAGGTATTTCAAGATATTTCAAGATATTTCACGATTAAACATAGTATGTATTAAAGCAGAAAAAAATAGTATTGTCACATTCAAAATTGATCATGTTCTCTAGATCTGTTATACAACTAATGTTCCTAAATATTTAAATGCTTACCTGAAAAACAGTAAACCCAAAATTGTAGATCTTTTTATATGTCCACCTTTTAAAAACATTTTGGTCAGAGTGATATTTAGCAGAAATATTTCTGATCTTTGATGCAGCTGGTGTCTTTTCCGTTGAAGAAATTTTTAAGAAATTGTGCAGCTCTATGCAGTGTGTTCAATCATACCGGAATCCAACTAAACCGGCTCCCAGGTTCCTAAATGCAGTGTAACAGGGCGTCAATAAGGCAAAAGTTTGCTGTATTTATTTTTAAGTGAGAAAAATATGTATATTTACACTATTCTTTCAGAAATATGAATTTTCATGGGGAACTACATCTTACACAATAATGGGTACATTTCATGGAAATCATGAAATCTGTGATAACAGTGAAAATTGTGAATACAGCCTTAACCATAGGTTATTACCTGAACACAGCGGAAGCATCCCAGCATGCTACACTCCTCTAGCAAAATCTTTAGACCAAGAACTGCTGACACTGTAGCTAATCAAACCCATCATTAGGATTCTGAGTTTTTAAAAAAAAAGCCTATCAAAGGAGGAAAAAATCAATAAATTATGTTATGTTTTAATAATAAACATTCCTGTGCTTTAAGCTGAGGTTCGTATTTTTTTAAAAATGGTAAATTGGCAGGACAGTAGGGTGGTGCATGTGATGGGTGCTACCTAATGAGTACACCTGGAATCTCCTGTTATTGTGATTGATGCAGTCATGAGAGGTACAACACCCAACCAGAGGGCTGACAGCAAATTGTAATGATTTCCTGTGCATGTGCGCACTGTCTGAGTTACATGATGTAAAGGGGTGTCTAAGACTACTCGTGGAGCTTGGCTCTTTTAGTGCAGTGTAGTAAATTCAATCTGGAGCCTAAATGGCCGAGGTTTGTGTCATGGGGAAATTCACCACAACTACATGCCAGAGAGATTTATAGCTTTACTTTAAAATCATCAAAATTATATTCCTTGCCCAGACGAATGAACACAGTGTAATAGTGCTTTATACTGTAGAAATAAAATCTGTAATCAGTAGCATAAAACGTATTCAGTATTATCTGAAACCACAACAGTCAGATTCAGATTAAAGTACTTAAATTAACTTATTAATCTCTCCTGGTAAAATGCGCTATGTTTAATGTAACACCTCTACCAGAAGTCAGTTTCTGTTTTCCTGAATTCAAATATAGTTTTTCTTTATTAAGATATGAGTTATTTATTTATTTAATTTTTAACAGCAAATATAGGGTGCACAAGGAGATAAAATATCAGACGAATAAATTGACGTGTTCTTTAACCAGATGAGTCAGTCGGATCTGCATAGGTTGCTAATGCTGGCAATGGGCTCTTTATGACGAGTGGGTGTGTTTGCACTACAAATTACTTATATCACCATGAATTATGCATACATTCAGTAATGTAACAGACATATATTTCCTAAAGCCCGTTGCAGTTTTATAATTTACTATTTTGAGTGCTGTATTATCTTTAAATTGCTAACAAAATTGACTGTTTAGTTCTAAAAAAAAACTACCTTGCTGAACATACAGTACTCCATAAGATCAATTAGCTTTACATCATCATCAATTCCTACAGGAAGCTTATTACATTCAAGCATATTAAACAAAGTGAATAAACTATAGTTAGTTTTATAGCATCGGTTCCACCAATATATTTTAGTTATGTTTCTGAAATTGGGTAAACAATGGAATTGAATGAGGCGGTAGTGCTGAATTGTTTAATTTCCTGCCACCAGCACCGGAGCCTTTCTGGAAGGCATTTCAGAAATATTTATTACGGTATTAAAGGATGTGTTTAGAGGAATCAGGGCAATGTATTGGCTGTATTTTGCCGGAAATGGTGCAGTGTGCAATGTAAAATTTATAAATTCAATGACACACATTGTGACTAAAAGTCTTTTTCTATGCTTTGAAGCAGTGATCCTTGCCAGATGACACAACTGTGATCAGCTCAGTGCTTTATTATTAATTTTAGATTGTGTTTTATCTGACATACACCCTGCACGCATCTGCTAAATGTTAGTAAATGTATGTCGTGGATACAAATCTTTATCAAAAAAGTAGATTATTTATGAATCCATTACAGCTATTTAATTGTACTTTAAGATTATATCTGTCAGGCATCTGTAAACCTAGAGCATTATCACTGAGCAGAATGAAACAAAATGGATCATTAGCACAAAACCAGGAGGCTGATATATAGCGTGAGTGCAAGATTTCTGCAGCTGTAGGCTGTATTTTTATAGAATTTTACTTGTGGATCAATTGACAGTGTTAATCATTTTGAGGTAGATGTACTCAAATAGTTATGATTTATTTGCTGGGCTGTAAAATAGAAAAAACATAATAACATAATAAAGTATGTGCCCTGGTGTGTTGAGGCAGAATGTATTGACAGCTTAATGTGTGATAATGGTAGCCTGGTGATGCATATTAGCAGCTTCTGGACCAACCAGCCTGAAAATTACTTAAGAAAAAGAATATTAATAATAGCAAAGAAAACGGGGAGATTATTGCAAACAAAGCTAATTCCTGTACACAAATTGAACAGTATTCCTCACAATGCTAAACTTTGGTAGTGATTTGATACCTGTAATGTGGAATAAATTTTTTTTTTTTTTAAATCTTACTAATCATTGTTGTTAGTTTTAAAAATTAAACAAAAAGGTACCAACAATATAAGAGATGTTTTTTTTTAACATTTTTAACATTGGCACACATTAAATGTTCTTGACCCACAGTCTCAATTTAGAAACATTTACAAAATTTAGTTAAAATAAAATCAATATTTCTGCCTGGTAAATCTCTCGAAGCCCTATGTGCTGTTGGAGCACTTTACATGTGACACAGAGAATTTCTTTAACACGTATTATCGTTTGATCAGATGCATCTGTAGGATGTTCTGTACAGATGTTATATGAACAAATAATCTAATCTAAGTTGGCACACTGTCTGAGCAGATTCAAAAGTCATTTCCATTGATCGTGTGTTGGGATTCTTAAATATAGTGTAAAACCTAGAAGAAATCTGTTTATCAACCTTCCTTGTTGTTGATATCAAGGTTATTTGCCCTCCTCATCGCTTCTTACAAACCAAGGGCTTTCAAAAGATGTGGATACCACAAAACATCTGTTGGCTCTATGTACCGCTTTGTAGTTTTCCATATATTTAACGATAAATAGACAAACTTAAAAATGTAACATGAAATATTGTATTACTATTATGGCTTTCGGTAGACTTTTGCATTGGATTTTGTAGTTTCTTTGATTACCCGATGTTAAATAAAATATCTAAATTATGTTCATATCGTTTTTTTTGTTTTTTTTTAACTGTGTCTCAATCCTAAAATTATTGGTGATGCAAAACTTTTGGCCATAGCTGTACTGTTACTTTTATTTTTCTCCTTAATATGAGAATAAAATAAGTAGCTTAATTGAAAATTTGGAGCCTAATAGCAAGTCATTACCATTTAAATGGATGCAAAATATACCACTATGGTGTTGATAGATATTACATTTTATACCACTCATGCGACTACATTTCCAGGAGCTACTTTTATGTTATGTCATAAAAAGTAAGTGGCCGTTTCTTTTTTTTGATTGTTTTTGTTTGACATAGTGCAGCACAAAAACACTCTGTTACTAAACACAATGTGTATCATTTAAAATGAACACTGTTTACAAAACCTTGATATTCACAAAATACAAAATACAGGTATTTTTAAATGATGAATTTAAAAATATTTTACAAAACACGTCTCTAAATCCAGCTCACCGGTTGGAAGAAACAAGCTCCCTACTTTCTTGTAAAAATTATTACATTACCGTACAGTACCGTCAGACCTGTATAAGCACAGTATTCATTCGTGGCATAAACAGAATATGAAAATCTATTACATACTGAATTAAAATAAATGGGATAAATAACTAGAAAAAGTAGCCAATGTATTAAGTTTTAAATGTACTTATTAATAGTGACTAGTAAGCCTATACATCACTAGTAATTAACATCACCGTTACCGGTTGTTGTAAATCTGCTGCAGATTCCTCTGCTTTATATTGAAACAACGGCCTTCTTCAGTGCAGTGACATCATAATTCACATTACAATAACATTTTAATATAGACCTTCAAAACAAATTAGTACAAAGGCATGTGTTTGAAGCACATTTCAATATCTATATATACTTTACAACATGGGATTGATGTAAACATTCATGGAAAAGATATGTCATGAAAAACCATGACATTCGATATTGGGCAGTGAGTGGCGACTTAATTTATGTCATGATTATTCTATATTTTGCTTTATTTTGAGGAACTCATTGAACAGGAGTCAACCAGCAATATCATCTCCCTGATTTAAAGCCCTAATTCAATAAACTGAAAATGATTGCAATGCCTTATCTTTATTTTTATGGGGTTGTAACTATAAGTAACACCCTGTGTAATCGCGATTATTTCATATTATTATTTGCATTCCATACAAAAAAAATCACATTAATGAAACTGTACAGCTCTGCTGTGTGCTTGTGTGTACTATTCGCCATGCACATAGTGCTGTGCAGTGATTATGTCATGTGACTATATGCAATCTAGGCGGGAAATCGAGAGGAACGGTAGTTCCTCGCACCAAGTTACAGCAAAGCACGAGAACTGCCAATAGGCCTTTTTCCATCCAACTTCTTTTTTTTTTAATTTAGTAATCGCCAATTATTTTATAATTTTCTCCCAATTTGTCATATCCAATTATTTTTAGGATCAGCTCACCGATCCCCCGCTGACTTGTGAGCGGCGAAGACGAACACACGCTGTCCTCCGAAGCGTGTGCCGTCAGCCGACCGCTTTTTTTCACACTGCAGACTGTGGTGGAATTTCCTGCATACAATGTTGCAGACACTGATCCTGTACTGAAAACAATAGAGCAGAGACAAGTAGGAGTAACTCACACTTTATTAGTTTGCAAACTGGAGCCTTCAACAGAGTGTCACAGACTCTGCAAGCAACCGCAAAGAAAGCTCGAAAAACACTGAATCAAACAGTTCCTTATATAATCAGTTTTTGCACAGAGTTCATGACTTGTGGTAATTCTTATCTTCCCCAGTCAGCTCGAACCAACCCTGTGGTATTCCTGATACTGTTGTCTACCGACTTTTCTGATTGGTTGATTTTTCTAGTTGCTAGGGAGAGAGTGTCTATCAGGTCCCACAAAGTTGGTTCCCCCAATACAAGAATCCATATTCGGTCTACGTGACTGGGGAGAAAAGAGGAATTATCGCTGTCCCAAAATATTATCATCTTGAGACAGTGTCCTATTCTCATGTCGCTGACTCATGCACTTCTCTGAAAACAAGGGCTGCTGACCCTTGGCCACATTCCAGTGTGTTAGTTCAACATTGTAAATCTAATACTTTGTTAACATCGAACTCCATATAATATCATTATTCAGGTTATACAAGTCACAGAAATCATCAAAACACATTAAATTAAAACTTTTATTACGGTTAGTCTAAATTACTACGATTAATCTGAGTTATTCTAACACAAGACTCACCGTGCAGCCACCTCAGTGCTACAGCGTTGGAGGACAGCGCAGCTCTGGGCAGCTTACAGGCAAGCCCGTAGGCGCCCGGCCAGACCACAGGGGTCACCGGACTTTGTTATATTTTTTAGATTTTTCGAGCCATTCATCTTCATCATCCTCATTCTGAGATTTTGAGCTTGAGTTCTGAAAATGTTTGGTTTCCTGTATGTGTAACGCTCATTGTAGTCCCTGTTGGCACAAGGAAGTACAGTTTCCTCTCTATATACTGGTCGATGAGAGTAACGCTATTTGTGGTCCCCGCTGGACAAAAAAGGAACATAATTTCTGAAATTTAGCTATGCTGAAGGATAGCCTATATATTTGGTAAAAGTAAAACATAAATAAATAAATACATTCATATAAATATTGAAATAAAAGAATAGATAAATGAATACATAGACATTTATGTATTTATTTATTTATCTTGATATTTATTTATTTATTTTTCACTAACATATAAACAATGACATTTAATACTGTATGAAATGAAAAGAAATATTCAACAATATTCTTGTTCAATTGTATATTAGTGAAGATTTCTGTACAAAAAGGTTGTCATGCTTTCATATATTTTTACTTTCAAATTTAAAAAAATATATTATAACATCCCAGACGATTGCTTTGTTGCAGTACTTGTTGTCTTTTGCTTGTCTCGTCTGTCTTTTATATACCAGTATGTTACATGTATTGTAAGGGGAATGGGACGGGACATGCCGTTAGTGAATGGGGATTGTTTACGGGGGTTGCAGAGCATTTGAGAAGTCAATACTGTCTCCCTGAGTTAGGGTTGCCACCTGTCCGGGTTTGACTGGACAGTTCGGGAATTGGCATCTGTGTCCGTGTGGCAGGATTTAACATGCCTGGACGCCCTGATGTCCGGTTTTTAAGTGAAACGCATAAGAAACACCAACCTTCCTGTAATATTTTCTTTAACACACATTAGTTGCTTAAACAATTTCCACTATCTTATTTAGAAAACTACTATTTAGTATTCTGATTCTGATTCTGTACATAATTGATCAACTCAATTTTGGCAAATTTAGCACAAATCAAATATAACAAACTCTGAGCACCTGCCATTTTTATGAAATCACATGACTTGAGCTCAGTATTTTGTTATCCCAAGGAACAAAACTACTCAAACAATCAACACACCTATCTGCTCAGTATTTAAAATGCAAATAACATTATGCATGTGCCCCATGAGCTATTGATGTAAAACTTAGACTGTTGCGTTTTCATTGTGCATCAATATATATATATATATATATATATATATATATATATATATATATATATATATATATATATATATATATATATGTGACAGGATTTGAGCCCTAACTAGTCATACTTTCACTCCAACTACATAACCGCTATGCTACACAGATTCACATCTTAACCCTTTCAACAGACTAGGATACTATTTACATTTACCCTATCCAAACGGCAATACATTACCTCAATATAGTTTGAACAATTTTGCTATTCCCTTAATGTGTGTGTGTTATAAAGTAAAAAAGAAGTGATATCTGAAACAAAAATGCCAAGTTATCAAAAGTACCCAGCCATTTAAAGTAGAGATATGAAAAACACAAGCTAAGTTAGAAGAAACAATTGGGGCAACCTTGGCCAGCACCAAGGAAATAGGCACAACTGTCAAAGCAGTGGGGGCCAAGGTTGCCCCAATTGTTTCTACTAACTTGGCTTGTGTTTTTCATGTGTTTGATCTGCTTTTATTGTGCCCATCGGTTTTACAGTTGTGCCTATTTGCTTTGTGCTGGGCAAGGTTGCCCCAATGGTTTCTTGAAACTTGGCTTGTGTTTCTGAGATCTCTACTTTAAATGGTTGGGCACTTTTGATAACTTGGCGTTTTTTCACATTTCCAATGTGTTTTTGTTTCAGATTCAATATACATTTACCACAGCAATCTATCTGTATGCCTTAGCAGTGTGCTTCACTGTCGGAGAAAGAAAAATCACACAGAAGAAATGAAATGCATAAAAGATTCTATTTCCATTACATTTTGCTGCAAAACTGATTAGCTAGCCACAAGGCAGCAGACTCAGTTTCCAGGCTGCAACAAGAATACATTTGTCACAGACAGCACTAGTATTGTAACACTCAGCTGTATGTGCCAAAGTGATCATTCTTAAGGAAGAAATATTTCTGGCTAATTTGATTATCCAAGAAGGTTAACTCGAGAATAACTTCTTATGAAAGAGAGGATTTGAGAAAACTGTACAAAGGTTTGGTGAAAACAGTGGTATGGGCATATTCTTTATTACAAATCAATACAAAATGTTTAATTGTTTTGTTTTTTCCAGATGCACACAGAACATTAAAGCACCCAGCATGCAGTTTTCTCTTTATTGATGATAACAATGATTTTCTCATCTTATAAGAATTTTTTATTCATTTTTTGTACTTTAGTTTGTATCCAGATCAAGGAAATTGTTTTACATGTTCCCATGCCTGTGGTTTTAAAGGAATGCCTTTAAATTGTAATTAACCATTTTTTTCACAAGGTATCTATAGCGTAAGTAGTATTTTTAAATAAAATTCTTACTTTTAATAAGGAGAATAAAGGGGACATGCCCATTATTTTTCTTTTGAAGTCTTCAATTAGTTGCAGATGAATGGTTTAGAGTTGAATGTGTCAATGACAAGTACCTTCTCAGATAATTAGGAGCTCATTATTCGATAGGCATTTGTTAAGAGAGAGTAACCAATGGATAGTTTTTCAAAACTGGTACCTTTCTTTCCCGAGAGCTCTGAGCTAGTCCAGGTTGCACTGCATGGCATTTTTAGCTAATTGTGTTCAATCCTAACAGAAACTGTCAGACTCCTTGACTCTTCGCCATGACAGATTGGGCAGACCTGGCGTCGATTGCTATTGTCAGCATGACAGCGAAGCAGCTGTTCTACAGCTCCAGTTTCCAATCAATGAGGTAGGAGAGCTGTTCAAATATTCAGACACATGCTTCAATTGTTATAGACACTGAATGACCTGCATAGCACAAACCCTGTTTGGTGCTACTGTTATATTTCATGACATCACATCATTTCAGGGTTAAGGACATTTTTGTTTCTGATATGCAAATCCTTCGTTTTATAGTAACTCCAACCCTCTTTTGCAGGTTTGTGTTAATCATATATGGTACATTTAAAAGAAAGCCCCCTAGCTCTCCTATATCATCATAACTTTTTAAGGTGTTAAAGGACCCAGATTAAAAATCATATAATGCTTTTATATTACATTTTAGCCAAAATGGTTTCATTATGACAATTTCTGTTTTTTAAGGAAATTAACATAAAATGGGTCAATAATGTATTATTATTATTATTATTATTATTATTATTATTATTATTATTATTATTATTATTATTATTATTATTATTTATGTATTTATTTATTTATTTCTTAGCAGATGCCCTTATCCAGGGCGACTTACAATTGTTACAAGATATCACATTATTTCATATTATACAGAAATCACATTATTTTCACATCACATATACAAATATATATATATATATATATATATATATATATATATATATATATATATATATATATATATATATATATATATATTTAATTTAAATTAATATTTTAATGTGAGGAAGGAGCATTTTCTTAAGTTAATTAAAGACTGGAGTTAACACTTTGAAAATAAATCCCCAAGCTTGTAAAATAATCTATTATTCTCACACCTGATGAAGAGGCCTGCTTATGTAGTGTTGAAAGCTTTTGCTTATTGTTCCCATATAATGTGTACAATGTTTTTCTTTCGTTTAACTTAAAATTTTTAAAAATAGCACTTTTCATTATAACCTTCCCCTTTTGATACTGCTTAATTAGTATTATTAGTTCGATGAGGGGATTAATCACAGGATGTTTTGGCAACAGCTTTTAGTGACAGTGCCAGAAGTTATTACAACACTAATTAAAATGATCTTGATAAATATCTCTAAGCAATTACAAAATCATTATATTGTATACATGTACACTGCACATATAATTAATCTGAAAAACCTGCCATATGTAATGATGATCTATTGAAATGTGTCATGTGGCTCCACTGGCCTTGAATTCTCTATAATTATAAATAATCTGAACATGTAAACTTGATGCACCCCCAGATGTGTCCGTCCAAACCCCCACCCCCCCCCGCCCGCCCCGCCCATTAGTCGAACATAACGATAGGTTGCGGATGCAACCCGGTTCCCTGAAAGAGAAAATAACCATCAAATATGGGGATATTGCCGTCAGGCAGTAGCGATTGGCTGAGCTTTTATAGCAAAGCTGCCGATGAGCCTCTGCGCGAGCTGCCCTGTAAGCCCGCCCCTGGGAGCTTACTACACGCAGCCGCAGAGACTAACGTCCTCTTTGCTCTTCAGGCCGTGAAGACGTCTGGAGCGACCTCGCAGCTTGATGGTTATTTTCTCTTTCAGGGAACCGGGTTGCATCCGCAACCTATCGCTCCCTTTCAAGTCGAAAATAACCATCAAATATGGGGACAGTGTACCCAAGCTGTCGCGAGGGAGGATTCTCGGCAGTAGGACAGACTTACGCCATAACGCAACTGTGTAGGGAATACATCTACGCATATGCGGAGCTGCGCCGCAGCGTCTATGCTCGCAATGACACCTGTCCTAAGGTGGAATAGTCAACACCATGCTGTCAACCACTCTATACGTCCGCATCTTGAGGGATCATAGAGTGTAGTACAGATGCTCGAACAGTGGAGCAGAGGAATCCAGTACGTTTAACCGTAAAACCTCATAAAAGTATGCGGTGTAGCCCAACTGGCTGCAGCGCAAATGTCAGACACCGGCACCCCTCTAAAGAGGGCCCAGGATGTCGCCATACCCCTAGTGGAATGCGCCTTCAACTGCCCTGGTGGCGGAAGGCCTGCAGATTCATAAGCTAATTTAATAGCATCCACTATCCAGTGGGAAAGGCGTTGTTTAGACAACGGCTGACCCAAAGTCCTAGAACCATGGCATATGAACAACTGTTCAGTTTGCCTCACAGCCGTTATGCGGTCAATATAACATCTCAATGCCCGCACGGGCAGAGCCTGTGTAACCGTTCTTCCTCTGGGGAAGAAAAAGGAGGAGGATGGAACGCCATCAACTCGACTGGTTGGTTCATATGGAACGGGATATGACCTTGGGTAAAAGGCGGGTTTGGGCGCATGGAGACCTTAGAACCGTCTCCTGCGAAACGAAAGTACATGAAGAATGCACTGACAGTGCGTGTAACTTCGCTCACGCCGTTTTGCTGAAACCACTGACAGCAAAAACGCAGTTTTTATAGACACGAAGCTTCATGTCCACGCTGTGGAGAGGCTCGAACGGTGCCTTGGTAAGGGCTTCCAGCACCACATCAAGGCTCCATGACGGTAGACTGGTCGTCCTTGGAGGCCGCAAACGCCTTGCGCCCTTTAGGAACTGCGATGCCAGAAAATGGCAACCTGGTGACAAACCGTCAATACGTACATGGCAAGCCGATATGGCGGCTAAGTACACTTTAAGTGTAGAGGAGATTTCCCCTCATCTAACAGTTTCTGTAGAAACTGTAAGATCACTGCCATAGGGCAGGATATTGGGTCATGGCCTTCCGCCAGACACCAACTCTGAAACAACTGCCACTTATAACGTATACTGCGACCTAGTAGAGGGTGCTCTAGCACTCTGAATGGTCGAAATAACCGCCGTTGAGAGCCCTAAGGCTGACAGGCGCTCCCGTTCAGGGGCCAAGCCCATAGCTGCATGAGCTTGGGGCTCGGGTGCCATAGCCCTCCTTGGGCTTGGGACAACAGGTCCGCTCGCAGAGGGAGCTCCCTCGGCCGACCGTGCAACAACTGCACCAGGCTCGGAAACCATATCCTCCGAGGCCACCGAGGAGCGATCAGGATCACTGTCGCTTGTCTCTACCCTGACCTTCTCTAAGAAGGCGGGAGCATCGGAATCGGTGGAAACGCATATAGGAGCCCTGGCGGCCATTCGTGAGCCAGTGCATCGACTCCTAGGGGCTGTGGAGATCCTTCACTGAGAACCATAGGGGGCAGTGCGTGGTCTCTTGCGAAGCAAAGAGATCCACCTGGGCTGTGCCGAACCATTCCCAGATGCGCTCTACCACTTGAGGGTGGAGACGCCATTCGCCAGCAAGAGGGCCTCCTCTGGATAGGAGATCCGCTGCGTAGTTGACTCTGCCCGGTAGATGAACCGCACGCAGAGAGGTTAAACGCGGTTGTGCCCATAGCAACATCCGTGCTACCATCCGGTGAAGACCGGGGACCGCAAGCCGCCCTGGCGGTTGATGTACGCCACAACTGTGGTGTTGTCTGACCGCACTAACACATGCTTGCCTAGAAGCACTGGCAAGAAGTGCCGGAGGGCGAGGTCCACCGCTCTGAGCTCCAGAGCATTGATGTGGGCTGACCTCCAGGGTCCTGACCACACTCCACGGGTCCCTGCCCGCTCCAGACTGCTCCCCAACCGTGGTTGGAAGCGCCGGTCGTGATGACCTGTCTCCTGAAAATGGGACCCAAGCGCGCGCCTTGGCGGAGGTTTGATGGAACTTTCCACCAGCGTGAGCGCTTCCCAGCAGGCTCGGGATACCCTTAGCCTGCGGTGTTTGTCTCTCCGCGGATGCAACGCGAAGGCATTGAACCAGGCCTGCAGAGGTCTCTGGTGTAGTAAGCCCAAGGGAAGGGCTTGTGAGGCGGCAGCCATCAACCCCAGCATGCGCTGACACAGCTCCATGCTGACTGTCTGTCTCAACCTGAATAGGGAGAGACACCGCTCTAATGAGGCAACTCTTTGTGTCGACAGGGTCGCTTCCATGGACACTGAGTCCAGATGCAGACCCAAGAATTCGGTCTGTTGGCTTGGCACTAGGCGGCTCTTTTCTGAATTGATCTTCAGACCTAGCCGCTGAAGATGGTCTGTAACCATCACTGTGTGCTGCGCCACCTGCTCCTTTGACTCGCGCGCAGACGAGCCAGTCGTCCAGATAATTCAGCAGTCGGACACCTTGAGCCCGCAAGGGAGCTAGAATGGCATCCATACATTTCGAAAAGGTTCGAGGAGCTAGTGACAGGCCGAATGGAAGGACACAAAACTCGTGATACCCTGCTCTGAAATGCTAAACGCAGATACTTCCTGTGACCCGGCAGATGGGAACGTGAAAGTACGCGATCTGTCAGGTCCACGGTGGTGAACCAGTCGCCGTGCCGGACTGACTGAATGATGTGCCTGTGCGTAAGCATCTTGAACGATAACACCCGCAGGTATTTGTTCAGTACTCGCAGATCTAAAATAGGACGGAGCCCGCCGTCCTTCTTGGGCACCAGGAAGTATTTGGAATAGAACCCTGGTCGATCAGAGCAGGGTCTACTTGTTGAATGGCACGCTTGCTGAGCAATGCCTGTATTTCCACATTCAGAGCTGAGGACTGAACCGAAGTCCTTTACTGCAGTTATAACCACTCCCGGAAGGGGAGGTTTTAACTGGAACTGAAGGGTGTACCCGTGGATATAGTTTTGTGCACCCAGATGTCGCTGGTGCATTGTTGCCAGAACTGGAGCTGGGAGACAGTGTAGGGGCGGGTTAACAGCTGCCTGGTGTTCTCAGGGCTGTTTAGGCTGGGCTCGTTCGCGAGGGGCATGGCCAGAGCCCCGAGGGCGTGGCCTGCCACCACCTCTAGGGCGCCACCCTCCGCCTGCGGTCTTGAAAATGACGGCTGACCGCTGCTGCTGCGGTTGAGGGAGAGGGCTTAGTACTCCCTGGCCGTGGCTGGTGCTGCAGTGGTGGTCTACGCCACCGGTGCTCCTGCGGCGCTTTGGCTGGAAAGGCTTATGTGGCCACATCTTAGCCAACTGCTGAGATGCCTCCCGGCCTTAACAGAACGTTGGAGCATCTCCTCCACCGCTGGGCCAAACGTGTGCCCTGGCGTGATAGGGGCATCTAATAGAGGAGCCTTATCAGACTCTTGAACTCTCGCCTGCGAGAGCCAGAGCTGCCTTCTGGCGACCACCAGGGAAGCAATACTCCTGCCTTGAGCCCGTGCATTCAACTGGGCCATTTTAACAAGGAGTTGTGCGACCAGCGCCAACTCCGCCCTCAGAGACGCCGACGGGTGCTCTGGGAGATCCTTCAGCAGGGACGCCTGGTAAACTGAAAGGAGGCTGGCCACGTTGGACAACCGAACTGCCTCCGTAGCCGCTAAGTAGCCCTTTTTCAGATGGATCTCAGTGGTCCTGCACTGCTTGTTAGGACACGCAGGGTCCTTAACCAGGCCTGAAAGTGTCGGGTCTTAACCAGGGCTGCAAAAGCAGCATCGACCGGTGGAAAAGCCGCCAGACCAGCCTCACTCGCCCCTGCATGGCAAACGCGAGGCCTTCCGCAGGTTGCCGGTGAAGAAGCAGGGCCCCCAGGTGGACTGTACCTCCTTGATGAAATCAGGGAAGGCAGGGAGCCCTGGGCAGAGGAGACCGCATCGATGGCGACTCAAACAGTGACCGACGAGGCACTTCCACGGCTGGCCACTCAAGTCCAAGGTGACGAAGTTGCCCGCTCCACCAACGACCACAATGGATCACTGGTGTCTAGCACTTCCGCCAGAGTCCTGCTCGGAATGCTGGGATGCCAGGTCAGTTTCCACACTGTCCTCCTCAAGGAGAGGCTCCCCTTCAGAAGCATCCCTGGAAATGGCATCTACATCCCATACCCCTTGGGGTTGTTGAATAACAGGGACGGCCAGAGACTGTGGCTGAAGCGCGGCTGACTGGCAAGTGGTTCGGCCGGTGGTGCCCTGCTGGTAAGGGACATCAGCAACGCATTGCTGGCCCATCATCACCTCCATAAACTGGGACATCTTGGATGTGAGCTCTGCTACACCTGACCTGTCCCTATAGCGCCTGTCCCGCCGAGGAGAACGGGAGCGCCCCTACGGCGGGCGACAGGAACGAGACCGTGACCGACGGGAACGCTCCCTGCGAGGGGAGGAGCCTCGGGCCGAGTAGACGGGCTACGAGCGCCATGCCTACGGTCTGGAGATCTTTGGCCAGCTGTAAGCTGGGAAGGGCTACTTGATACCCGCAGTGCGACGGGTGGAGTCGCCGTGGATGACGGCGGGCAGACAGGGTGAAAGAAGACCCTGAGGAAGGGGAGTGGCCACCCACCGCTTTCCTCGCCCTCTGGCTTAAGAGTGCGCTGTTGAAAATTAGCGCAATCTGCGCGAAAACGATCTGTCTGCTAAGGCAGACGCGGCGCGTTCTGGCCCCAGGCACGCCACGCAGTCGCCGTCGGCGGATCGCCGCCGGCAATTTTGCCTGGCAGGTGACGCAACGGTGGAACCCGGACATGGTTGCCACTGTTGTAAAGGCGCCGACGCGACCGAGCGCCGAGCGCCAAAGCGTCAGCGCCGAGGTGCGTGCACCGAAGCGCCGAGGTGCGTGCACCGAGCGCCGAGCGCGGCACCGAGCGCCGAGGCGCCGAGCACCGAAGCGCCGAGGTGCGTGCACCGAAGCGCCGAGGCGCCGACGCACCGAGCGCCGAGCGCCGAGCGCCGAGCGCCGAGGTGCGTGCACCGAAGCGCCGAGGCGCCAAGCACCGAGCGCCGAGGTGCGTGCACCGAAGCGCCGAGGCGCCGACGCGACCGAAGCGCCGAGCGCGGCTGCCGAGCGCCGAGGTGCGTGCACCGAAGCGCCGAGCGCCGGCGCCGAGGTGCGTGCACCGAAGCGCCGAGGCGCCGACGCACCAGCGCCGAGCGCGGCGCCGAAGCGCCGAGGTGCGTGCACCGAGCGCCGAGGCGCCAAGCACCGAAGCGCCGAGGTGCGTACACCGAAGCGCCGAGGCGCCGGCACCGAAGCGCCGAGGTGCGGCACCGAAGCGCCGAGGCGCCGACGCACCGAGCGCCGACCGCCGAGGTGCGGCACCGAAGCGCCGAGGCGCCGACGCACCGAGCGCCGAGCGCGAGCGCCGAAGCGCCGAGGTGCGTGCACCGAAGCGCCGAGGCGCCGGCACCGAAGCGCCGAGGTGCGGCACCGAAGCGCCGAGGTGCGGCGCCGCGCCGAGGCGCCGACGCACCGAAGCGCCGAGCGCCGGCGCCGAGCGCCGAGGTGCGTGCACCGAGCGCCGAGGCGCCGGCACCGAAGCGCCGAGCGCCGAGGTGCGTGCACCGAAGCGCCGACGCGCTTAGCATCGAAGCACTAGCGCCGAAGCGTAAGCGCCGAACGCTAAGCACCGAAGGTGCGTGCGCCGAGCGTGGAGCACGGAGTCCCAAGCGCAGAAGCGCTGCACCAAGCGCCGGCGCTGCACCAAGCGCCGGGCGCTGACACCACGCGGAGAGCGAGTACCAAGCGAGAACGCTAGCACGAGACGCCTGAGCTGCCAGCTGACCCGCAGAGCGGACGCTAGTGCTGGTACAGTGTCTGGTGCTGTAATACTCACCTGGGTGCTAAGGGAATATGTGCTGTGATGGTGGTCGTCTTCCTAATGGTGAAAAAGGGATTTTTTTTTTATTTATTTATTTTTTTTCTTTTCGTTGTGTGGGACGCTGCAGCAATGCTTATGAACTGTAAGCGACAGCACCACGCGGTAGGGATGGAACACACCGCAGTGGAGAGTGGAGTAGTATAGAGAGGCTGCAGCGCAGGCTCTAACACACGCGGTCTAGCCAGGCAAGACCGAGGCTGCAATGGGCGCTGGCCAAAGGCCAACGCAACGCGTCGCATAAATATATATAATATACACACAACAAATATACAATAATTCACAAAACCCAAAAACACACAATAACAATTACAAAGTAATTATAAGTAAAGGAAAGACGGAGACCACGAAGTATTAACAAAAACGCGATGCAAGCAAAGCGTGAAGGATTATAACAATATAAATATATATATATAAAATATATATAATACAATTATATAACCCAATATCAATAATACAACTGAAATAAACTCGGAGAAGGGGAAAACCAGCTTCTCAAGCCTAAGCTTAATGAGTACAGACAGTTGCTAGCTCTATATACCTACCGCTACCGAGGCTGAAGACAAAAGAGGACGTTAGTCTCTGCGCGCTGCGGGTCGTAAGCTCCCAGGGGGGCGGGCTTACAGGGCAGCTCGCGCAGAGGCCTATCGGCAGCTTTGCTATAAAAGCTCAGCCAATCGCTACTGCCTGACGGCAATATCCCCATATTTGATGGTTATTTTCGACTTGAAAGGGAACTGCAGATTCTGTACATAATTGCAATGTGTACATGAATAATAGCTACTGTACACCATGGGACTGCCATTCACAAGCGATTTACAATGGATTGTTCATCAGCCTCAAGGGATTCAAAATAATGTTTAAACCAGTCTGTAATACAAAAAGAGGATTTGGCAGGAAAGACTGTATTTGCCATTCATGTTTATTTGACAGCCTTGTAGTCATGTATTCTACATCCACATTAACACACACACACACACACATATATATATATATATATATATATATATATATATATATATATATATATATATATATATATATATATATACAGTACTGTGCAAAAGTTTTAGGCAGGTGTGAAAAATGCTGTAAAGTAAGAATGCTTTCAAAAACAGACATATTAATAGATTACATTTATCAATTAACTAAATGCAAAGTGAGTGAACAGAAGAAAATCTAAATCAAATCCATATTTGGTGTGACCACCCTTTGCCTTCAAAACAGCATCAAGCATCAATTCTTCTAGGTACACTTGCACACAGTTTTTGAAGGAACTCGGCAGGTAGGTTGGCCCAAACATCTTGGAGAACTAACCACAGTTCTTCTGTGGATTTAGGCAGCCGCAGTTGCTTCTCTCTCTTCATGTAATCCCAGACAGACTCGATGATGTTGAGATCAGGGCTCTGTGGGGGCCATACCATCACGTCCATGACTCCTTGTTCTTCTCTACGCTGAAGATAGTTCTTAATGACTTTCGCTGTATGTTTGGGGTCGTTGTCATGCTGCAGAATAAATTTGGGGCCAATCAGATGCCTTCCTGATGGTATTGCATGATGGAGAAGTATCTGCCTGTACTTCTCAGCATTGAGGAGACCATTAATTCTGACCAAATCCCCAACTCCATTTGCAGAAATGCAGCCCCAAATTTGCAAGGAACCTCCACCATGCTTCACTGTTGCCTGCAGACACTCATTCGTGTACGCTCTCCAGCCCTTCGGCGAACAAACTGCCTTCTACTACAGCCAAATATTTCAAATTTTGACTCATCAGTCCAGAGCACCTGCTGCCATTTTTCTGCACCCCAGTTCCTGTGTTTTCGTGCATAGTTGAGTCGCTTGGCCTTGTTTCCACGCCGGAGGTATGGCTTTTTGGCCGCAAGTCTTCCATGAAGGCCACTTCTGACCAGACTTCTCCGGACAGTAGATGGGTGTACCAGGGTCCCACTGTTTTCTGCCAGTTCTGAGCTGATGGCACTGCTGGACATCTTCCGATTGCGAAGGAAGTAAGCATGATGTGTCTTTCATCTGCTGCAGTAAGTTTCCTTGGCCGACCACTGCGTCACGGTCCTCAACGTTGCCCGTTTCTTTGTGCTTCTTCAAAGAGCTTGGACAGCACATCTGGAAACCCCTGTCTGCCTTGGAAATTTCTGCCTGGGAGAGACCTTGCTGATGCAGTATAAATACCTTGTGTCTTGTTGCTGTGCTCAGTCTTGCCATGGTGTATGACTTTTGACAGAAAACTGTCTTCAGCAACCTCACCTTGTTAGCTGAGTTTGGCTGTTCCTCACCCAGTTTTATTCCTCCTACACAGCTGTTTCTGTTTCAGTTAATGATTGTGTTTCAACCTACATATTGAATTGATGATCATTAGCACCTGTTTGGTATAATTGTTTAATCATACACCTGACTATATGCCTACAAAATCCCTGACTTTGTGCAAGTGTACCTAGAAGAATTGATGCTGTTTTGAAGGCAAAGGGTTGTCACACCAAATATGGATTTGATTTAGATTTTTCTTCTGTTCACTCACTTTGCATTTAGTTAATTGATAAATATACTCTATTAACATGCCTATTTTTGAAAGCATTCTCACTTTACAGCATTTTTTCACACCTGCCTAAAACTTTTGCACAGTACTGTATATATATATATTAGCTCAAAGAGCCAGCTGCCCAACGTTTCGATATGTTGCACATATCTTTCTCAAGGGAGCCTGTGTTTGAATCAAAACATTGGAGGTATTTATAGGTTTTTGACGGCATGACATATATATATATATATATATATATATATATATATATATATATATATATATATATATATATATATATATTTATCCATGTACTACAAGCTGTCTGAATGAAAAAAACACTTAGCAACAAATACAGCAACCATGTCCAAATCGTGTACCTTTCCCCTGAAAAGAGATGATGCTTTTGCCAATGGTCTAATGTGTGAAAATGCATTAACTTAAACTTCAGTGCAGCTGTGCTCTTTGAGTAGGTCAAGCATACCGGTTTGTATGCTTTTGTTATAAACAGTATTGGTTAAGTTTATAAATGTGCTATAAAACAATATAAGTAAAGCATCTTAGTGAATCAATATTTATTTTCAATGTTACTGAAGTAATGTTTTGTCAATAAAGTAGGTGAGGTGGATATACAGTATACATACATACATCTATACATTGAAAATACATTGCTCAATAAATCGATTATTCATCCTTTTTTTAAACAGTCAAATTTCCCTCTATTCCAATATTAATATACAGCATTATATTTTTAACATCAAATTCTTCACTTCCTGGGAAGCATCACTTGCTATAAATGCCATTGATTCTGTGTGAAGGATGGATAAAGGTCTTCAGGTTCTCCAATAGTTCTTGTATTCTCAGTCTACTTTCTGGTGAAAGGGTATCTGGACACAAATCACATCATCCTGGATGACTCCTTTGAAAAGTGGTACCAATGGGCACAAACAGGAAGTACTGTGCTGTACTGCATTAATACTATTTTAAGTAGCTGTAGACAAGGAATACAGTAGATGTATTCAACGTAATGTAAAGGAGCGAGGTATAGAAGTTTGGCATCCCAATCCATGCAGGGTATGTTGATATGTTTCTGTTTCAGATGCTTTGCACAGGATCTAGTCTGGTCTCTCATTTAGTATGGACTACATCACATGGGTCTTCTTTGACCAGTTCACATATCCAAAGCTATATGAACTAGACATTCAGCTGCACGTCAAAGTCTCTTTATTCAAGGTCCAAATTAATGGGTCATCAAGTGGACCCTCCCATCTTTCAACCTCCTATTCTCCTCCCTTGAAACAGTGGCTGGATGAAAAAGCCATTAGTGCATCATCAAAATGAAATCTGCATTGGTACCTTGCAGATCGACTCTTCAAAGGTGCTTTCTGCTCTGTCATTCTTAAAGCATTCCTCTTTCAACAAAGGTGATTTCACAAGAGCCAGTGCCCATCTCTGTATAAATCAGCACGCACCACTACATTCTAAATTCCATGACAAACTCATATGGAAAACCACTGCTACAAAATGAGTGACATTCCACCAATTTCCCTGAATATATTTTGGGATTAAACTCCAGAGAACTGGAACTTTTCCAGTGAACACAGTTGTCCACCTGAAAAAAGAAACAGAAAATAAGTCCTACAGCAACTGTCAACAATAGACACATAATAGCAAATGAAATAGAAGAAAACAAAGATAACAAAAAAACAAAAAACAGTGACATTGGCTGTTAATGTATTTAACTGGCTTGAAGAAAAAATATAGATATTCATTTTAAGGAAATAAGTCCAGAAAATCTCAACAGCATTCTGAGGACATTTTATGTCAGTGCAAGAAGGTCAACTGACGACCAGTATTCAGTCTCCAGTTGTTTTGATGCTGGGAGCGGGAATAAATTGATTTTTTAACAGTAGACATTTTAATATCTCTGTTGACAGCAAGTTTAAGACCAGCAGTAATGTGTTCCTGTCAGTCATGAAAACCTTCAGAAAAGCCGGTAAAGACAAGGCCAAACACCACCACCCCCTTTACCGATCTGGATTTGAAGCGCCTGCGGGAATCTGAAGCCCTTTCACCGGACACCACTGTTGGATTGGTATGCAAGGTCTGGTTTTATCTTCAGCTTAAGCTGGCACGAGGAAAATAATGTCTGCAACTGGACATCGATCTGAAAGCAGTGCTAAGCTACTGGATTCCAACGTTGCAAAACAGAAAAGTTCAATTTTATCCTCAAACTCACTTTGGAATCTGTCTTCAGCCTCCATCCCAGTTGCTCTACTTCCTTCCTCAGTTTAATTTGAAACTCAACCCAGAGAAGCTACAGCTATGGCCAAACGTTTTGCATCATTTAGGATTTTCAGATTGAGACATAATTTAAAGAAAACCATGTGAACATAATTCAGATCTTTTATTTAACATCATTTAATCAAAGAAACTACAAAATAATATCACAAAAGTATGATGAACAGAACGATAGGCAAGAGCAAGGGTCTTTCATTGGATGCGAGCAGATATAATATATGCCAAAAAATATACAATATATGCTTCAACCATTTTACACTTAAACAATGCTCCATATTTAATAGCTGAGAAGGACAACATATTTATCTCTTTTAGTAGCACATGGCTCATTCACTTGAACAGGGTCACAAACACAATTTTCTGCTCTTTGGGTATTAAGGTTATTATATGTCATGGACATTATAAAGAATATAAGGTAAAAGCAGACCTTCTAATCTCTTTTTCTCTCTCAATTCTCTACAGGGAGCACTTGTCACTGCATGTGCTGATGACACTCTTCACCTCTGGAACCTGCGACAAAAACGTCCAGCAATCCTCCATTCACTCAAATTCAACAGAGAGCGGTAAGGGATATAATTTGTCTTCCTGTTCATATAGCACTGGTGAGGATAGTTTTTGTCTTTACTCCGGGGGAAACAACAACTGAAATGTATTCTTTTTCATGAAGCAGTGAGATGAGAGCTAATGATTTTTAGTTTAAAGATATAAAAATATGGTGATGTGACATTAACACAGCACATTTTTTTGTATATAATTTCTGTGGAGTACCAATGGTTTCTATATTTTAATAGATATTTATTATACAGTACCTAGCAATTAAGGGTTAAGAGGGGTAAGGAGTGTTCTTCCACAAAAGAAGAAGTCAAAAGTGTTTCCTTGGACCCTGTTTTTTCAGCACACTGCAATAACAACCACCAACAGCCTGGTTCTCTTGTCTTCCCCAGCATGCATGACCAGAGCTAATACAGCCTGTGTACACCTAGATGTTGCTGAATTACCTTCTTCTAGTCTAAAAACACCTTGTTCCCTGCCTTGCTCCTGTATAAATCCCAGCCTAACAGACCCAGCAACCTCTGCTGTTCAATAAGCTAACCCAAAGCAACCCAATAAAAAAATAAATACAAGAAAATGATTAAATTTAGCAAGAGCCCTTCTTGATCATCCGCAAAATGATCAGGCCCAAGAGATGAAGACCAGTGTCCAAAATTACCCCTAAAATTAGACATGCATTTTTTTGTTACACCTAAGGACCACTGCAATATCTCCATGGTCAAATTATGGGAATATTATTTCAATGGCTACCTCATGCTGACAAGAAGCTTATTTGTATTTATTTATTTATTTATTTATTTCATTTATATAGCGCCTTTCATACCGGAGTATCACAAGGCACTGTACATAAATACATAAAAATACAATAAAATACAAAATATACAGGGAGCCAGTGCAAGGAGGCTAAAACAGGGGTGATATGCTCATTTTTTTGGTTTTAGTCAAAATTCTAGCAGCGGTATTCTGAACAAGCTGTAGGCGGGACACCGCACGTTTTGGGATGCCAGCAAGGAGTGCATTACAGTAATCAATTCTCGAAGAAACAAAGGCATGTGTTAGTCTCTTGGCATCAGATAAGGAGATAATAGGTCTCAGTTTGGCCATGTTTCTCAAATGATAGAAGGATACTTTAGAAACTTCCCTAATATGAGACTCACATTTTTTATTTCAGTTGTAGGACTTGATAAAAGATTGCTAGGGTCAAACTCATGTAATCTTACATTTTTTAGTTGGTTATGTGAGCCTACAAACATAACATCTGTTTTATCTTAATTCAACATTAGGAAGTTTTGAGACATCCAGCACTTGATGTCAGCAAGGCAAGCAGCAAATAACACCTCGACAGAAGTATCACCAGGTTTTAAAGACAAATACAGCTGGGTATCATCCGCATAGCAGTGGAAGTTCACACCATGTTTCCTGATGATATCAACCAATGGTAACATATATAATGGAAATAGCAATGGACCCAGAATAGAACCTTGTGGAACACCGCAATCAACTTTGGTCAATGCTGATTTTTCCTCCCCAATAGAGACACATTGATACCTATCAGATAGGTAAGATTGAAACCAGGATAAGACAAGGCCAGACAGTCCCACTAAGTATTTGAGCCGATTTAATAAGATGGAGTAGTCTACGGTGTCAAAAGCAGCACTTAGATCAAGAAGAATTAGAACTGATGGAAAGCCCAAGTCAGAGCTTATCAGTGGGTCATTTACAACTTTGACAAGGGCTGTCTCTGTACTATGTGCAGCAAATCCGGACTGAAATTTCTCAGATACACCATTAAGAGTTAAAAAAAAAAAACTTTGTACTTGAAATGCAACAACCCTCTCAAACCTTGTCTAAGAATGGAAGATTGGAGATGGGCCTGTAGTTATTAATGAGTTTTGGATCCAAGTTGTGTTTCTTGAGCATTGGCTTTGCTATAGCTACCTTAAGTGCTGAGGGAACAATACCAGAAGAAAGAGAACTATTTATAATTTTTAAAATGTGGGTAATAATAACTCCAAGAGCATTTTTAAAAATAATTTTGTAGGAATGGGGTCAAGAGAAAATGCTGTAGTTCTCATGTGCTGAATCAGAACTGTCAGCTCTTTCATTTTTAAACCTCTTCAAAACTGTTTGTTATGACTTGTGTGGGTCCAATCAAAGCAGTTAGCAACACAAGTTGGTTGGCCCACTCACTTTGTTAGAGGTCAGCGAGTAGTTGTAGTTGCTGTAGTTTCTAAGGTGTAAAGAGGTCCCTTATTTTTAATGTTGGCCACATTATTTTAACAGTATCTGTTAGATTCATGCTTCTATTATTTGACATGACCTTCATGAAGACTGCCTCCATCCCTTTTGAATCCACAACCTTCTAGTTAGTCATTCAAGTTTGACCTCCTAATTTAATCAGTGATGCCTGGAACTTGAATTTAGAGGTGAAGATTATTGTATACCCTGACTTCATTTGTATTTGAATTATGCATGTCATTTGTAAAATTCCTCAGAGTAATAATTAAAAAGCACTGTTATAATTATTGTTATCGTTTAACTCAACACTGGATAAGTGACTACAATTATAACAGCGCATCTTAATGTTGACAATCCATTTCATTTACAAATTACTTAAACTAAATTTGGACAACTGGGAAAGACACTGTAAAGTGTAAAGTCTTGCATATTGTAGCATATGTTGGAAATTGGGTAGTTTTAAAAAAATGCTTATAATGTATTTAAATAGTGTAAAAGATATTTATACATAAAAAGACAACCCTGTGAAGTTCAGTTTTTAGAGAATGTAAAAGTATTTCTAAATGCATAATATACTGGTATATCATTTGGTATATAAGGTCCTATCCTGTCTCCCACCACACTATTTAAAGGCAATTTTTTGTACAGAATATTCAGATGACTTCCTGGCTACCTCTAGAGACCCCTACTGCAGTAGATATTATCCAAGATGATTAAACAGTAATTCCAAAACTAAGGGTTCAGTGCTTTCCCCAATCATTCTTCTAATCAGGAATTAAGTTGAATTTCTTAAAATAATTACTTAAAAAATGCTAAGTTTTTTTTTTGTGACGTAGGAGAACATATAGACAGGAGGCAATATCAAACAACATGTATGCATGTGAGATGACAGGCTATCTAGAGGCAATGTGGTGTATTTAATGTCATGACCTATGTATTATTCAGAAGGCGATACATCTTATAATGACATCAGATGCTTTTGTAACAATGTGAATGAGCCAGAACATTTAAGAATTATACAAGCATACAAATACAACTTTTTGAGAAGGCCTGTTCTCAATCTAATGTAAATGAATCAGCCCCATGACAAAATGTACAGCCAATTTTACATCACACAAGAACTTTGGAGTACAGTTCTGTTTAATTTATCTATTTACTTTTTTTCTGTTCGGTTTGCTGTGGTTCCCAAGTAACCACTATTACTATTATTATTTTATTTCTTAGCAGACGCCCTTATCCAGGGTGACTTACAATCGTAAGCAAATACATTACTATGATGTCAGCCTTTACTTGAGAAGCTAGCTGTACATTATTTATGCTGGACCATGTGGAAGGAGGTTGATACAACAGTAGCAGGCACCAGTGCTTATGTGCATACACTGCATCAAACACTGTGGCACTGTTGTGACACATTACTTTTTACATCATTACAATCTGCATGCAGAAAATTAGGTTGGAAATTTCTGTACTTAACTGTGGTATTAGCCGAGGGTAACAACTGTATTAAAAACTGTATTACAGATAAATTGTCATTAGCAGAGTACAAATTACATTTCTGTGTTATAAAACATCATTAAAATGTGATGCTCATCTATGCATACTGTATTTATAGACATAAAAATAAAGCACTGAAATAAAATATCTGTTATATACAGAAGCTTGAAAAACCAAGCCAGCTATGTGTATTATGTACATACTTCAGTTCCAATTTGCAAGACCCTGCTCTTGAGATACAACTTAATTAATGTACAAACACATAAAAATTTGGGTAAACTATAAAATTAGTTTATGTCCTTCCAGTTGCTTGTGGTTAATCCGATACCCAGAGGGAATTAATCTCTTATCAATACTTTGCTCTTAATTAAATTCACCAATCTCTACTATCCCAAAACCATCAAGTCGTAACTGCTGTGTGCAGTGAGAGATAAGAGGTGTGCTGATTGTCCGATAAAAATGTATGTCAGTTTCTTAGGGTACAATATTAATCCTAAACAGAATTATTTAGATTGAATTTGATGGTTTTAAAATGCTATACAATAGTGCTTTAGATTTAACCTTCGGTTTTGATTAGTTATTCTTTCTGTCATGTTTGAATTAACCCTTTTTAAGAAGACAGATGATTACCTGTGAGTAGTATGGAGGCTTGGTGGTCCAGTGGTTACCAAAAGGTTCCCGGTTCACATCCTGATTCAGCCACTGCCTCACTGTGTGTGACCCTGAGCAAGTCCCTTAACCTCTTTGTGCTCCATCCTTTGGATGAGACGTAAAACCAAGGTCCTATTGCAAGTGACTGTGCAGCAGCAGTTGTTGATGCATAGTTCACCTCTGTGTCTCTGTGAGACTTTTGATAAAAGCGTCTGCTAAATAATAATTAATAGCAACCAAGTAAATTAGAGACTAAACACATAGTGCACTAAAATGTTCTATTTTTTGCAATATAATGAACTTGCTAGCTGTGTCTGAAAAAATATTTCTGATAATTATATCTGCCCTATTAAACTACTGACACCCACTGCATTAGAATTTGTTGAGCTTTCTGATTAGATGACTATTGTGAGTGCAACCAATCGCAATACAAGGAACATACTGTACATTAGGCAGGATCAAACTTGTGACCACCTATAGCCATATCTTATTTGTTCTTATTTGTTATGTGACTGTAACAGCACAAATTGCAATAAAAACACTCAAACATGTCTAGTTGAACCACTGAAAGTTTATCAAAGAGATGACACTTACATGACAAGGTATTTCCTGATTTTAGTTAGGAAGACACTTTGTGATCTGCTGAGTTCCTTATCATGTAGGCTTTTCTAATAATTGTCAATCAAATGTAACCATAAACACCTTAAAATGGTTGCCCAACGTTTAAGCATCAGAGGCAATTGTGCAATAAGTGAGTTCTCTGTATCTAATCCTAAACACTTACTTTCAAGTACCCCACTGGGATCACAGTGTGATAATATGTTGCTCAGACATTTAGAAAGACTGTTGGCTTAGGTCCCAACTGAGGGCTATGACTCAGACTAGCTGCAAGTTTTAAATGGAGGAGCTGGATATTGGCATTGTGATAATCTCAAGGAAATAAGTGTCAAATACTGCTTAGTCACTGTGCTGCCAGGCTGTCAACCAACCCCCCCGACCAAATATACTTCAATAAATGAGGTTCATGAGTGCTTGTAATATGTGTGGGCTAGCAGAGCTATCAATCTATCTACTTTTAATAACGTATTTGCCAAGTGTTTAGTGAACACTTAGATGCGATGAATTTAAAAATATTTATACACATTCAAAGCACTTGGCCTTCTGTTCAATTACATGGTAGCCGGGAATTGTCTATTTGAAGTACCTTTTTATTTTCCTTCTACAGGCTTCAGTCTTCTGACGATGGGAGTTTCTCAGCATCTCTTTTTGCTACCAGCTTTTCTGCTGCAAAACATTGCTTCCTGTTGATTCCCAATCATTATCTTGCTTGACAGTGCTCATTAAATTATGTGCAGTCACTTTCTGAAGGTCATATTGCACCCCTCTGCCTCTCCCTTTTTTCTCTGAAATTAAAATTATGCAATTGTAATGGAAACAAGTCATGTTGCTTGTCACGCCTATGCACTCAATATTCTTTTTGATTGATGGGCTGTGCTTCTCTTTGTGTGTTGCACAAAGGTACACTCGCTTGCTTAGGTGCACTTTAGCGACTCACATTATCAGGTAACCACACTTTTCCAATTCCTTGGCACATTGCTGTGGACAGAGTAGATAACTATGATTATGATTACATTAAATCAAAGCTATTGCATTTACTATGGATTTAGTTCTAATTAAAACTGCAGTGGGTGTCTTTACCCTCACATTTCACCAAGATTGTCGTGCCATTTGTTGTCGATTAAAGGATACTTCTAATTACAGAACTACTGAGTAGGGTTCTGGCATTGCATGCATTATTTGGATTGTTAAAAAAAATTGTGACAGGCAAACACACACATATATATAGAGAGAGAGAGAGAGAGAGAGAGAGAGAGAGAGAGAGAGAGAGAGAGAGAGAGAGAGAGAGACTTTGACTTTTGAGATCCTTTAATGAATCATTAAAAATAAATCCAATAATCCACAAAGCAAAACAATAAAACACTTGAAAGATCCTTCTAACACACCATTTTAACTATAAAAATAAATTACACTAAGAAGAACAATAAAAAAAAAACTATTATTTTTTCTTTTAGTTAACACACACTGGATTCCATAAAATATGCATGTAATTGTTAGTCATTTGACTTGGCAGGGTTTACAAGCTGATTTAAGTTTTAGGTTGCTGTTTCGTAGTTGCTGCAAGCCTTTAAAAGATGAAAGAAGTTGCAGGATTTGTGTTGTGGGTGGGGTAAGCATTATTTATTTATTTTGGCTTTTAATTTCTTTTAGATTTTGTTATTTTATTGTATTTCTTTTTTGACTAGGATTTCACTGGTTAATATGAAGGCTAAATAAATGTAAGTAGTTATATTAACAATTCTTAAGATTACAATGGGTAAAGAAAATAATCCCAAGTCGTTGCATTGTTTGAGCTGACATGACCTCAGTTTATGATTTATTTCATACTGTTCTGTACATACTGTACCGTAATGCACAGGTGTTCCCAGAACAGGTAGTTTAAATACCCATATGTGTACAGTAGATGGTCTGTAGATGTTCCAGCAGTATTTCTAACAAATTGTCAAACTGTAGTTTAGACTGTGGTTTAGACTGAGTCTAGGCCCTTACTTAGTTTTAGGAGCACAGTTGTGAACCAACTATGACATAGTATGGTACACGATGTATTTATTTTTTAAGTGAAGTACACATTATAATCTTTCCACCTATAATTGATCAAGTCTGTATTCTGTCTGTGCAGTCCCAAAGTAATAAACAAAAGGATCTATACATTTTTTTTTTTTTTTTTTAATGTGCAGTACCTGGTGCTTACGAATGCAGCAAGTCTAAAAAAAGAAGAAGAAAAAAATGATGCCACTGCATTTTTGTAATGTAGCTATTTTACTTCAGGCAAATTGTTGTCATAATAATTGTTTTCAATTCTCCTTCTGATGTTGATGCTATTGAGTGCACACGGCTTCTCTGACTGGGTCCTATGCCTGTGCATCAGGCCTAGATTTCCTACATGATTGCAGAACAAATGTGGAGCACTCTCTGAACAGTAATAGTAATTCACTCTGTACCAAACTGCTTCACTCATGTCTCATTAACTCCAGGTTGTTTCTTTGCAGTAATGGTCCCATTGTATTAAGAACAACACATCTTAAAACATATTTTCAGGTCTCTGTATTTTTAGGGCAAGCAACACACAAAGTACCAACTGATTCAAGCTTCAATATTTACAGTTAAATACATTCCCCTATAGCTATTCTTTAATATTCAGACTGTACAGCTATGCCAAAAATTTTGCATCACCTAGAATTTTAGGATTGAGACATCATTTTAAAAAAAACAAAAAAAAAACTATATGAACATAATTTTAGATATTTTATTTATCCTCATGTAATCAAAGAAACTACAAAATGATGTCGCAAAAGTCTACCGGAAGCCATAATAGTAGTACAGTATTTCATGTTGGATTTCGAAATGTCACGTTTTTCAATTTTTGTCAAGTATATGGAAAACTACAAAGCGGTATGTAATTCAATATGTTAACATAACATTATTCAGCAGGTTTCATTTGACTTTATGAAGCAAAATGAGTTAATTCAATTGGGTGATGTAAAACTTTTGGCCAAACCTGTTGATATTCATTTTGCCTCAATACTGGAGCATATGCACAGCTAGCAATAAAGCAAAAGCCTGTTGTTGCTTAAATTTCAATTGACTAACAACTTGAAAAAAAGGTATGTCTTACCAAGACAACATTTATCTGCAGTTGAAAGCAATTCTGTTGCTAGGATTTATTTTTTTATTTTTTATAAATACTGCATTGACATAGATACCAATCAGAACAGTGCTTAGTTAGCATTATTCATCTTCATACACAGTGTGCTTTAAGCAAAAAAATATACAGTATATATATTTTATATGTAAAAATGTGTGGTCCTTTTACTTTTGTTCATACGATTGTCATCATTAACTGTGCTTAAAATGTGGAGAACACACCAGGCACCTTTATAACATATCGTTTAACACATTTTAGTGCATTGTGTTTTATTGGCACAGTGCGTGCCAACAAGTACAATTTTAATGTATAGTAACCCACTGGAATACTGCGTGCCAATAATCAGCCTATTAAGTTAAGGACACCAAATTGTACATTATAACACGTTATAACACATAGCTTTGCCTTTGTAGTGATTATTATTTTATTGGCAAACTGTGTGTAGAATTCAGCCCCCTGTGCAACTGTGATCAAGATGAAATTTCTCCTACCTTTACAAAACGAAGGAATTGATGGCTGCCAGGTCCAGTAGAGATAGCATAAATATAAATGGAATACTGTAGGTTATATTCAAAATGAAAACATGTACTGCTGTTCTAGTGTTAATGAAATGTAACTTTTAGATGTTCCACACACACACACAAATATACATTCTAATTAGTAAAACTTGTAGAAATTATATTTTATATAATTGTGTGTATGTGCGTGCCATGCGTGTGTGTGTGTGTGTGTGTGTGTGTGTGTTGGAAAGGTAACCAGACAAACAAGTACCTAATGTGCGGCGAATTCAGAATGTGCGCAACAACATGTGAATTCATGTATCTTGTTAAATGTTTTTATCTTCATGGCAATGCATGCAAGCTCTCCTCACAATATTAAAAGTTGTTATTTCCCAAATTAGTATGCAGACAGGGACACTTAAATATCCCCTCCCCTAAATCACTATGACTGCAGTAATTTACATTGTCATGGTCCGATTTGTCGGCCTAAATCATAACTACATGGAAATGCAATTCCTGAGAAGTAAGGCTAAAACATTGTGAGGAAAACTGCCATGACTTGTCCATGTAAACACCGTCACTGTTACTGCTACAATATATTTAATTAGTACACAAAATGGTTACTATGATATAAATAATATATTTTGTCAAGAAACTTTGGTTATTTATATTTGGAAATGTATAAGTCATAAGTGAGTTCTACTTTAAAACAGTTTGGTAATACTGTAAGACAATTCCTCTTGTGAAATAGTACCTATCATTTTAATTTCATGTTATTATTTGTGTTCTTTTTAAAACAGGATTACCTTCTGCCATATTCCATTCCAAAGTAAATGGCTGTATGTGGGTACAGAGAGAGGAAATACACATGTTGTAAATATCGAGTCCTTCATCCTCTCAGGATACATCATCATGTGGAACAAGGCGATAGAACTGTAAGTACTCTTTGTTTTTTAGTTTTGTATTTAAATATCTATCAATCTATCTATATATCTATCTGTCTATCTAGATACTTTTTCTGAAAAACTTTATTTAACAATTAAATAAATAGAATACACAAAATCAGGATTTAAAAAAATAGATTTTGTCATGAAATCATAATTCAGATCCACACAAAGTGAACAAAACATTACATAAAATACTGTCGACACTGCAGTACATAAAAGTCACATTACAGGTACTCCTCCAGTTCACCATCCTTAACAGCACACAATACACTGTTTACACACCAGGTTTGTTCAAACATTTCTATATTGCGCATTGCTTTATAGAAATTAAAATCCATTCTAACCCGTGTTTACACAAGCATTCTAAAAATGACGAAAGGATCAGAATTTAACGTCATTCATTTTGTTTTTTCTGCTCTTTAAAATTACTAGTTTGGCCTGTCCAACAATAAAATTCACCAGCTGGATTGAGTACTTTCTCTTTTTGCAATACTTAAAACCAAAAATAAAAAACACCTCAGAGAACACAAATTGTCAATAGTTTTATTGTTTATACCAATCTTTGCTTCCCCCACCCCCGTTCCACTCTCAGAATTAATTTGTTTTGCTTTTGCTGTATCTTCGCTGTTTTGGTTTAGCTTTCCGCCCCCCAACACAGCGTCACTGCCTGCCTCCTGGAGCTCAGCTGCCCCACCGTCTCTAGCCTGCCCTCCCTCCCTGCTGTACGCAGGTACTGACCCGCCAGCGAGCCCAGCACCGGCCGATCCTGGCTTCTGCTTATCAGCAGTCTCGTCTCCCTTACTCCCATCCTGCTACCTACTCTCTTTCTTGGGACAGTTTTTCACAATTTGACCTTCAGTCCCACATCTGAAACACTTCAATTGAGTCGGAGGTTGCATAAATGACATAATCACTGCCATCCACCTTAAACTTAAGCGTAATGTTAAGATCTTCATCGATGTTTTTTAAAATCATAAACAACTTCCTTCTGAATGAAAAGACATGTTTCAGATGTGGTGACTTGCAGCTTAAAGGGATTCTCTTCAGCCCGGACATGAGCTGCCCATATCTAGCCAGCTCCCTATCTATCACCTCATTTTTCAGGAAAGGGGAACATTAGAGAGGGTGATTTTCCTAGCAGGGACAGCTAAAGGAATTACTGGGAGGAAAGTGTTATTCACAACAATCCCCTTTTCTACAACCATAAATACTAGCTTAACTGTACCTAAAAAAACTACAATCGACCCGCTCATGCGAGAAGCTGATTTTACGTTGTCACAGCCGACTACCTCCCACACACCACCACTCCACACAGCATTCATTCCACCACCAAAACAAGTCGATAGATAGATAGATAGATAGATAGATAGTGTAAAGTGTATTGTGCTGCATCCATTACTTAATGAGGTCTTTTGAAGTCATTGGGGTCAAGCAGGTTTCTAAAATTAGGTCGGCATGATGTCATATGTACTGTGTGGTATAGAGGAAAAAATGGGGTGTAAAATAAAGACACATTGCAAGACAAGCGTTTGCCATTGTGCCATAGTGTCGACAAGTTGTAACTTTGATTCAAAGTTTCAGTTACTGCATTTAAATCACAGGGCTGTCTTGGGCAAGATTTAGTTCTCTGAATGCCAGTTTACAAGATTTAGCAGCACTGCACGTTTTAGTATTCAAAGAAAGTGTCTTGGTAAATGCAAAAGGGCTGTGTTAATCTACATGTTCATTGTACTTGTAATGAATATCTGATGGGTGTGTGGTGATTAGTGTGTATTTTACTTGATTTATATTCTTGAAATGTTCTGCCCAGCTCAATGAGTTATATCCTGCTGAAATAAACTTCAGATATGATGAATTACCTGTCACATACATGTGTTGCTGTTTACAGTTTAGTATACAGCTGCACACCCCTCATATTGCCCATGTTAATTTAAACATACATCTGTAAATACAATATGCAAGACCCTGCAAATGCAGAATAAAAAAAAAAAAGCTTTATAGCTAATATGTAGCATGCAAATGATATTAAGAAAATAAATGGTATTGCAAACGTGTGGCCTGTGCACAGGTGGTTCCTGGAAAATTAAGCTTGTATTTACCCATTCATACAGTACATAATAAAATCTATACTACGCCAAACAAAGTAATATGTCCAAACAGCATTTTCGTTGCTATTTTAACAGGCAGTGTTGTGTGATGTACCGCTGTTATGGATTCTGAGTCTGCAGGTGAAACAAGGTTAAAAACTCTACAATAGCATTAGCCTCTTTTGTACAGTGGTTAAGATGCTTACATGGCGAATGTGTGGTTGCCAGTTTCTCTATGCCTCCACACTCTAAATGTAGCCATTTAAATGTTTGTTGAGTATTAGGTTTAATGGCAATATCTAAAGTACTAGTTTGGCTTTGGGACCGCCTGCTGTACTGCATTCCCACCAGTACAAATATACTGTATAAAGTGAATAATTAGATTTTGTGATTTTGTGTTGTTGCTTTGGTGCCATAGAGTGGATAGATAGGATTCCACAGAAATTGTTATTTTTTCCCACTTTCAAACGTGCTTGAATGAATTCTAAGATAGTACTAATTTAGACAGTATTAGAAACAGTACAAAAGTCAGTCAGTACATTTTTGTTCAGTTATTGTGCATATTGATTGGCACCTTTGAGACGTCACAATACCCTGCAACTATCATCTTCCCATATCTGAAAACAGCCGCTAACATACCTAGGTGTCTTTTGTGATGTTTGCAGATGTGGTTCTTGATTTGTCATGTGCAGAACAATCTGTATTATACAGTAGATACTCCGACTAGTCGGGCACCCTCAGTCTCGTCCCTTTCTAACTCCTTTGTTTTTTCCCATTTTACTTTTAATGACAAGGAAATAGAGAGGCTGACAAAAATGTTTATTAATGAACAAAATTGCCCATTTGGGAAGTATGGCACGATGCAGTAAACCTGACAATACAATACAATTTTTTGTTTATTAACCAAATTGTGACCGAGTTGTTGAGTGGCGTGTTGGTGGTGAGGTCACGGACCAGGAAGTAAACAAAGGCAAAGGCAGTAAAGGTGGGTACAGGAACGCGACGTGTTTGCGTTCGGCTTTTAATAATAAATCAAATAATGAACAAAACACTTTACACAAAACAAAAGAGCTCGATGGCCAAAGTAAACCAACAAACAAATACCGTGTGGTACACCGTGTGGTGCTTCAGGTGTATTCTCTCGCTCTACACAGTACTCCCCTCTCTGGCTCAAAGGCAAATGCCCTGATCAGCCTGGAGCGGGTTATTTTAAGCTGTGGCTGGAGCCTTAATTAATTATCAATAAAACAATTACCTTGTTGAGGCGCCAGCCACATTCTCACAGGTTTTTAAATTAAAAACAAACAATAACACCACAGCTTTCCCACTGTCCTAAATACAAATATAATGCAAAACATACAAATAATAATACAGGGGCGGGGTGTACCCCATCACACAAATCCATTAGCATTTCTACTCAATAATAATGTGCTGTCTATGCTGAATCAGTTGCCTTTACATGTTCTGGAAATTCAGGTCCACTTGTTCCATTCCATTTGTGCTTGAAATCCTTATTGTTGAATTTACTCTGGAATGTGACACAGAATAGAATGCCCTATCCTTTAGCATGCATCTAGTTTAAGAATATTTCTATTTCATAAGAGATGACCCTGACAGCATGTTTGAGTGGAGGAGAGACATCACAACCTTCATCTGTGTGCAGCAGAAGAGAATTACCGTCCAATATGATAAAAAGAAAAACAAAGAGCAGACAAAGGATCCTAAGGCCTACAGGAGCTGCACTGCACATCTTTAAAGGGAGAGTACATAGCTTTGGGTTTCAGCTCTGCACTTTTCCTTTTATCTCTGTCTTTTTCTCTCAAGAGGAAATGTCTTTCATTGCCAAACAGAGATGGGCAAAGTGAAGCCCTGATGCTTGACTTGATCCAGAGTCTTTTGGAGAGACATCACAGAAGGCATGATCAGCACACTCTTTAGTATGATACAATATAGATCTTAAGGAATAAATCGCTGGAAACATGCTTAATCCGGTTGTCCGGTTGCTGTTAGCTTTTCAAATAGCTAGTAGTCAGTTGTTTTATCCGCTAGACGCTGTTCCTTTCCAATAACCAACCGATAAATAGTTTTAATAAACTGAAGAAACCAATTATGTCATCACCACACATACTTTAATGTTTTTACTTTAATTTAATTTAGGTTCTGGAGATAATTCCTTTATTCAAAAATAATAATATTTATTCAATTTTCTTAGCAGCATTATAAACACATTAAATTTTAATTACTAGGGGTCCTGTTTTAAAGCAAGGGTAAATTTTCTGAGATGAATAACAGTATACATCTTGCAATAAACTAGTTAATTACAGAAATATATGTTTCTTTGAGTAGACCCATGCTAGTATTATAGTCTTACAGTATGTTTTATTCCTCTCTGAAATTCTTTTTCTTTCTTTTCCTTATTTCATCCTCTCATACCACTCATAACCGCTATATAATTGTGAAGTTTAAGTGGCCTTGAAGTCACTCTCACTCTTCTCTCTAAGTAGAACTGATACACCAGAGTGCATTAACCTGTCTCTCTGCAGTTCATTCCCACTTGTGCAGTCCACAGGGATGCCTTTAACTTTAGGTTTTAAGAAACACCAGGATGTGATGTGTCTGAAACACATATGGGATTCTAAACAACAAAAAACATATATTAGTTCAAACAACTGCTCTATTTAAGACCTGTAGTTGCTCTTTAAAATGGATCACTGCAGTTTGCAAGGGCATTTTGGTTTGTGTTAATTAAGCAAAGTGATGGTTCTGACAGGGAACTCGCTTTAACCTTTGATCAAATCATGTAAATATCAGGCATATTTTTGGTGCTTCCAATATCACACTACAACATCCATCGATCCACTACGTCTCAGCTGTCCACCAGGGTTCGCCTCCTCCTCCCAAGCCTCCACCTGCTTGTTTTGGGTTCCTCAAACAGGGGCGGGCAGATATCCTGCCCCGCTACCCATGGCTTCCCTACGGCATGCCTCTCACTTATCTGTAAGCTAATTTATGAGCAGGGGTACCTTGAAAGGCGAGGCCAAAGGTCAAAGAATGTAGTGTAAAATATGTATATTGTAGCAGTGTTGTCTAGTCTGTTTCAATAAATAATCTGTTGCATGTGTTTCCTGACTGAATGACAGGGATGGTGGATGTGCAGATATTGACATAGATATAAAAAACAGAGCATGAATATAGAAATATAGATAACTCTTAATGAATAGTAAGAAAATTGTAAATCAAACTAACATCAGATTACAAATTGCTGTGTTTTTTTTTTTTTAATTCAGGTGCCAAGCAAGTTGTTACATATGCCGGCAAACAAGCCGAACTGTACTTGAATTTGCAGCAAATGTGGAAAAAAACTGTATTTGAGAGTTTCTTAAAAATGTTACCTCATTATTTATTTATTTATTTATTTTAATTACAGATAAATGCCAAAATAGGGCACATCATGTTTTGGGGCATCATTTCCAAACCACTAGTATAACCTTTAATTTCTGAAATGTCAGGGTTGAAGTGTATACTAGTTATGTAAACTTTAAAAATAACCTTCAGCCAAAATGTAAAGAGACTGATATTTCTGTGTACCTAAAAGCATCTTGACCTACATCAAGAATGTTAACATTATCAGAAACATAAATCCTTATTATAAACTAAATAAGAAAAATTGTAATTAACAAGAGAGTTCTCAGAAAAGAAAGCAAGGGCACTAATGCCTTCATAACACATACGTGTTAAACATGTGTAATATACTGTAGGCTTGTATAGAAACAACATGTGAAATGATAAGTGCTTTATGCCATCATCTGATAATAAATAAGCGTATGCAAACGTTTTATTTTCAAATAGGAATTATACAGTTTAAGATAATTACCACACATAAATAAGTTTTTTTTAAGATATGTGACTGGGCATACAATACATGTTCATACAACAGTTGTAGTTCATGTTTGTTTGGCTGTGTGGTCCAGTGGTTAAAGAAAAGGGCTTGTAACCAGGAGGTCCGCAGTTCAAATCCCACCTCAGCCACTGACTCATTGTGTGACCCTGAGCAAGTCACTTAACCTCCTTGTGCTCCGTCTTTCGGGTGAGACGTAGTTGTAAGTGACTCTGCAGCTGATGCATAGTTCACACACCCTAGTCTCTGTAAGTTGCCTTGGATAAAGGCGTCTGCTAAATAAACAAATAATAATAACAATAGTTTTGAATTGCTATAAGCCATCTTGCTTGGTTGCCAATTGTTATGCTAATATTTCGGGTATCAATAATAAAAATAAATCAGAATTCAGTTATTCAGACATCATGTTGATTGTTTTTTTAATTACATATTTTCCTCTTTTTTTACAGTGAGGATAGTATCCCTATTTTACATACAATCCAGTACCATAATGTTGAGGTTGTCACCTCTATTAAAGTTCCCTTGTTTGTTATTTAACACAGTTGTTCAAGCTTCTAGGTATTGTACCTGAAATGTTTTCAGGCAGGTTTCCATGACTCATTTCTGGATCACAACCACCTCCTACCCGCTTTACACTATGCTTTAGATACTAATAATTATTTGCTGCCGTGGGTAGATATGAAGCATCCTTTCAAATTGTGTCAGGAATTTATCAGCCTCTCAGTATGGCACAGAAACACCATAGAAGCAGCTACCACCTGTGGTATTGCACATACTTCGCATGCTGCAAAGACAAATCAAGCTGTGATGAATGTCATGGTTTTGTTTTTCACTGTGATTCAGTCCTTACACCACTGTTATTAGTGGAGCATAAGAAAAGGTGACATTGCTGTAAGTTTAGAATCAGAAAAAGTGCTTTCTGCATACATCCTTTTTTTTTTGCACTTACAATAAATGGAACACTTTACTATCGTATTTGTGTGCATTCAAGATAAGCTTTTTCTCTTTTTTTTTCTTTTTTACAGCACCTACCAAGCATCCACATATGCACAGGCACACACACACACACACACACACACACACACACACACACACACACACACACAAAATCTACTGTATTCAGCTGGAAATCATGGGTGAAAGCACTGACCTTTTTCAATTCTATTATTGTCAGCACACATTTAGCAGGTGTCAGAATGAAATGACCAGGGGCATGTTGCATAGGACACTTCATTTAATTCCACTTAATGTAAGAACAGTATATTTCTTTCCTTAACCAAGATAGCCTTTAAAGTAAGCCTAAAGCACTTATAATAAACCAGTATATGAATCATATATGTACACAGCAGGTGTTGAAAGATACATTTTCCTATTCAACATTACAGTGTGAAGAACTTTTTTATTGGGTCACATTTTTAAATGTATCTTGCATTCATTAAAATCCAGATACAAAATGACGGTTACAAATTATGTTGTTAAAATAAAAAGCTTAATTTAAAGAAAAGTCATCACCCAGATGCAGGTGTCTATATGTTGTTTTTTTTACATTTTGAATAAAAAACTTTTTTCAATCAGAAGGTTGCGCCGAGAGATAGAGGAGTCCTCTTGTGTGTGACATAGATATCCAGATCATGCTTCCTCCTGAAACAAGGCTGCTGATTTTCTGCTCCCACAGCAGCTATTCATTTCAATCAGAGCATTGTTCCAGAAGGAACCTGGGTCTAGATATCTATGAGACTCTGTGACAGAGATTGAATGATTTTTGGTGTTAGATCTCCCTCCCGACCTGTGAGGGTGCTGTGAAAAGGGAACAGAGTACCTTGGATTAAATGGTGTGACAGTTTATTCCCTGGGTTAGGTGGAAGTCGGCCATCTAGAAAAGGGGCAGAGCTACGGTACCCAAACTCAATGACCCAGACGGGAAACGGCGTGGCATCCGCGGATTGGAGGAGCGGATGCGCTCGTTAACCTAGGGGTCATGGGGGAGGGTATAAAGGGGTCGTAGTTTAAGTAATCTGTTCCTTTGTAAATGGTTAGATAGACCTAAAAGGAGACCCCTGTGATTCCAGAAACCGTGAGTGTTTTGTTTGTGTTAGTAATTTGTTTGTCTGTTGTTGTAGACTACAACTAATACACTCCGGAGCTGTAGCAAAAGCCAGCACAAACCCGGACATCAGCACTTTCACCCTTCGTTCACGGAGGACTGTCTTGCACCACTAGCACTAATTTCACTTACTAAAAATGGTGTTTTGTGTTTAGTGTGGGTGTGTTAAAAGACTGGACTTTTGGTTGCAGGTCATGTATCACTTTGTAATTTACAAATACAAAGTGATACATGCCGCTGTATCACTTCATCATTTATTATTTTTTATTATTTATTATTGTTTGCCATAAGGCTCTGGACATTGTAATCACCAGTAAACACCCTTGCACCTGGATATTGTTGTCTGTCTGTTTATTCTGCACTACATTTACCTGTGTTCACTCACCACTCTGTCACAGACTCATAATACACATGTTTCTCCTGGCAAACACTCTCAATTGAATCCAAAAATGTGGTCATAATGATATAAGTGCTTTGGCACTTTGTATAGTCAATATAAAAATGCAAACACATAAAAAGATTTAAAGCCTACTTAACCAAAATGAGAGGCCATCAGTCTCTTCTGTGAAACCAATTCTATTGTCATTAACTAAGAGCAAGGGTTAAGTCAGGCACCAGGAACAAGAAATCAGCTCTCCTGGAATACAAGAATTGTGACCTTTACTGTGACCTGGGGAGGTGTTTTGCTGGAATATTCTATTTGAGATCTACACAATTTACAGAATTTAAAAAAAAATTTTTTTTTGAAAAAACATGTTTCTGGATTCAAATATAAGATTCTTACAATAGCTACTTTTACAAAGAAAATAGAGGTAGCCATCTATGATTGTAGCACAATTGTTCCTGAAAATAATCCACTTGACCCGGTCCTTTTTTTTATTATGACATGGGTTTAGAACAAACTTCTAAGTGCCATGCCAGTGGGTGTCATTTTATGGTAACTAAGGAGAGGCTATGTTAATATTTATGATAACATGCATCATAAGAACATATCATTAATTAAACACGCATATCATTAAAACTGTGTTTACAACAACTTTTGTAAGATTATAGAATGATACTATAGAAACGTTCCAATTTTACTAACCTGATTGTGGTCATGCGATCATCAGTATCAATAGCTTCACTGTAAAATGAATTTCAAATTAAAACAAAATATGTCTTGTAAAAGATAGGTGATTCTTAATTCCAAATCAATCAAGTTTTCAAAGAGCGGTTATAACTAATATAATTATAAGAGAACTACCTTTTTTGTATTAAAATACTTTTCAACAGTGGGATTTAATGCTGTGATCTCAAGGACCATACACAAAGGTTGTGTTGATTACACTACACAGAGAGGTTAGGTAGCTGGTGATATTATAGTGGTCTATAAATTATATATATATATATATGGCTCTTGAGTTATTTGTTTTTATGTAGTGCAATAAGCATTTCTATCACAAGATTTACCCACATGATTACAGAAGATAAGGAAGTGCAGTTCTGTCTCAGTAAGATGATGATTCTTGAATGTGTCTCTTGAATTTGACGCATTTTGACTCATGGAAAGATGTTCATGGTACCAAACTAGTGCTGTCCTACCCTCTCCAGGTGTTCCACATTTGGAACGTGCCTTTCCAAAGTCAAAATACTACAGTACCATGACGGTATGATGACATCAACATTCCAGAAAAAAGTATGTTCTGTTCTGGGTGCCGGAATTTGTTGTAAACAGCCACTGTTACCTTTTTATTCCAAGCTGGAACACAATTATAGTGGGTTTTTTAATTTTATTTATTTATTGATTAATAGTATACCAATCTGAAATCTGTTTAATATTAGCATTTGCCTTTAATAAAGAAAAATTGCAGGTCTGTGGTTAAAAATATGTTATTGGAAGTCTCTGATACTTTATGGTACAATGTCCTAGATATTTTACGTGGTAATAAGCAACATACAGTACAGAGATTGACCTGTTCTCCCTTTATTGAAGAGACATTTCTGGAAGCACTGTTTTCTTAGGCCCTAGCATATTGAAATGTCAACTGTTAGATACTGTAAGTTCTTTTAAAGCTCATTTACTCCCCTCCAGCTCATAGCTTCAACATTTTATTGGACCTGATACATGTGTTAATGGTTGCTTATTTATGTAATTTATATCAATTAATGATAATTATCAAGTTTTTCTTGTCTCAACAACATATGTTATGGCAAAAACTCTTAATAAAAGAAATTAAAATAAACATGAGTAATAAACAGTCAGGAATAACTGCTGGGGACAAAATACAGCTTGATATTTGTCCGATGACTAAAGTTAAAATGAATGCTGGGGCTGATTGTAATAAAGCACAGTCTGTCGTATTGATATTATGCCAGTATGAAACACATACTGTTTTGTTTTCAGTGCTTAAAATGTGCTCTCTCATCTAAAGCTATTATTGTTGCAGACGTATACCATCAAGACAGAGAACCTTGTAAAATGTCATTTTCGAGCTAATGTCAGTTTAAAGTGTCAGCACATTTTTGATGTGGGATGTCTGATGTATCTGGGCATATCTTCTTAACACACAGGCAACTCCCAACAGGGTTTTGATTGATGCTGTAATGCGTACAGCTTTGCTTTTAAATCACGAGACTGCTTTGATTGTACTCTCAATTTATTGATCCTTTTTTGGATTCTGTAAATAGAGCTGTGTGTTTACTAGCACAACACTCCCAGCCCTTTAATTGATGTGCGCAAGAGAATCAATTTTAGTCTCTCTGGCTCACATTCTCTTAACAGGCTTAAAGAGCTTGGCTTCCACAATAGCAGATACATCTTTTTTTCTTGGAAAGGCTTAGTGTCTATTCAATTTCTGGCAAGTGGTCTCGTCATTTCCATTGATCATGTTAATGTTTTTTTTTTTCAATGCAAAAAATCATGCAGGCTTCAATTAGAAAATGTTTAAATGTATTAACATTTGCTACACAGCTATTTGGCTGTTTTTTTCTTTCTTTCTTTTTTTATATTTTCTTTTTTATTTGCAGAAGTCGTCTTTCCTGCTATTGTTCCCCACTTTTATTCTTATGGAAATGTTATTTTTCTCAGTGCTAATGTCAGCATTGTGTATGTATTGATTTGGTAAATAATAATAATAATAATAATAATAATAATAATAATAATAATAATAATAAAAACATTGAAATAGTGTAGTGTTGTCCCCCGTCAGTGAATTTGCATAATTAAGTGGAAATTGTAAAAAAGCAATTTTTTATCAGTGGTTGTTAAAATTACTGACAGCACTATTACATGCTTTCCCGTTCTTAAGTTTTTCATCAATACATTATTTATGGAGTACAAAACATGATAGGTTGAGAAATGTGAAAAGCTGTGTATATAATTCTTTAATAGCTAAAATAGCTTTGTTGAGGTTACCACAATCAGGGAAACATGCAGTACTTTCATGCTCCATCAAAGAATGATGACCTTGTGGATTTAGTTACCATGGATTCCATGGCCTGCTTGATTGGATATACAGTATTTATATTTTATTGAAAGAAAGCTTTGTGTCTCTCAGTGTTACAGCACTACAATTTGTAATATTTACTATACATGCTGTTCCAACAAAAATGGCCCTTTTCAACCACTTCTAAAAGCTGAATTTCTAAAGCAAGGTTTAAGATATGACCCGGCCGCAACTGTGTGTTATTAAGTAATTGACAGACCATGGTCAGGGCATCCCTAACTATGAAGCACTCAGTAGACATTGAAAAAAAAAACTTAGAAACTTTTTTGGGGTATTTCTAAGGTGGCAGAAGATGAGAAACTCTATCAAGTTGTAGACATGGTACCATTTCACTAAATACATGTCTTACATAATCTGTCTCATTCTCTTCTGGTCTGCACATAATTTGTATGTATCATATAAATAACTATATACCTTGATAGCAAATAACAGTTGACATGCATATGAATAATGCACACTTTTATGCAAGGCTGTAATTCCATTGAGGAATTCTGGTTACATAATAAACTATACTTATTCTGGTGCTTTATAGAGATAATTATAAGGGTATCAAAGTAGCCTATTGATTCTACTAACCCTAGATATTCTTAAGACCTGGGTCTTTTTGTTTCCAGTGAGCCCTGGGGAATGCTGGTACAGTATCATCCAGTATACATCTTACACCACCTGGTACAGAACTTCAACCATTCTAACATTTAGGCATAGTTGATGTATAAACAAAGGATAATTGCACTTTTATTTCTAGCAGCAGCATCTAGACACCATGTTTCCATTCTGTCTATGTGTATGTGAATATACCTCTTTTGTTAGGGCTCAGTTGAAACCTGAGTTTGATCAATCTTTAATGCAGACCTTTTTTAGCATTTGAATAGCACAGGATATGGACTATTAGTAGATCTAAAAAACAATCCCACTTTCTCCAATCAGATCCTCCCTTCTGTCCAAATGTTACCATTTTCTTTGTGGAATTTTTTTTTTCTGCATTTACCAATAGAAACCCAGGATCCCCTTCTTTCACTTCAAAGTAAAAAAAAAGAAATAAATCAATAATAAACTAGAGTTGCGAGCAACTTTACAGCTTCCAAGCAGTAAAATTTAAGCGCATTGGTTATTATAGATGAAGCTTTATCATCACAACTGTGCTGTGTTAATTTTGGCACAAATATTGGAATTATTGGTTAGTAGCCAATTTAAATTTTATTTGGATGCACACAAAATTCTAAATAGTATGCAGTCATATACTTTGAAAATAATGCATATAAGAGGCTAACATTGTTCTAAATTCGAAATCGCTCTGTTTGAGTGTGCGTGTGGTGACCTATTCTTAATTTTGCAATATAAAATAAAGTCTACATTGGTTCTTGTATATTTGAATGCCACTATCATTTAATGTGCATTTTTAAAGCAGTAGAAAGTGATAGTGTAACAACTGGCTATCAGGGGTGCCTGGCAAATACACAATTCACCATATTTAATTGTCACCAAACTGTTACTAGGACATAACATGTGCACGATTTATGAGTAACACCACTCGAATCCTATGCCGAGGAATTATAAACAGGACAGAGGAGAGAAGAAGCTGGAACAGAACCCAGAGACAGTACTTGTTCTTGTATATTTTAATGCCACTATCATTTCATGTGCATTTGTAAAGCAATAGAAAGTGATAATAGTGTAACGATTGGCTATCTGGGGTGCCTGGCTTCGTTGCCACATATTCAGAATTTGCGATTGTTGTTTTACCACTTTAGTCTTAATAATTATCACTGTAGTTATGAAATTAAAAAAGACGCCATATCAGTAAAACGAGTAGTGCATTTTTTTTTGTTGGCTTCTGTTCAGCTACGACAGCGCTGTAAAAAAAAATGTGATTACAGAACATTTTTGTACAGCCCGAGAAGACGGTAATTTTTTTTTCAAATTCTTTGTGTGTATCAGTATTGCCTGCATGTCCACGAGGTTATAAGTAAACAAACAGTTTACGGCTGAGAAGCTGGTAAACTCGAATTATACTAAAATGTCCGCTTTTTGGGGGGGATTGTCCATGAATAACTATGTGATCTTTACAGTCACTATTTCATAGAGCAAGCGATTGTGAAGCGTTCTGTCTATACATTTGATTAGCAAAAAAAAAAAATATTTCAATGAAAGATACGGGCCCAAAGTCGGCGCCCCCCCATCTTTTAAGTGAATTACACATGCGGTTTTGTTTCAACAGATTCAGGATTTGTTACTGTGTTTGACCACAGTTCAGTCGTAAAAATAATTATATAACGATTTTTAAGCAAACTATATTCATGTGACTTGTAAAGCTGATGTTTTATGCATTTAATTGTTTCGATTGTGTTAGTTTAAAAAGCTTAGTGCAGGGTTTTGTTTTTTTCGCATGGATGCAGCTGCAACAGTTCTTAAATGTTTTCTTAGTTTACAGTATATGTCTGTATATTGTACTATGTGTACGTCTAAATATAATCCTTTCCACTGTAATTACTGTTTTTTAAGTTACATGTGTTAGTAAAATTGTTGTTAAACACCAGCGAAAAATGGCTGCTTTAGGAATTTTTTTTATTACCTTGCAGACTTGTCCATGTTAACAGCTGTCCCCAGTAGTGGGAATGTGTCATTTCAGGGTGAAAAATTGACAAAACTGGCGTGTCACCCATATTGATTGGCTCATGGCGGTCATCTTTGTTGATGTAGGAACTTTTCCTGACTAATTTTTTTAGAGGACAGTACAAAGATAACGTATAACCAAGATTCACATCAATCGGCCAAAGGGCTCATGAGGAGTTGTCGTTTAAGCGTTTCATGGAAAATCCAACATAGCTGCCACACCATGTGACTGATCTATTTTTCCTTAAGTAGAATCAATCATGGACATGAGCGCACTATGTATAAAATCTTTCACAGCTGAACTATTTACCGTTCATGAGAAGAAGACTTTTGAATATTGTCCAAACTTTTCATTAAATCCAAGCCATATTGACCACGATACAACATCCCATAGTCTTCTACATCCGTGTCAAATTTTGTGCATTTTGGTGCAGCCAATAAGAAGTTATACGCAGTTTTATAGCCAGTTGCGTATGTTGATAATAATGTCATGCAGCCTGGACGCCATGATTTTCACAGTAGCAATTTCCCTTGAACAAGCGTAACACATGACCATACTGAGATGTTAACAGTCCTTTGGGTACTGTGTCAATTCCACTTCCATTGCCCTACAATTGGTAAAGTTGTATTAGAATCAGAAGTTAAACTGCACAATGAAAATGGCTATTGAAGTGTAAGATAAAGCTGATTTTAAAATCTTAGGGACTGCACATTTAGGTGACAGTAAACCTTAAAAAAACAAACAAAAAAAAAACACTGCAATTTAAGTCAACTGAAAGCTGGCAGTCGACCAAAGCATCATTATCCTGGTAGAATCCACCCCTGGTATCACAGTGACCTTTCAGGAAGAATCTGCTCTGTGCTTGAAGGGGTTCTTAACTGGAACTCCCCTGGTGTAAGCACTAAATTAAATAATGACAAACAATAATGAGGGCTTGTGTTATATTCCCCCAGGTAATTTGGTTAAAATCTCTACTGCAGTGCCTGGGCGGCAGTGCCTGGGCGGCTTTTAAATCTGGCATTGTACTTCATCATTTCTTAATTACACTTCAGGCCTTACGTTACTGTCTATCATATTTAGCATCTTCAAGAGACATTTTTGGAAGTCCTACTGGTACGGGAATAATGCAATATTTCTCAGTTACTGTCATGCTATTAAAGCCCTGCATGCATGTGTTTAGAGGGGAATCACCAATAGTCTTGTTCTCTTGCTAGGTGAAGTAATATGTTTTTATGTGACCTACATTGTATCAGTAACTCTTGGACAGATTTGATCTTCAGTTATCAATATTTTGTTATTGTGTTATTTAAATAAATGTAACCCTGGTATCAATGTTATCAAATCTATTTGAGGAGTTTCACACTTTACATTAAGTGTCTCTAAATTACTGTGCATTTACACTGTAATTACACCATAATTACATGTGTACTTACAAATAATCAGTAATTACAATGTTATAATGTATAGTTACCATGCACTTAATGTGTAAATCTCTCTGCGTGATATCTGTAAGTACATAATTGTATCAGAAAAGGGTTAGGGTCTATGGTTAAGTGTAGAGTTAGGGTTAGGGTTATGACTGGGGTTATAACATGTAAAAAGATTGACAAATTAAGTACATTGTAACTATGCATAATAACAGTGTATTTATGTGTCCGTACACATGTATTTTCTAACTACTATGTAAATACACAGTAATTAGAGACACTTAATGTAACGTGTTCTATATTTATCTGAAATCTACTTTCATATCATACCAGTGTATATCGAATTTAGCTAGGACAATGTGGTTTACACACCTCCTCGTCTTTGAAATAGTACCAGAGAGCTTTTAATGTGTTACTTAAATAAAACAAACCTGTTTGATTTTACTTAGATTGAAGTTATTCATCTTTAATGTTAACAAAGACGGAACCTTTCATGAATGTGTTCCTAGTTAATGTATTTCACAGGCAGGTCATCCAAGCCAATATATTTCACAGGTAGTTCCCTTTTCTGCCTCTTGATTAATTTGACATGATGTGAAAGAGAAGAGATGGATGTGATCTTTACCTGGCACAGCAGACAGATATAATGAGGGTTCATTAAAACTACCTGGTATTCTCGAACATCCTCTAAAGTCCAAGTACAAACATCACACCTACATCCAAATTATAATGTAAGGTTTATATCTAAATTGTATGTTACTGTATTAAATACACAAGCAAAGTACTAGTACTAATGTATTTTTTCTTCATAGAGCAACAAAGACCCACCCTGGCCCTGTGGTGCACTTAAGTGACAGTCCTAGGGACGAGGGAAAGGTAAGTACAGCAAGTCTAAATGCAATATAGTGATTCACATAGAACCGTGGATATTCAAAAGAGATACAGTAGGAAATGTTTAATTTGATATCAACCTGATTTTAAAGTTGTGGTTCAGCTACCTATTATAAAAGTGTCAAATAAAATATGTGTCAGTCTGCAAATTGGAGTCTTGGTCAATAAAGAACTCAAACTATTTCACATAGAGAAGTATATTAAATTGAGCTAAAGAGTGGTGCATCTAAATGCAGACACTGATTATTAGAATTTGTAAACCAGCATAATCAAATTCAACTTACAGTAACAGAGTCTCTGTAGTGCATTTATGTCTTAAAAATCAAATGCCAGACAGGATTTGTGATTTAATGGATGATGGTATTCAGATCCACTGATGTAGAGATCAATTGATTAGACCCCAGATTGTTCAATCATACTTAACTGGAAATTGATGAGCGCAAAAATACCCACAGGCAACATTGTGTAAATGAGGACATTATAAAATCAAAAGTCACTCAGACCAGGAAATGTCAATATATCTCACAGTAGGGCTGCTTGGAACAAATTGATACTTCATAATTAGATATGCCTTTGAGAAGGAATGCCTTTGTAGTAGACAGTAGTTCCCACATTTCAGATATAACCATCTATATTGGGAATGAATGAAAAGCTTATGGGTGGATTATTTGTAATACTGTAGTAGATATATACATCTCATTATGAAAAATGAACACATTTGACTTTAACTTATTTATTTACTTCAGTTTTGATTGTTACATCTGTTCAGTTTAGAATAATATATTGCAGCTAGCATCTCACTGTTCAGAGGACCAGCTTAAATAGTACAAGCAGTTGTACAAATATGGTTCATAGCTACATGCTTCACTCCTTAAGAACCCCAGAAAGACTTTTTGCATCAATGATAATCAAATTAGTTTCACCTTTAGCACCTGTGTGAGTTTCTCAAATTAAAATTGTGTTGTACTACGCTGTTAAGTTAGTTGCTGATTTATGAGATGTAGTACAGGTATGTCATTTTCATGCAGTTTGTTTGCAGTAGGTTAGTAGGGATAGTACACCTACACCTACAAATTAAATGTATCACTCTAATAAAAGCAGCCTATTAAAATGCAAAGGGCTGCATGAGCCTGCTATAAGATTTATCACACAGTAATGGACCATACATGCACAATATCTAATTATTACAGCCTAACCAGAATAAAATGAACTGATAATACAGTAGTTGTAAATAAGTGTGGGCATGTCTCAAGTTTTTTTTTATCAAGCATATCTGAAGAATAGAATGGGACCAAAATTAGGACCAAATATTGCAAATGACTGATGAAATTACTGTATTCACTGTTGTAAACCCAATTCATTGTATTTTTTTTTTTAATACCAAAAGTTATCCATGTTTGATAGCAACACATGAAAAGATAAATACATGTCTGATTACATAAACTAAACAAATACATGTCTTATTACATAAAAGCAACGGAACATGGATTAGTGTAAGCTGGCAAACTAAAATATCACATTCATTTTTTAAAATTAGAAATCCCATTATAATAAGAGGTGCAAGTGCATACCTAAAGGAATGCCAAATGGTCAGGTTTTCTGGACAGTTCTTTACCACAGCCAATACACACTTCAGTACTTTGACACTAGTGTAGGTATAGTACTATTTCAATGTTTTTTTGTATAAATTCTGCATTCTTGTGTTGGATTTAAAACATGCATATGTTCTCAAAGACCCCATACAACAAATAAATATGAACAAATTCAAGATTTAACACTTTGAAATGAATGCATTTTTTCTATATAAAACTATATTTTTCACTAAAGTTAATGAAGGCACATCCCAGTTTATATTTGTTTTTATTATTTTTTATTAAAGAATATATATATATATATATATATATATATATATATATATATATATATATATATATATATATATATATATATATATACAGTACTGTGCAAAAGTTTTAGGCAGGTGTGAAAAAATGCTATAAAGTAAGAATGCTTTCAAAAATAGACATGTTAATAGTTTATATTTATCAATTAACAAAATGCAAAGTGAGTGAACAGAAGAAAAATCTACATCAAATCCATATTTGGTGTGACCCCCTTTGCCTTCAAAACAGCATCAATTCTTCTAGGTACACTTGCACACAGTTTTTGAAGGAACTCGGCAGGTAGGTTGGCCCAAACATCTTGGAGAACTAACCACAGTTCTTCTGTGGATTTAGGCAGCCTCAGTTGCTTCTCTCTCTTCATGTAATCCCAGACAGACTCGATGATGTTGAGATCAGGGCTCTGTGGAGGCCATACCATCACTTCCAGGACTCCTTGTTCTTCTTTACGCTGAAGATAGTTCTTAATGACTTTCGCTGTATGTTTGGGGTCGTTGTCATGCTGCAGAATAAATTTGGGGCCAATCAGATGCCTCCCTGATGGTATTGCATGATGGATAAGTATCTGCCTGTACTTCTCAGCATTGAGGAGACCATTAATTCTGACCAAATCGCCAACTCCATTTGCAGAAATGCAGCCCCAAACTTGCAAGGAACCTCCACCATGCTTCACTGTTGCCTGCAGACACTCATTCGTGTACGCTCTCCAGCCCTTCGGCGAACAAACTGCCTTCTGCTACAGCCAAATATTTCAAATTTTGACTCATCAGTCCAGAGCACCTGCTGCCATTTTTCTGCACCCCAGTTCCTGTGTTTTCGTGCATAATTGAGTCGCTTGGCCTTGTTTCCACGTCAGAGGTATGGCTTTTTGGCCGCAAGTCTTCCATGAAGGCCATTTCTGACCAGACTTCTCCGGACAGTAGATGGGTGTACCAGGGTCCCACTGTTTTCTGCCAATTCTGAGCTGATGGCACTGCTGGACATCTTCCGATTGCAAAGGGAAGTAAGCATGATGTGTCTTTCATCTGCTGCAGTAAGTTTCCTTGGCCAACCACTGCGTCTACGGTCCTCAACGTTGCCCGTTTCTTTGTGCTTCTTCAAAAGAGCTTGGACATCACATCTGGAAACCCCTGTCTGCCTTGAAATTTCTGCCTGGGAGAGACCTTGCTGATGCAGTATAACTACCTTGTGTCTTGTTGCTGTGCTCAGTCTTGCTATGGTGTATGACTTTTGACAGTAAACTGTCTTCAGCAACCTCACCTTGTTAGCTGAGTTTGGCTGTTCCTCACCCAGTTTTATTCCTCCTACACAGCTGTTTCTGTTTCAGCTAATGATTGTGTTTCAACCTACATATTGAATTGATGATCATTAGCACCTGTTTGGTATAATTGTTTAATCATACACCTGACTATATGCCTACAAAATCCCTGACTTTGTGCAAGTGTACCTAGAAGAATTGATGCTGTTTTGAAGGCAAAGGGTTGTCACACCAAATATGGATTTGATTTAGATTTTTCTTCTGTTCACTCACTTTGCATTTAGTTAATTGATAAATATAATCTATTAACATGTCTATTTTTGAAAGCATTCTTACTTTACAGCATTTTTTCACACCTGCCTAAAACTTTTGCACAGTACTGTATATATATATATATCCTTTTTGTCTGCCTGATCATATGTTTGATCATATGTTTGTGTCTCTCTCACTCTCGCTCACTCCTTCTCCTTCTCAACTTGTTATTGGTGTTCTCTTTTCAAATAAACCTCCCCTTACCTGGTTTGTCTGAAATCTCATTAGAGATGCCACACATAAGTGCACTTGCAACAAGCTCCATGAGGTTTTGTTGAAATCAATTTAAACATTTCATTATACGGAATGCACTGCATTTGGTTGCATTTTATTTTTTAAACAACATTACCATGTTGAATTGAACATTATACATTGGTGAATGACTAATTCAAACCAGAAATGTGTCAAGTTTTAAAATACCTTTGGACAGAATTGATCTGTGTGGCCAGTGATGTAGAGAAAAACATTGCAAAGATATTTTCAAACAGTAACATTATAACATTTGAAGCAGTAATAATGCTATGACTCCATTTCAGGGATGGAAATAAGACTATAATTGCATAGTATTTTGATCAATTTCTGGTTTTACTATGAGCTTAATAATAAGACACATCTGAACTTGTTACCTATTCACTGGGGCTAATGAAGCTTATTGTAAAATCTGGAATGGGTGAAACTCCTATGCAATATGAGTCTTATTTCCATCCCTGCTAACACTCTGGGCCCTATTCATAAAAGTACTTGCCGACTGCTGTAATAAAAGAAATTTTGTTTAAAACTAACGAAAGTCATCCATATTGCTATTCATAAAATGATCTGAGCAGACGGGCGACTGTCGCAAAGCACTTTATGAATGGGTATACAGTCATTCAAGAATGAAAATCCGCCTCTTTTTGATGACATCATCAACATTATTAATGTTCCCCGGGTAGCGTCAGTAGCTGTTGCAAAAAGAAAAACGGAATCCACCGATAGTAGCCTACTACCGAAACCCGAGTCTGCAGCTGCCAGGCATGGGCAGTTTGCAAAACCTGATTCCGATGCCCCTATCACGTCTGCCAAAAATTCAGGACATGTCATAATTTAGAAAAAAAGTGTTTTTTAAATAAATACTTTGTATTTTCGTTTTGTTTGGCAACGCTAGTAAACACATTTCCATACGTACACATAAGATTTCCATTCTTAACTGCAGGATCAAAAAATAAAAAATAAAACTGAACAAAAAGCACTGTAGGAGGACGTTTGAATAATACTGTAATTGTGGTAATAATAATAATAATAATAATAATAATAATAATAATAATAATAATAATAATAATAATAATTTTGAAAAGGTTAAATGTTAATCTTACAAATTCTCAACTATTATTATTATTATTATTATTGTTGTTGTTGTTGTTGTTGTTGTTGTTGTTGTTGTTGTTGTTGTTATTATTAAACCCAGCTCAAAGCAGGGAATCAATCAGGGAGAAGTTTATGTTTATGAATCAGTGAAAGTTTCACATCGTATTGCACAATGTACGCAAAATGAATCGTTTTGTGGTGCGCGAAAGAAAAAAAAGACTCCCTTTTGAACACTGATCGAATTTCCCAAATTTCCCACGGACTGCATCAGCAGCACTGGTATACTGTATATTGTAACGCTCCATGAAAATAAACAGGTTCACAAGGGCAGTATTCGTCCAAACTGTTTATTGTGAACACAAAAGAGATAAAAAGAAAAGGACCGCTGTCAGCCGCGGATCACGGCAAAGAAATAATAATAATAATAAAATAACTGTCTATTCTCAGTCTCTCACTTGCTCTCTGCTTCACAGCGCTGTTTCAAAAATGTAGTGTAGTAATAAAATATGTCTTTAAAAAAAAATAGTCGCTGAGGCTGTCGTTAGTTTAGATTGTAGAAAGCATTCAATAACTCCTAGTTATCGACAACATTTTGCTGTCATTCACTCTTATGAATAGCAGGTTGACACTCAGGACCAATGAAAACTTTATGCTAGTGATGTAATCATTAACCTTTTTTCTTAATTAATTAAAAACATGCCTTCATAGACAAAAATCGCTGGGGCTTAATGACGCATCTGAATTATCTCTTATGAATAGCAATTTCCGTTAAGTAGGCGGCTATGGATGATGATCATGAACTCCTGTTTTCTCATTTCGACAGGCGTTAACCCTTTATGAATAGACCCCTCTTTGTGTAGAGGGTTTAAAAGCTGTCGAGTCCCTCTTCATACCAGTGTTTAGCATAGCACAACGTTTACCATTTCAAAAGCCACAATCACTTTCTACACCAAATATTATTTCTACAAACAGTGTTCTTTCTTGTATGATCTCTTTGCTTAATTTCCTGCTTGCTCTGCATGGTCCAACTTCCCTCTAAAACATCAGAGCATGACAGCCTACCCTGAAGCACAGGACAGTCCCCTGCTGAGTTTGATAGTGCACAGCTGTTCCCTTGGAGATTTAATGGTTCCAATTTCTACTTTCAGCTCTTGCACTTCTGCTTTTAGCTCAGGGTGTCTTGGGAGCCATGTACTGTAGGTGACGTCACTCATACAGATGTTGCGAAAATCATAAGGCGGGGGCTCAATACTGCAGATTATTGTCATGAAAAGGACTTGGCGTTGAGTTCTTGCTTAATTAATAATAATAATAATAATAATAATAATAATAATAATAATAATAATAATAATAATAATAATAATAATATATTTGTGGTTATACCCTACTGTAGAAAAAATGTAGTATACTGTTTTCGGAACTGGATCTGAAAACAGGTGTTACCACAAAAAACCTCCTGTAGTGTTTAAACTGTGTTGCAGTAAGCTTTGTGAAAAATGGTGTTAATTTTAAACACTTTTGACAATAACTGCAACTGTGTGTGTTTGTGTTTGGGTTTCATAGATAAGTCATTCCATGTTAAACACAACAAAAAAAAACCCAAAACTTGAATGCTTGACATACTGAAAGCAATCAAGTTCCAAATTCCATCGTAATCCCATTTTCCAGACAGCACTCTGTTAGTTTGTTCAGGGGGAACTGCTCCTTAATGATAATACATTGTTTTGGTTTGTGTCCAAATAATAGGTTTATTTGTGAGGCTGAGATTAACAGGTTTAATGCTTTTTTTTCTTAAACCAAGCATATGCAGTATTTGTTTTCTTAATACTTCAGGGAGTGCAGAATGAATCTGGACAGTGTGAGAGTTTAATTGGGGTCGGGTTGTCTCATTTTGAGCTGCTAATACTGCGCAACCCACTTTCACTTTAAATATTAAATGAATTCACATGAATTCAAATACATATATTAATATCAATTTGCAGTTACTATTTCAAAGTGTTACTGATAAATCTACTTCCTACATACTCTTTGTAATTCAGATATCGTCCACTCTGCCACTTTGGGATACGGAAATAATCATCTCAAGATGTGCTAATTGTTTTAAAGAAAACCTCACCTAGCCTGTTTTACTCTCCATACAGATGCTGATAGGCTTTGAAAGTGGAACAGTAGTGTTATGGGACCTCCGAGCCAAAAAACCAGACTTCAGATTTTACTATGATGAGGTAAGTACAATAAATTGTTGAGTGGTGGGTTACTAAAGAGTACTCTATAACCGTCATGTATATCTTTTTTTTTTAATTATTGTTATTTCTAAGTAGCCAAAATCCATCATGTAAATAGGTAGCTGTATCAGTACGTAGGCCGACAATAATCACATCTAGAGAAGAGATAGAGATAAGTGTTTTTGCACAGATTCATGTGAATGAGTTAGTTAAATACACTTGTTATTGCTGGAGAAAATAAGTGTAACATTAGTTAATAGTAACACAGATAAAGTAAGGAAGTTCTGTCTCTCTGGTCTTAGCTCTCTTCCATCGATGCATAGCTTGTACCGACCTACTATACTGTATGTGGGGCGACTTACACAAGAACACTACAAGTCTGTGCAAAAGTCATGTCATGTCCCTTTTACTTTCCCTTTAAAGGATCCCCTCTGTGATTATAATACATGGGCTTGATTAAAAGAAGGGAAGCTGACAGAAAAGTCTCACTCACTAGTCTGCTTCACATATTTTTTCATACCCATTTTCAGGTGTGCTCAGCATGCCGCATCTGTTGCTATATATGACAGAAGAATCTAGAACATCTTTGACTCTTAGCCCTTTCTTTATCCTTGTTTTTCTTCACCACAGTAGGGGTTATTATGTTTTGCAACAAAACCACCTGAGATCAAGGGATTTGGGGTAGCTTAACATACCATGCCTCATGCTGAAAGATCAAAAACACTTGTCCATTCGCTGAGGAACTAAAACCCACCTTCAATGGAAATGGCAAGAAAATAAACACAAGCCATATAGCTTACATAGTGTAAGTCCTTAAATGGAAAGGCTCCTTTGTACCCCCCAGACATTGTGAGTGTGTGTTTACCTTCATAAAGCTTCTAAGAAACAAAAAAAAAAAACATTTGAATATCAGATTTGGGGCTTGGCAGGTTGTGTAAAGCATACTCTTGTATGTGCTCCCTTTAACTTAGATATTATTATTATTGAATTCAGTCAAGACAGACTATTGGAACTGACTTTAGGACCCTTAAATCTTTTTTTTTTTAATTTCCAGTAAAACTGCTTTCTAAAGGTATCTTAAAACTTGAATGTGTTCTACTGTCCAAGCCAATAGAAGTAGATACAATTGCTTGATTACTGATGGTTCTGCATAGCTAACCCAACAGCCACACAAAAAAATTAAAAAAAAATAAAATAAAAAAGGAAAGCTTGAGAGAGGAAGTCCCAAACAGTTCTGAATTTCTCACAAATTGGTCATTTTAGCATCACCCATACAGAACTATTGTTTATCTGCTCAAAAATCGATACCTTTATTTTTAAAACAGAGCCCTTCTGCTTCAACTGCAGCAGTTACAGTAGGGCAGAGACAACAGCTGATGTGCTGTAATGCTTCTTTATTAGCTCAAAGAAACAAGTGAAACGTAAGATTTACTTGCATGCGCACCATGGATTTATGTAAAATAGATTAACACATCTGTGCCAGTGTAGCGTCACGGCCCAGACTGGCTACCGGCAGGAATTAGTCCCAGAGACAGAAAGCTGCAGGTTTAAGTGCGTATGCGCATGTTTATTTAACAAAATAACACAAAACAAAAAGTTTAAACCAAAGAATAACTATGTGCAGGCTGGGCATTAGCCTTCTACAATGTTGATAAACAATGCAAAAACACAGTACAAACATCCCCATCCCCTCCCCACCCCCATCCCCATCCCTCCCCATCCCCACCCCCATTCCCTCCCCCATCCCCATCCCCGCCACCGCTGAAATGACAGCACAGAGTAGAAGTACAGTGTAGCTCAGTAAGTAAAACCTTAGCTTACAGTCCTGAAGATCACAGTATCAAATCAAATAGTGCTATAATCATAGCGTGCTATCTCTATTGTCATTGTAAATGTACCCATAGAGTAGTATGAGCATCCTAACTCCCATTTTAAATTAAGTTTACATTTTAGACAAATTCCTCACAAACAAGGATCATGACAAAACCAGTCCGTTCATAGGAAATCACTGAGAATGACAGATAGCAGTAACTAGAGTTCTCAGAGTAGATGCAATGCATTGTGGGATATGTTTGACACAGGGATGTAAATAGTCTTTTAGAATTTTTATATATCCATGTGTTAAAAGGTTCTGAGAAATCATGGCAAACACATAATGTGTTCGTGAAAATCGTTCAGTATATTAACATGTATAAACATTTCAACAATGCAGTCGACACTGCGCTGCACAGATATGACAAAGAGCAAACTTATTATTAATGCACAGATGATGATGTATAAGCAAGGCTTTGTATAAAATAAGACATCCATTAAGGCTCTCTGTCTATTGAATATGGCTCTATCCTTAAGTAAATAGGTGGATTGACTTTAATAGTGAATGTCAATTATGAATTTTAATTTCTGAAATACTTCATTCATTGAGGGTGCTTACATGACTGATTTCATTTTTTTTTTAAATATAGCGAGCTGTAATCTAAATTGATCTACCTCTTCTTATAAATCAGATAAGCAGTGTTTCTGACTCTGCCTTGAGTGCAGATTTTACACTCATACATTATTAATGGAATTTGATGTTTGTCCAAAAAAAAAAGGTTAATGAGTCATTTAAAAAAATAAAAAAATAACAGAATTGCCTGGTGGATTACTGGCTGAAGCATTCAAGCAAATTAACTTAGTTTTCATTTTCTACAAATGGAGGTACAGTACCGCTATCTCACAGGCTCACATAGCAGCTGTCTCTTTTCAATATATATGCAAAGCAGCATCCCCACTTTTCCAGAGCATTACACTTCATAAAACTAGCCTCTATGAGAAAAGCTATTTTATTCTTCAGGAGGATGGTTTTCTTTAGAAGTCTGGCTTTTGCTTCAGGGGCCATTCAACAATTTAGTCAAAACAGCTGTGTACTTGTATACAGTATACACACCTGAGAATTCACCTGGGAAGAATACCTTTTAGGAGGTATTATAACTAAACATCTGTCCTTTCTTTTTTTCTTAGCTTGTGTGTGCTCATTAACAGCTCATGAAAGAGTAGTTTTAGTCTTAACATTGTGATGGGCAGTTCAGGAGTTTTTTGCCATATTTCCATCTGCCACTGGAATGAACTTGTAATCAATTTGAAATCAGACTCAATTCTGTCAGCCCCAGTCAGTCTTGCAGAACTCAATCTCTCTCACTGATGGCAGAAGTTACTTAATAATGTGAAGGACGTGGGAGGCATGTTTTAAATCTGCAGATTTTTTTTTTTTTTGTCGGAACACAAAGGCTGTGAAAATGTTATACTGTCTGAGAAATATTGGAGGTTAGTGAATCACTTTAGCAAGTATACAAAACCATGATGTATGCAGGTGATCTTTGACTTTATAGTGTAATGTCCAGTTGCAGAAGGATATTAGTACAAGAAGATTTTACAGTCTGGTTTCATATGGTGCAGATGGAAGAGTGGCATCAATTCAGTACAGCATATTTACTTTAGTTTACCTATATATATATATATATATATATATATATATATATATATATATATATATATATATATATATATATATATATCCATGTAGTACTAAGCTTACGTTCAACTAGTATTAATTTTATTTTTAATTAATATATAATATAATTAATATAATTTTTTTTTTTTACCTTTTTTTTACTGTGAAGCATGAATGTTGGTTTGCTCCATAATTATCAATGACTAGTAAACATTCGGTAGTGCTAAATTTAGAAATACTAAAAGAAACCTAATTTATTTAAATGATACACGTTTTGACTATAAGACTTTCTCAATGTCTTCTTGAGCCATTGTTTAATTTACATGTTCATGTTGATTTGCATCACTTTGCTAAACAGTTATTGAACTATTTTATATATCTATTGTTTGCTACTTAAATTGTTTCTTGGGAAACAGAAAGAAAGAAAGAAAGAAAGAAAGAAAGAAAGAAAGAAAGATGTAAAGCTAGTTTCAGGTGAAAGCAGGCCTCAAGGAAAACTCATAAATAGTTAAGTTGTAAAATATAATCAGAATATGATCAAATATAAGGTAAAACATAATCTTGAAATAATAAAACTGCACTAGCCAACAATTCTCAGCTTTTAAAGTTATTTTCTTGTGAGCATGTACTACAACTCTTCTCTGACTGAGACCTGAGACTGGGACTGGAATTAAATTATGACGTTGCTATACACTGCAAACCAATAACACAACAACTTAATTTATCACATTTTGTATTGTTTTCTTATCTGGTGCACTTCTTTAAAGTCACCATAAGGATACCATCACTGTAATTACAACTGAATCCCAGACTGTATAATTCATACACCCCTTCAATTGAAAAAATATATACAGATGCAATGGTCTCTTATTTCTTTTTTGTGTGTATTGCTAACAGCCTTGTAGGTGGCTCAGCAGAGGGAAATCTGATGATTCCTGCTTTACATATCATATTTCCTTATAAATAATGTTTCCCAAAAGCACCAATTGATAGGCACTATTGTGTTACTGATGTTTTTTCTTTCATTTTTTTCTGATGTGTAAGTGCAACCGAATACACATTTTATTTTCCAACATTCCTGAGTATTGGATGTCTGCAGCAATTTGTCTCAGTTTGTCCTTTAATGTTGCTGTCTTTTGTTTCCTTCTAACAGGCCATTCATTCTGTAAGCTGGCATCATGAAGGCAAACAGTTCATGTGCAGCCATTCCGACGGCAGTCTGACCATGTGGAATCTGAAAAACACTGCCAAACCTTTCCAGATCACCTTTCCACATGGTAAGGGTGGAACTGATTTACAGGACACTTACAACCACTGTGTTTGTCTTTTAGCTGCAGTCTAGTGTGATATTAAAATCAAACCTTATTACAACCAGAATTTTAAAAAAGAAAAAGAAAAAAAAAAACAGGCAATAGGAATACATTTAGAAATGCTCAACTAAAACATTGAAGACATTGAAAAAGACTTTCAGTTGATATGTATTAAGTTTCTTTCAAATAAAAATACAGTTCAGCTTTCTAATGCATTGTTTCCCTGTCTTGTTCAGTAGGACTTGCTGATATACTGTAGACAACCTGAACATAGCACTTCAAGTGTCAGCAACTTCATATTAAACACAGAAGAATGGACTGCACTAGAAAGTTGTATTGTATTTTGCTATAGAACGTCCTGTGGAGCAGTGCTATGTTTTATTCGACCCCACACTTTAAAAACATGATTAAACGCCAATATAATAACTGTGCTTCTGCCTTAGGTTATATTTCTTAGGGGTTTCAAAATCTGGTATCAAACCATGAAACCCTGCAATTCATTGATGCACAGTAGTGTGAGATCTTATTATTAATGCCTAACAGCAGCCTTTATAGAAAAGTTTGAAAAATCTTTGGCCAAAAGTAATAATGACGTTACCAGGCACTGCTTCTTGATTAATTCATTGCTGAAACACTTGTCTTTGACTTAATTAACTTAATGGTTGACCAGATTACTGGAACTTCAGTAACAAAACTAGCATGTGTTGTGTCTGAAGTAAACCGCGGCTCATCGATAACGTCTCAATGCACCGGCATAAACTCCATATACTATTGAGTTTACCGGTGTGATTTACATCAGCACCTAACAGCAGCTGTGACAATGAATTTATCAGCATTGGTGATGTTCAGGGTGTTTGTAAGAGATTCAACAGCAGTTCACCCTGTATTAACCGTGCCCCACTTTATACCTGGCAGTGATTAATAACAATGGTTCACCTACACATTTGCTGTATGATTGATAAGCTCAGCAGACCCTGTCAAACTAGTAGACAGTTAAGCCTGTTAAATGACTCACTCCTGACAAATATCAATAAAGTGTAAGTGGATGCCGTTTAAGTACTCATTTCACTTTTGAAACAGGTGTTTATTGTGAGCTTTCACATATATCTCAAACTTTGACTACGGCATAAAGGTGTAGTACAAATATACAGATACCTTGCACTAGTTACTCCTGTCAGCATGCAGGTTTTTCCATGTTAATTAAAGGGACAACATCCTACATTAAATGTTATAAAATATATGCTTTATTTAGGATTGCTCAGTAATATGGTATAATATGATTTGTGCTTAAATATATTATAAATGAATCCTAAACAAATACAATGACCTAAAATAGCATAGACATGTGTAAAGAATATGTTCTCAACCTTGTATATGGTATATTTTGCATAAAATGTAATAAAATCAAATATGTAGGAGAGACAGGTACATCATTATATAACAGAATGCAGAACCACCTATCAAATATAAGAAATAAAAAACTAAATGAACCAATAGTTGAGCACTTTACAAGGAACAGACACACCATGGATGACCTAAAGTTTGTGGATTTAGAAAAAAAAAAAATTAGATAATGTACAGTATAGAAGAATGAGATTTAAAGAGAAAATATATAGCAGAGTCATACATTCTAACTATATTTTAAATATAATAAATAGATTGCTGTTACTTCTCTTTAAAATGAATACAGACTATCATGGAAAAGACAATGGGATTCCTTCCTAACTGAAAATGATGCAACCTGTGTTTCAGATTTCATTTACAAGGAATTCTGAAATGTATTTTCTGAGTTTGTGTTTAGTCCAGTGCAATCATATGCAAGAGAATGTATACAAACAAACTACACTGTACTGCAGATGGGATTACTTTCCTGTCTTTCTCATTTATATATATCTACAAAATCCACAAACATCATGATAGACCTCAATTAGGACAATGCTTTCATACTTTTCAGTTAGGGCATAATTGAGTTTGTGAATTGGATGTGAATGCTTAGATAATTGAGTTTGTGAATCAGATTTGAATGCTTCGATAATTGAGTTTGTGAATCGGATGTGAATGCTTTGATTATTGAGTTTGTGAATCAGATGTGAATGCTTTGATTATTGAGTTTGTGAATCGGACGTGAATGCTTCGATAATTGAGTTTGTGAATCGGACGTGAATGCTTCGATAATTGAGTTTGTGAATCGGACGTGAATGCTTCGATAATTGAGTTTGTGAATCGGACGTGAATGCTTCGATAATTGAGTTTGTGAATCGGATGTGAATGCTTCGATTAGCATAGTGGAAAACAATGCAGATGTATGTCATCCATTATTATTAAACAGGTGTTGGGGAATAAGACTGACTAATTTACATCTCTAAAATGTGAAAATAAACGATTGGATCCTATGTGCTTTTTTTCACTGGTATTTCTTTTCTTCTATCACAGCAAAAAGCCAGAGAGATGGAAAGAAACCAGACCCATGCAAACCAATCTTGAAAGTGGAATACAAGACATCAAGGAGCAGGTGTGTTTACTTCAGCTTTGTACTGACACTGACCTACTGCCTCACTTCGGTCTACTTATGAAGGCTACTGTGTCCAAGAGCAAAACAGTTGTACAGAAATAAGAAATTAGTTGTGGCACTTTCTTAAAATAAAAAACGCAGCTTCAGCAGAAAATAAAAAATGCACTGTAGCCAGTTTATATACAATACTAAAACATTAAAAAGACCAATAAAACACAACATTTAAATGCAAATCGCTCCCTTTTGTTTTAAATAAGCCTGATTTAAATCATAGAAATGACTGATGGATGCAGGACAGATTGATAGAGACGTATTGAGATATGGGTTTATTGAAACACTTTCCAAGCTGTTTTCTGCTATCAGTGTGAGAACATTTGCTCAGTTTGCTGTTTTTGCAAATAACCCTGTTTCTTAAAGCTTGTCTGTTAGCCTCCTCATCACAATAAAAGCATTAAATGTATTTTGTCGGTTCTCCAGAATTCACATGCAAAGTTTCATAAAACTTAATATTCCAAAACCAGTATTATCCAGTATTATCACACTGCAATATGAATGGCAACACCCTTAATAATGTCTTTCCACCATTATAATTTGTTTTCATTTTTGTTTATGATTGAGTTCTTGGGAGTGGGTTGGGGGCGGTTGGGTGGGTTCCCACATGGGGAAAGGCTAGAGCACAGCGCACAGTCACGATAAAGAATCAAGACGTGCAGTTAACATATTTAATGACTGGTTCAATTCAAAGTTGTTGCAGTATATCCACTGTTTTGCCATTTCAAATATTTTCACAAAACAAACATTAAACGTTAAATCTACAGTGTGCATTGCAAAAGCACATAGTGAAAAACCACATGTGTAGGTGAAAAACGCTAGAATAAAAGTCACTACATTTAAAAAATATATAAATACATGCATGTGAAATTTATAAACGGCTTTATATAATTTTTGTAAGTAAGAAATTGAAGTGGCCAGTGTGAAAACACAACACGAAAATAATAAATTAACATAGCATCCAAAGTTGCACTATAAAAAAAAGATTGTCAGCAGTAACAACAGGAATGCATAATCAATCAGATTGCAGAGGCTGTATCATCTGATCCGAAACCGGCAAACTCCACATCTTTATAATCTGAACCTTCATCACTGATGATGCAAGCAATGCCTGAATCATGAATACACCGAGCAACTACTTATAGGTAGTTTTTTCTATTCACCTGAGCCACGATATTTCCGCTAAGGCATTATTTGCGCGCCAAGTGTAAAAAAAAATGTAACATTTTTCCTAGATTTAATCTTTTTTTTTCAGATTTAGCTTTATACATAAATGTTAACAATAACATGGTTAAAAGTTTTGAAATGTGTACTATGTGATATAATATATAAATATTGAAAATGCGTTATCGCAAATTCAACATTTAAAGTCAATATGACAATTAAATCTGGGGGAAAAAAAACACTGGTGTGTTGACACAGCAGAATCCGGTATATATATAAATATTGGATTCACTTTATCAGCATCGTCATTATGATTCACAATGATCCCATCTTCTTTTCAGTGAGCCATTTATTATCTTCTCTGGAGGGCTGTCGTATGATAAAGCAGGTCGAAGACCGAGCTTGACAATCATGCACGGTAAATCTATCACAGTGCTGGAAATGGATCACCCCATAGTGGAATTCTTAACACTTTGTGAAACTCCCTATCCAAACGGTAAGTGGGAAACGTAACAAGCAGAACATAAGCTTGCTTTAACAAAATATAACAATATGTGATCTTTTTTTAATAAGGCTCTTTAAAACTAATTGTGTATGAAATCAAAATTGACATAGCTGTGCATTCTGAATTTATTTCTTCAATTATATATATATATATATATATATATATATATATATATATATATATATATATATATATATATATATATATATATATATATATTCTGCATTTTCTCTTTTCCAGAGAATGAAAAACAAAAAGGCTAATTTGGCATGCTGAAAGCATAGACTTTTTTTTTGGAATATACCAGGACATGCTTCATGTTTAATATGAGGAATGACCCGCCTCTCCTACTGCAAAGTCAAAGATACAGTTTAACCCACTACACCCATTATGATCCTGAATTATCCCATTGCAAAAAGTTAAAGAACAACGTTAGGTCACTTTAAAATGTTAAACTAATGTACAGATTCACAATCTGCCTATGCAATAGTAATAAGTGGCTTATTTTATGGGATTATTTTAGCCTTTATCTTGCCAGATTTTAGCCTTTATCTTGCCAGATTTTTTTAAAAATCCGATTCATTGCAGAGACTGAAGCTCTCAGAAGCCCTTGAAATCCATTTTAGAGGTGCACACCAGTTTAATTGACAAAGGGAGTCACATTAAAAACCCTCTCAGGTGACATGACCCTCCTAATCACATATTTCACTCCTACAAAGTAAAGGACCAATGACACCTGGACTGCAGTTTGCATTTCACCCACATTTATTCAAGGTAATATCATAAGACCCAATTGACCAAGAGCCTTTTTATTACAGAATTCCAGGAGCCTTATGCAGTAGTTGTGCTGCTTGAAAAGGACTTTATCGTTGTGGACCTAACACAAAGCCAGTACGTATATTTCATACAGGCTTTATGAAAGATATTCATAGCAAAGCTGTAAAACAAATGTATAGGACTAACACATTTAACATACGGTACTAATGTTGGAAGGACCTTATATAGCTACACTATGCACCCTCCTAAATGTATTTAAATATTCTATAACGTTTGAGAAGAGTGAAGTTTTAGCTTAAGTTGCCCCTTTGGAAAATGATTAAATGTATAAATAGGTTGAAATAAATGAAACATGAAACAGTGTTACAATTTAAGGGTAGGAAAAAAAATGATAAAATGCTCTTGAATTGCACCTTTAAACCCCTAGTCATAAGAGCTGTACTGCCAGCACTAATTATCTCACTGTTACTGAAAACTCAGCAGGAACTGGTTTGTAATCAGACGATGGGAGCATTTGAATGAGAATCTTGTGTGAACCTGAAGTACCAGAATGTTTCAACAAATGACCTTCCTTTGATCTCTTTTTTTCCAACAGCTTTCCTATCTTTGAAAACCCATATCCTATGGATATTCATGAATCCCCAGTTACCTGCACAGCATACTTTGCTGACTGCCCTCCAGAGCTAATCCCTGCTCTTTACTCTGTAGGTGCCAAACACAAAAAGCAAGGCTACAGCAATAAGGTAAGTATTAAGAGCCCATTCAACAAATTAATTATACAAGTAATGTGGCAGATAAACCACATTAGTTGTTCAAACAAGCCTCAAAAATTGGGCTGAAAAATGTGCTCTTTCTACAGGAAAGGGACACTAAATTACATTTTTATTAAACGTACATGTAGTGGACAAAAACTGGAAACACCTGGGTAAATGAGGCACACCAAGTACTGTATATTGAAAGCAAGGGCTTCCACACAGGTGTGGCTCATGCGTTAATTAAGCAAATAACATCCCAGCATGCTTAGGGTCATGTATAAAAGAGGGGTGACTTTGAAAGAGGGGTGACTGTTGGGGGCGCATTTGGCAGGCGCTTCAGTGATCAGGACAGCTCACTTGCTGATGTTTCACAAGCAACGGTGTCTAAGGTGATGTCGGCATGGAACTCCGAGGGAAAGACATCATCAGCAAAGGGCAACAGTGGGCGGAAGCACATACTCCAGGATCGTGATATCCGTGCATTAATTCGAAGTGCAAGGCAAAACAGATGAGCAACTGCAGATCAATTGACTGCAAATTTCAACCTGGGGTGCGAGCAGCCAGTTTCATCAAAAGCGGTCCGTCGAGAACTCCACAGAGCGGGATACCATAGTGGCCCAACGCCCTATTAAATGACTTTACATTGGTGTTTCAATTTTTTGTCCACTACCTGTAGATCCTGAATGAAATCGAGACTAGTTGTGAATTTACAGGTCACATCAATTGTGGATGTATATGAGGTATAGTAGAAAATCCAAACAGAGTCCAATTGAGATCACAGGGATTGTTATAAAGGTGTACCCCAAAGCCTACATATTATTTGTTTATCAGTTTAAAGACATTGGTATTTATTATAGTAATTGTTTTTTATTTTTAATTAGCAGATATAACATTTATGTGAGTTTTATTTTGTTTTGGAGATCATATCTTGTAAAAACATAACATGTACGGTAAAAAGCAAGACTAATTAGTTTATGGATTTAATCTGAAACAGTGTGAACTCTTATTAGTGTCTTCTTGTTATGATATTTGAATTATCACTGTTAATTCTGTACAGTGAGGAGGGTAGATTGGCTGTTGCTTAAGATTAACAAGGTTCTCCAACTATTCCTTTCTTCCCTTGAGGTTTATTATCCACCAGATGCCATATCATTCAGTCTTAGTACAGATATACCAGCAGATGCAGTAAAGTGGGTGCAAATTAGAACAATGCATCAAAGAAATATGTCCCTGTGAAGCAGTAGTGCAACAGTACATTCACACTGTAGTGTTACAGAACATTGCACATTTGCCAATGCATTCTGTGCACTTCAGTCTAAACAAAACGTCTTCTCAAATACATTGCTGAACGAGAAAGACCCAAAAGCATAATACCATATGACATCCAGGAAGCAAGAATATTTTGCAGTACTGAGATATCATCCATCCATTAGTGGTTATCCTGAGATTCCCACAAGAAGTATGTGGTTTATATAATCCAGGGTGATTCTCTCAAAAACCCATCTGAAACGTATCTTGGGGTACAGGTTGATGAACAGTTGAGTAATTGGCCAGGATATGTGGACAGAAATATCCAAATAATCGTAAGTATATTTACAGAGGGTTCTGTAATACTTTAGAGTTATTTGTGTGAATCCTACTGTGTGCCTATCTTTTGGTCATTCATCTTTGTATTTGCTTTCATTTAACTGTAGTATTAACTATGTAAAGTAGCATTAACAAGTATACCCTGAACAGTTGACTTTTGCTCTTTAGGAATGGCCAGTCAGTGGTGGGACCTGGACACTCGGAACACAGACATATCCTGAAATTATTATTACAGGGTAAGTGCACAATGTTGAATGAACTGATGCTTCAGTCCCTGGTGAATATGTGAATATGATTTCAAATTGTCTGCGTATAAAGAACCTGCAGATATTGTTCTTTTTACTCTATTATTGTTAACATTTTTCTTTAAACACTAACTGGCCATGTTGCTTGTTCTCTTTCTGCAGGCATGCTGATGGATCAATAAAGTTTTGGGATGGATCTGCCAGTAAGTTTGCAGACGCAGCTATTTTTGTGGTACAAAATAATCAACTGATTATAATATAACTGTATCATCACGAAGATTTTCAGTTTTTTTTCACATTAGAATAATAAAATACATTACTTTGAATTTGATTAATGACTATAAGGAGGCAGTGTGGTCCAGTGGTTAAAGTCCAGGGCTTGTAACCAGAAGGTCAGCGGTTCAAATCCGCCTCTCACTGCCTCACTCAGTGACCCTGAGCAAGTCACTTAACCTCCTTGTGCTTCATCCTGCGGATATATATATATATATACATACTGTATATATATATATTTATATATATATATACACTATATATATATATATATATATATATACACTACCGTTCAAAAGTTTGGGGTCACTTAGAAATTTCCTTGTTTTCCATGAAAACATACATGAAATGAGTTTGAATAGTAAATATAGCAAAATGAATAGGAAATATAGTCATTGACAAGGTTAGAAATAATGATTTTTAATTAAAATAATAATTGTGTCCTTCAGACTTTGCTTTCGTCAAAGAATCCTCCATTTGCAGCAATTACAGCCTTGCAGACCTTTGGCATTCTAGTTGTCAATTTGTTGAGGTAATCTGAAAAGATTTCACCCCATGCTTCCTGAAGCACCTCCCACAAGTTGGATTGGCTTGATGGGCACTTCTTACGTACCATACGGTCAAGCTGCTCCCACAACAGCTCAATAGGGTTGAGATCTGGTGACTGTGCTGGCCACTCCATTATAGACAGAATACCAGCTGACTGCTTCTTCCCTAAATAGTTGTTGCATAGTTTGGAGCTGTGCTTTGGGTCATTGTCCTGTTGTAGGAGGAAATTGGCTCCAATCAAGCGATGTCCACAGGGTATGGCATGGCGTTGCAAAACGGAGTGATAGCCTTCCTTCTTCAAGATCCCTTTTACCCTGTACAAATCTCCCACTTTACCACCACCAAAGCACCCCCAGACCATCACATTGCCTCCACCATGCTTGACAGATAGCATCAAGCACTCCTCCAGCATCTTTTCATTTGGTCTGCGTCTCACGAATGTTCTTCTTTGTGATCCGAACACCTCAAACTTAGATTCGTCTGTCCATAACACTTTTTTCCAATCTTCCTCTGTCCAGTGTCTGTGTTCTTTTGCCCATCTTAATCTTTTCTTTTTATTGGCCAGTCTGAGTATGGCTTTTTCTTTGCAACTCTGCCTAGAAGGCCAGCATCCCGGAGTCGCCTCTTCACTGTTGACGTTGAGACTGGTGTTTTGCGGGTACTATTTAATGAAGGTGCCAGTTGAGGACCTGTGAGGCGTCTGTTTCTCAAACTAGACACTCTAATGTATTTGTCCTCTTGCTCAGTTGTGCACCGGGGCCTCCCACTCCTCTTTCTATTCTGGTTAGAGCCACTTTGCGCTGTTCTGTGAAGGGAGTAGTACACAGCGTTGTACGAGATCTTCAGTTTCTTGGCAATTTCTCGCATGGAATAGCCTTCATTTCTCAGAACAAGAATAGACTGACGAGTTTCAGAAGAAAGTTCTTTGTTTCTGGCCATTTTGAGCCTGTAATCGAACCCACAATTGCTGATGCTCCAGATACTCAACTAGTCTAAAGAAGGCCAGAAACAAAGAACTTAATGGACAAAAGATTTGCTTTTCTTTCGAAAACAAGGAAATTTCTAAGTGACCGAAAAATTTTGAACGGTAGTGTATATATATATATGTGTGTGTGTTTGATTTTAAAAGGAGCAGGAATCTGCGTAGATCCAGAGGTGCTTTGACTATAAAATGTTAACGTAGTCATTTTGGTCCCCCAAAATTGGACATAGTAAATCTAAAGAAAAAATGACAAAGAAAAATCAAATGTTGATTGTTGTCCTCAATGTGACAGTAACCCTTGAAATGCTGTACAAGCTGAAAACATCCAAGGTGTTTGAAAAGCAGAAGGTGGGAGAGGGGAAGCAGGTAGCGGAGATTGTGGAAGAGGACCCATATGCCATACAGATGATCAGCTGGTGTCCTGAAAGCAGGATCCTATGTGTCACAGGCATCTCAGCTCATGTCGTACTTTACAGATTCAGTAAACACGAGGCTACTACTCAAATAGTGGTAAGTGTTCTTGTATAAATACTGCACTAAGGAGGCCCATTGATTCTTCTTTCTTTACGGTCTATATGTCTGCATGTTTGTATCTAAGTCTGTTTTGTAAGTTTACTGTTTTATAATTTACAGCTCATTTACAGTATATATTAATTGGATGTCTATATCCCTTTGTTTCAACTGAGCAACATAAGTTAGTAATTAGTAATTAATAATGAATAATGTATTTGACACCACAGATAGGGGAGGCTTATACTCTTGCTGTTGCATTCCTAATTCCTCATTCCCCAGCATACCACTCAGTCAATGAGCATACTCACTAATATGTCAACTGAATCTGAACAAATGTTTCTCCAGATGCGTTATAGGCAGGATCTTTCTTAAAAATGTTTCCCTCCAGCTAAAACATGAATTAAACAACTTTAAATGCCTTACCTATGGAACTATTGCCCAATTAGTCTAAACAGGTCATGCTAACATATTATTATTATAATTATTTGAATGTTATGTTTTTACAGTCACTAGAGGTTCGGCTTCAGAATGATGTGGAGGACATTATCACTCCAGAGGCGACTGAGAATATCTCTCCATACACTGAGCCTTCCCAGCCCATTACAGGAAGCCCCAGCAATGTCTCTCCAGAGGGAATAAAGGACAGCATCCCCTGCCTCAAGTACGAGTGTGTGACTGTGAAAGTACAGCTACTGACCAAACAGAATTGCATTTCTATAATGAGCAGCTGGAATAATGCTGATATTGTAGACAAATTATTTCAAATTGTTTATTCCAGACTATTTAACTTCTATATTTTAAAAAGGTTTTGGTGAAAGTTAATGTTGCAAAAATCAAGAAGCAAATCATTTAAGAGTTGCTTGGTTCTAGTTGTAAAATCACATAAACAGACCTAATCACGACCATTTTCTAATAGCATTAATACCTAGGTGGTGTTTTACATATTCTTACAGACAGAAATGCACAAAATAGACTAGAGTTAGATATCTGATTTTAATAACCTTGGCAACAAAATAAGATATATCGATCCAGGAATATTTATAGTAAAAAGACCCCCTTGTTTTTGTTTTTGTGATTTGTTTTTCTAACTGGGTACTTTTTCTTACCAACTGAGCACTTGCCCAATTTCATACTTGATAAAGTATGTTAATTTCTGTCTTTGTATGAGTACTGTCCGTTAACTTCTTCTATTATTAAGGTAATTTGCTGGTTTTGGCTCTGACAATCCAAAATCATCTGTACCAAAACTGTGCAGTGCTACCTCGTTATAAAGCATCAGCTTGGTTATGGGTCTAATAATCTCATTTCATAAGCTCATATGTTCACTTTATATAAACAGCACTGTTTCTAACAAGGGGGTATTATATTCCCTTTAGAAAACAGTACAAATATACTGTAGTGTTTCTTTGTTTTTTTTTAGGGTGAAGTCTCGTCCAGTAAGAATGCCCCAAGGCTACCAGGCAGAACTGGTAATACAGCTGGTGTGGGTAGATGGAGAGCCTCCCCAACAAATAGCAAGCCTGGCTGTGAACTCAGCCTATGGCTTGTAAGTGACATTGTATATTGTTTGTTCAACCATTTCTCATTCCATGGATGGTAATCCATTCCTATATTTCTGTGTTAAAGAAAACCACAGTAAGGTATTGACAAGCAACAACAAGTGCAACTACCAAAAGATGATGATGAAGTTAAAACACATGCTTATTTTGTAATAATGCACCTCTGTTGTAATTAACAGGGTCTGCCATTACAGCAACATTTTGCTTTTGCATTATAGACCAAGGGATACTTTGAACACACTGTAGACATCATAAGCAGTTATTTAGTCTGATTTGCACAGCATTACAAAAGATGTGTTGAGTTACTTAAGACAATTCTTTGGAGGTTGTTAAAGTTGTAAATTTGAAAGAAAATAATTTGTACTGTAGAAGGTATTAATCTAAGAAGTTGATCTGAGAATTGTTTTTGAGAAGAAAAAAAATGGAAATCTAAAGCTGCAAAAAGTAAATATTAAACTGCTGTCAGCATACATCGAATATGAGTTGAGTGACAAAGGTCAAACTCTTCCTCTAGAACAAAGTAAAAGTTTCTTTTCTAACTGGTCTTTGGGGAAATGCTGCATGTCATCTGGCCTTTAAGAAAGGACAACCAGCTTGGTATATTTTGAAACTAATTTTATTTTGTGTGTGTGTGTGTGTCTATGTATGTGTTTGTGTGTTGGTTGATACAGGGTTGCGTTTGGGAATTCTAATGGCCTAGCTGTGGTGGATTTCATCCAGAAGACAGTTCTGCTCAGCATGGGAACCATTGACCTTTACGGTTCCAGTGACCCATACCTGCGGCAGCTTCGCTCTCCACGCAGAAGCAAGCAGCTCACAGCAGGTAGGGAGGAGCACAACTCGTATGCTGACTGTCAGTGTGCTGCATTTGGAGGTGCCAGCACTGCATGAGTTTCCTGCTTGAGCACATTATATATTATGCTTTCTTTAGCTGGCTGCATTTTACTAATCACTGTACCTTCTTCTCCTCACAAACTATGACATTTTCTTTCTTTTTTTTTGTTTCAATAAATACACAATTTCTTTATTCCATTCCAAACATTGGCATCACTGAATTTAAGCACTGCATTGATGATGATGATGATGATCATGACGATTATTATTATTATTATTATTATTATTATTATTATTATTAAATTGAGTCTTAATTTACAAACTGTTAGTTGCTGAGGCTTTCTTTAGCTGAAAAAGATCAACCTGCAGTACTTTATCCAAAACTAAGTTTACATCATTGTGTTGAACTACTTGTTTTCAACAATAGTCTGATAACATTAGATCAGTATATATTTTTTTAATTATTGTTATTTTTACTTATTTTGTATTTTGGTACATTTCACACATTTCCCATATGGAGAATAACCAAATAGTAATGAATTACATACAAATATACCTCAATATGAATGCCATTGCTTTTGAATTGAATTATAAATTAATATATATTTAATAAATGTGTATCAGTAATGGTACAGAATATTCCTTTTCTATATATTAATTGTAAAAAAATAGTTTGCAGTTAATATATTGTAATTTCAATCATCCAAATTAAGGAAGCAACCTCAAATTAAAATATTATTACAATTCAACCACAAAGCACAATGCATTTAATTTGATTTAACTGAATGGTTTGGAAGCGATCTAGGAGTTATCTTATTATTTGCTTTTAAATTGTTTCTACTTGGTTATGTCAAAATAGATACAAATGCATGTTTGAAGTTTTTGAATAATTTCCCGATGGCTGACTGGGGGCTGCTTTGGGGTCACTGTCCTTTCACATTTGGCCTGTTTCTCTCTCTTTCCTCTACGTGCTGATGATACTGATGATGCTGATGTTCTGGCATGCCTGACAGACACCTTTTGCATGCGCGGCCTGTCTAACATTTATTCAGATTCAAAGAAAAGGATTCGTACATCCCACCAGAGTAAGTCTAATTATACAGGAGGACACTGGATGATGGTCTATAGGGAATTCTTGAAGCCAGGGAAATGCACAACTTCACGGGGGCTTCTCCTCAGTCAACTCCATTATTTATCCTGTGTCTTGAGCCTTCAGGTTATATGTTATTATATTAATTGGCTTAATTACAGTTGTGTTTAATTGGAAGAATATTTCTTTTGTGAATGTACAATAAAACGCCAACAAGGTTTTGATAATGTTCACGCATCATTACTTCTATACAAATACATGCCTAGAAGTGTGTCTCTAAGAGAACATTTCTGTGCACAGATAAAATGTTTTACTATTTGTTTCAAAATGCATACTGGGCTAAATCAGTAGTTAAATATAGGGCAGATAAATAGCGACTAATTCTTATGTAAGTATCTGAAGGCTGAAGTATTTCTAAAGAATGGATTTGAAAGAATAGTACAGAAGTACAAAAGACTGCATAATCACCTTTGTATGCAATAACTGCCTCAAATGTCATTCAGGCTTTAACTGCCTAACACACACACACACACACACAAAAAAAAATGATATCTTGATGTATGATCCATTTAATTTCATACTTTTCTGTCTAGATCTGTAAGCTATAATACTTGACATTGAAAAAAAAATATTAAAACAAAATGGGGTTCAATAATGTATCACCAACAATAAGGGAAGTAGTGACATAGTTTGCTTATGGAATATGTGCAAGGCTAGTTTACCACACTGGAAGATGCTATTAAGTGGACACATTGAGTGTGTTTACATTACATAGACATAAATGCATGACTTGCATTTTAAAGACCCAACCAAACTGTGAATGTCCATCTATTGTAAGAAGGCTATGGGGGTTGAAACTGCAAAGGTAAGCGGGACAATAATATCTTCCATTATTTGGCTTGGATTAACAGGATATCTTTTGGGCTGTTTTATATTCTAAATATTAGTATCTATCTCCAAATGAGCATTAATAATCAACACATTAATGTCACTGTATATCAGTTAAAAGGGTATACATTTTCCTTGAATAGTTTATTCTGTTTAGGCTCAGCATTATGGGCTGTGGAATTGTGTTATAAAAATCACTACTCGCAAAAGCAAATTCAGTAGTACAATATACAGTAGAAAATATTAAACAGGGAATTCCAAAATAAAAGGTTTCTATAAGATGTATTTATGATGAATACACTTGCATGGTGGAAAGTGGTTTGCAGTAAAAAAAAAAAAAAACCTTCAGGTATACAGTACTGTGCAAAAGTTTTAGGCAGGTGTGAAAAAATGCTGTAAAGTAAGAATGCTTTCAAAAATAGACATGTTAATAGATTATATTTATCAATTAACTAAATGCAAAGTGAGTGAACAGAAGAAAAATCTAAATCAAATCCATATTTGGTGTGAACACCCTTTGCCTTCAAAACAGCATCAATTCTTCTAGGTACACTTGCACAAAGTCAGGGATTTTGTAGGCATATAGTCAGGTGTATGATTAAACAATTATACCAAACAGGTGCTAATGATCATCAATTCATTATGTAGGTTGAAACACAATCATTAACTGAAACAGAAACAGCTGTGTAGGAGGAATAAAACTGGGTGAGGAACAGCCAAACTCAGCTAACAAGGTGAGGTTGCTGAAGACAGTTTACTGTCAAAAGTCATACACCATGGCAAGACTGAGCACAGCAACAAGACACAAGGTAGTTATACTGCATCAGCAAGGTCTCTCCCAGGCAGAAATTTCAAGGCAGACAGGGGTTTCCAGATGTGCTGTCCAAGCTCTTTTGAAGAAGCACAAAGAAACGGGCAACGTTGAGGACCGTAGACGCAGTGGTCGGCCAAGGAAACTTACTGCAGCAGATGAAAGACACATCATGATTACTTCCCTTCGCAATCGGAAGATGTCCAGCAGTGCCATCAGCTCAGAATTGGCAGAAAACAGTGGGACCCTGGTACACCCATCTACTGTCCAGAGAAGTCTGGTCAGAAGTGGCCTTCATGGAAGACTTGCGGCCAAAAGCCATACCTCCGACGTGGGAAACAAGGCCAAGCGACTCAACTATGCACGAAACACAGGAACTGGGGTGCAGAAAAGTGGCAGCAGGTGCTCTGGACTGATGAGTCAAAATTTGAAATATCTGGCTGTAGCAGAAGGCAGTTTGTTCGGCCGAAGGGCTGGAGAGCTGCACACGAATGAGTGTCTGCAGGCAACAGTGAAGCATGGTGGAGGTTCCTTGCAAGTTTGGGGCTGCATTTCTGCAAATGGAGTTGGGGATTTGGTCAGAATTAATGGTCTCCTCAATGCTGAGAAGTACAGGCAGATACTTATCCATCATGCAATACCATCAGGGAGGCATCTGATTGGCCCCAAATTTATTCTGCAGCATGACAACGACCCCAAACATACAGCGAAACTCATTAAGAACTATCTTCAGTGTAAAGAAGAACAAGGAGTCCTGGAAGTGATGGTATGGCCCCCACAGAGCCCTGATCTCAATATCATCGAGTCTGTCTGGGATTACATGAAGAGAGAGAAGCAACTGAGGCTGCCTAAATCCACAGAAGAACTGTGGTTAGTTCTCCAAGATGTTTGGGCCAACCTACCTGCCGAGTTCCTTCAAAAACTGTGTGCAAGTGTACCTAGAAGAATTGATGCTTGATGCTGTTTTGAAGGCAAAGGGTGGTCACACCAAATATGGATTTGATTTAGATTTTTCTTCTGTTCACTCACTTTGCATTTAGTTAATTGATAAATATAATCTATTAACATGTCTATTTTTGAAAGCATTCTTACTTAACAGCATTTTTTCACACCTGCCTAAAACCTTTGCACAGTACTGTATATCTTGTAAGGACCATATAATTTGGTGATGCATTGTCCTTCGATTTGACATGTAGCCTGTACATTTTCTTTTCAGGTCTATCTGAGCTGTCTGACAGCCCTGTTTCCTTGGAGCTAGAACGCTGCAAGTCTCCCACATCAGGTAATGAAAGACTGCTTCTGTTTCAGTCCTATATCATACCATTGGTGTTTTCATTAAACCTTTGCACAGTTTAAATACAGGAGTATAATTGCATGGTAGATTTTAGGAAGTGAATTCGAAGGTTAGGAAGGGTATTGATAGGATGGGCAGCTGTGGCCCTTCCTAACCAGGGGCTAGATTAAATCTAAACCAAAATTCAAGGGGTGGCACGGTCAAAGTGGTGATTTATGGGGATTTGTCATTAAACATTGACACGGACAGTGACCAAATGAAATTGGTTGTGGTACATCTGCAGTAAAATCCTTGTTACATAATGCAGAAAGTAAAAATCAAATGAGTACAATGGACAGTACTTGTACTGAATGTCCACTGAACAAATAGTACAAATAGTTGTTTATCATATGTTTCTTCAAATAGTTTATCATGTATGCCTTTTTTAGGCAGTATTCGATTTCACAGTACCTCTATAAACCAACACACTATTATCCAGCATAATTTTCAATAAAAAGTGAGTCTGATTTCATAGAAATTGTAAAGTCAGTTCCCTCCCAAAAGGTAAACTATACCTGCATTATATCTCTGCTCCCATTTTTCAGAAATTATTTAATTTGATTTGAGGAAAAGAAATCGCAACTCAAAAGCTGCACAATTCTCGCAGCTTCTCAGACACATCCACCTTCGTTTTAGATTGAATCTGGACCCAAGTCCTCTTTCCAGTGATGTTCTTAATTATTTAGTTGAATCAGTTAAACCGCCCTCTGGGCTTGGAGCTGCCCATTACTTATTGATTTTGTAAATTACAGTTGAAGGAGCCATTGAAGAAAACACAGGGTTATGCCAGTCGTGTACTGTAGTGTTCGCACACAGGCATGATTTGAAATGTAGAAATGTAGATACAAAATGATATAACAGGTTAGAGTTGTTCCATTTGAATAGTATCAGTATTTACTACACAAAAAGAAGTTGATGCCTCGGTATATACACACTTTTCTAAATTGTAAAACAATAGTGTTATATAGAGAAATATTGAAGCTTACCTGTCTGTACTTTCACTATCTGTATTTATTTTTGTGTTGTTTTTTGGAGGGGGGTAGTGGGTGTAAACAAATTATAAATTATGCTTCTTAGTGGTCATGTATTAAGATTTTTTTTTTCAAATATCTTTTTCCTTGAGGATAAAATGGTAACGACATTTTAACTTGTTTTAATGAAATGTTGACTGGTTGGTGATAGAGAACTGTATAGTTATAGAGCTGTTACATTATTTTAGTACCAGTCATGTATCTAGGGTATGACACAATCTGGTATTAACTTTATTTGAAGTGTTGTTTTCCCAATTATAGGAATGCTAGCTTGCATGTTTTAAGCTACAGTGCTTTTGTATATTACCTTCATTGTAACCTTGCAGTATTGTGTTTTTTAAACATACCTTTTGATGAGCAGTTATTAGGTTTATGATTCATCCTTGTATTGTTTCTTATTACCTGTGAAACAATGAATCATTATGAATCAAATAAAATCTTGATGGCAAATGTTATGAAAAACTGTCAATTAAGCTAGAGCACTTCATGTAATGAGGCAGGTCAGCTCATGCTAGTGCCTCCAGACATTTGATGTGAACTTTTGTAAACTGATTAATAGATTATGCGATTTTAGGAAACAAATCAAGCAAATCACACAATATACTGTATGTGCTTCATATCAAAAAAACATGAAACTTATGAGCCTGTATTCATTTGAATGTTGTTTATGTTAAGCAGAATCCAGTTGATCATATTCAATTCCTGTTTAAAATGTTTGATAAACAGAATGCAAACCAGGTTTCACTGGATCATAAAAAATGCATATGAGTAAAACATCATCCATCAAAAAATTGAATAGGGATTTTTAGACACCAGCACACATTATACAAAGCAAACTTGATTATGTTTCTACATATGGCTTCTGCAGTTTTATTGGGGTTCATAGTGTTGTCACAGAAGTTTTGATGCTCAGGAGCTGCAGAACTGAGCACAGTGTTAACTGGGTTCTCTCACTGAGCTGTTCTGATTGACTTCACACATCCACTCTGATAGAACTGCATCAGCAGTTTGTTTTAGGTTTTTATAAATCATGTGAACAGGATAAATAAATAGATGTATGCAGACTGTAACATTTTTTTAAATAATTTTGTTTAAGTTGAATAATGATTTCAGTGAAATGTTTCCTTGTGTAAGACACAGTGTTATTAATTCTAAGCAGTGGTTATGTTCAGCAGCATCTGTGCAGCAGAAATACAGCTCTCTGATTGACTTGTGATGATGGCATGGTTTATCTAACTAGTGAGTACATTACGGAAAACAAAAGCTCTGCAACTACATATACAAAAGGGTTTAATATGTAATTTAGTTGGAAACTATAATCCAGTTTCTGTTGATTTATTTCATCATTCATTGTCTAACTCATCTCACCCTTTTGTGTTTCTTTTAAATGATGCAGTATTTACAGTTATGCTGCCAGCATTGATTTATTTGCAAAAAAAGATGTACTTTATGTCCAGTGTGATTGCTTTGTAAATATAATATGAATGAAGTTATACACTGCATTCATTTATTTGGTTTTGAAGATGGAATACCTATTTAGCACCTTTTGGCACTGTAATTGCTTGATTTGAAAATAATGTGATTATTATTATTATTAGGCTTCCAGGCCAGAATGACCGGGAAGCCTATTGTTGTTGTAAGGATTTTTATTATTATTATTATTATTTTTCCTTCCACCCAAATTACAAAAGCCTATAACTTTTAAACGGCTGCACCAAAACTCACAAAATTGGCACGCATGTAGAGGACTAATGGATGTTGTGCCATGGTCAATATGGCGGCTTTTGGTCACATGGTGTGGCAGCCATCTTGGATTTAATGAAAATTTTGGGAAATTTTCAAATGTCTTCTTCTCATGAACGGTAAATAGTACAGCTGTGAAATTTTTTGTACATAGTGCGCTCATGTCCACGATTGATTCTACTTAAGGAAAATTTGATCGGTCACATGGTGTGGAAGCTATATGCGATTTTGCGTAAAACGCTTAAACGACATCTCCTCATGAACCCTTTGGTCGATTGACGTGAATCTTGGGTTATCTTTGTTGTGTCCTCTAAAAAAGTTATTCAGGAAAAGTTCCTACATGAACAAACATGGCCACCGTGAGCCAATCAATATGGGTGACATGCAGGTTTTGACCATATTTCACCCTGAAATGACACATTCCCACCACTGGGGACAGCTTTTTCTGCTGTAAACCCCTGGAAGCCTTAAAGTTGCCTGCAACTTCTAGTTAGTGTTATTATTGTGTGTGGCTTTTAAGCAATGTGTATTTTAAAGATATTTAAGATCTTGGCAAATCTTTATAATTTATAAGCCAGATAAAGTGGACAGTACTGTCTAGAATTGCCTGCCTAATATATGATATATAACAAACACATTTTTAAAGAGAAAAGGCATTATAGTCTTGCAATACATTACATTATGAGGACTGATCTAAGACTAATATTTCTCCATATTCAATTACCAAATTAATGTTTTCCTCAACGAAAAATGTAACTGAATTTGACCTTCAATCACTTGCGCGCTTGAAGCCAATGAAGAGAGGATGTTTAAAAAAATTCATTACCGGATGACAGTGCCCACGTCATGTTGAACAATTAAATTTCAATTCCGCCAAGAGTTTAAACAAATTATTGATAATTAGGATGCAGAGTATGGTGCCTCCAATCATAGGCGATCCTGAGATGATAATGCAACAAGTAATTCAAAGGGGTTCTTCTTTTAGTTTCCACTGGGGCTTAACCACTTAATGACACCAATTGTTGCCATACAGTCTGTACTTCACAAGGCACACAGCAGTGTATCCACAGAGCTGGGAAATATATATCAGGTCAGTGGCTGCAAGGTGTCATTGACAGTTGATTGATCACTTCAGAGTGGTTATTGCTGTGCTGTGTAATCCTGATTATCTATTAATATTTTCATCTGAAGTGGATCCTCAGTGTTAAGAAGGGTTGTGTGTGTTTGTGTATTATATTAGTACTGGTAAGTTCAATAAAGAACTATATAGTTAAAGCTTGAGGCAGCATGTGCATGGTATAATTTGAATGCTGCTTGAACCCTTTATCATGTTATCTTGCCATCTTTAATAGAAAATATGTATAGAATCACATGGTGTTGCATATTATTATTATTATTATTATTATTATTATTATTATTATTATTATTATTATTATTATTATTCCATGAAATTGATTTGACTTAATTACCACTAAGTGTGTGTATATATATATATATATATATATATATATATATATATATATATATATATATATATATATATATATATATATATATATATTGATATTGATTTATTGATTGATTGATGTTATGGTACGTTTTGTCTAACAGAATGTTACACAATACTTTTTCTTTGTGAGATGTGCACTTCATTGACCTTAAACAATGGAGTGTTAGAAGTGTGTGTTTTCTATGCAGTTGCTTTTATAAGCATGCTAACCAGTTCTTGTCAAAGGGAGCACAAGCATTTGCAGTAGCACCTGTATCAATACATCTTATTTTTATAAAGGTTTGAGAGGAGGGACAATCACAAACATGTCACTATTTAGTTCTGGTAACTCCCTAAGATGAGGCAGTTGACCTGTCTTTACTGTACTGCAGTTTTTCTAATGACGGTCATGTCCAGGCAACACCCCCAGGTTTATATTCTTCACTCCAAATCTATGGGTATTTGTGGGTAGTTAACATAAATGATTGAAATATAGAAGTAACATTCATCTTGATTATTTACTTTCAAGAGCAAGGTCCGTGAAGCTAATTTTCAGTCACTATTTCTTGAGTGTTGATTGGTGCAGCCTCACGATGTTATTTCTGTTTCATAATCTGAAAATGAAACACATATCATCAAGACCAATTATAAATATGACAAAAACAAAATAATATATAGTGTAGTTTTCAGTTATTCAGGCCAACCAAACGATGAACATACCGTACACATTTTACGCCAATTTCAAACCAACCCTCAGGTCTGAAATTTACAGTTTCCATTTAAGAAGTTCAATTTCATGTTGAAGAATGTCAGAAGTCAGTTCAGCAATGATGTTTCTCATTCCAGATAATAGTTGTTTTGACGTATAGTTTTTGATGTTCTGGTAGGCCTGCTATTGCTCTGTAATTCACATTACATATAGTGCTAATGCTTTATGGCTTAAGTAAAATATGTTATTTCAATAGTAAAGTCTGGGTAGTGTGGTAAGCTGTACTGTTGCGTTGCTGCTATGCCTGCTTTTCTGTCTCCAGTACTGTCATTTCAGTACATGTCAACAACATTTAATGTAGTATTATTATTATTATTATTATTATTATTATTATTATTATTATTATTATTATTATTACAAATAGTATGTATAATACCATCAATGTTAATATACAACTTGTTATGATTATTGTATACATAAAACAGGAAAAAGGCAGATACAAACTTCCCCTTACAGTTTGCCATTTTCTAAGCTTCTGTTTATGAAAAGAGAATCGCCTAATGTTTAAAATATATTTAAAAACAAGCAAGGTTGTGTACAGTAAGAACCCTAACTATATATATATATATATATATATATATATATATATATATATATATATATATATATATATATATATATATATATATATAGACCAAAAAACGGTGCAAAACGTTCATAAAACTGGTTAAATATTAAAACTTTTATGGACAAATGAGTGTTTTTTCTCCCTTTATTCTGTGTGCCTTACACACAGTAGCTTGTAATATAATATGCTATCTGTACTTCTTACCAAGATGTGGAAGGAGTTTTCCAAATTGTTCATTTGTTATCATGGGTGGTATATAAAAAGACAAAGAGATTAGATGAGCGACGGATATGCCTGAAGGTTTCTAACAGAATTCATTTTTATATTTATTTACTTTTTGTTTTATTTTGTCAAGGATGCACTGTCTTTTTCTTTTTTGAATTTTATTTCAGTTCCTCCCCCAACCACACCTCATAATGATCCCCGCACCTTTCCAGACACCCCAGCAAATGTGAAAGCAAGCCACTGCAGCCCAGTTTTTTACTTGCTGGACAATGGTAAGCGTTTGTTACAAAGGCGCAGCAGCACAGTAATATCGGGGGTAACCAGAGTTGCAGATGTCCTGCATGCCCTGCTCAGACATTGCTTCTGCATCACAGCTCTCAGGTATCAATGTAATCACTGTAATAATGAAGCAACTGGTCCATGCTTGCCGGGCTCATTCATCTTGAGTAAGGCTCGCTCATTTTTGTGTGCAAAAAGATGGATGCAATGACGACAAGAGAAAAGCTTATGGGTGAAACATAAAGCATTTATATCTATCTATAGACACATGTATGCAGAGCTTTTTTATTATTAATAATAAAAAATTACAAATCAAAATATGAACCCTTATTGAATAATAACTAGAAAAATAAATAAATAAATAAATAATAATAATAATAATAATAATAATAATAATAATAATAATAATAATAATAATAATAATAATAATAATAATGTGCATACATAGAATAAGCTAAACCATTACATATTTGTAAATGACAGTAAAAATAGAACACATAAGATTATTACAGCAGATGGTTAATTTACAACAATGTACCAGTTGTGTAATGAAAAACAGTAAATTATACACAGTTATTGAGATCCTTTTTTGAATTAGAAATGAACGCTTGCAGATATTTCAAAATTATGTGGTATTTTGTATTGTTATGAATGTGTCTTCAGGAGCCAAACCTAATGTACTTAAACATACCCTTATGAGCATTGTCAGAAAAACTAACTAATATATATATATATATATATATATATATATATATATATATATATATATATATATATACAATTATTAACTGTGAACACAAGAGGGTGCCTGAAACTCACTTTTAGACCAACGGCAAAATACTGTACATTCTTTAGATTCATTTGACATAAATCTCTGTGGACTATTTTTTTCTGTGAGTGAATACATACATAAAACATGTAAGGCAAACGCAGATGTTTCAAGCTGCCTAATGTGATTGAGTGCAAATCAAATGAAAATCTATTTTTTCAGTTTATAACAGCAATAATATCCTCCACAGCTGTCTCGCCTTTTGCTCAGGACACCTAACTGTTGCTGCAGTCAGTTATTTAGCAGAAACATACTATAGTTTAAAAAGCATAATTCATGAAATGGTCAGATAGATTTTTTATAATCATGCCGTTATGAAGCAGGTTTGGCTGGATTTGTTAAGACAAAGTTAGGATAATAAATATTCTAAAAACACAAAAGGGCTGAAATTACGTAATCACTTACTTAAGCTTTGTTATGTTTATTAGTATTGCCCCAACACTTTTTTTTCTTCTACAGTTTAAACTTGTAATTCCTATCAAATGATCAAGTATAAATAACATAATTTAAAACTGAACAAGCTAACATGTATACACATAAACGATAAAATGTCACTGGACTAAACAATCTCCTGCTTACACTGTGATCTTGGGCATGGAGCTGCAGTAGAAGTTGTCTTGCTGGGAATGTAGATGTCTGTCTGAGGTTAAGCATGCAGTTGTCATGGCCAACACGCTTGCTTGCAAACTCTGTGCACATATTGCACGCTTCTTTTTTTTTTGGTTTGTTTTTGTAGTTTTCTTTCTTTCTTTCTTTTTAATTATTAACTACTGCCTTCTTTCCTTTTTCTGTTGTTGCAGTTAAAGGACCAAGAAAGTTAAGTCTGCCGACAGATCTTAAGACTGATCTTGGTACGGTAGGCGAAAGCCGACAGTTTTAAGCTTTTAAAAAACAAAACAAAAGAAAAAGACTTTTGGACATTCTTTATATATTAGACATATTAACCAAGTACCAGTAGTCATTTCTCAGATCATATGGTTCTGTTGGCTACATTTGACATTTTTATTCCTTTTATTTATTGATTTATTTGTTTTGATATCAGCACCCTTTCTTTACTTTTTTAATCTATGCTGATATATATATATATATATATATATATATATATATATATATATATATATATATATATATATATATATATACCCAAGTGGATCAATACTGTGAAAGACAAGCAAAATGTCTTTATTTATGGTTGCCATAGCTCGTCTTGCCAGTACGGTAATTGGAGCTTTCAGACATCATTAAACCATTTATGTTTTGCATTGTGCTTGACTATCTTCTCCTCTGAACCAGTATGCAAGGAATAAAATAATTATTATAAAATAATGCCCCAGTGGCAATTTTGTTCCAGTTGACTTTCAGTCACTTTCACAGGGTAATAACTGCAAATTCAAGTTATTTCAATGAGCAATCAATTAATCAATTAAACAAGACAATTCAAGACAAGTGTAGTGTATTTGGTTTTATTGCCTAGGGATTTCAACTTTAAATTTAGGATGGTCAAACTTTAAAAAAAAAAAAAAAAGCAAATTACTCATAGATCAAAGAGGTGTGTTAATGCGGCTTCTTTCTATAGATACAAGCCACTTTGGGTGATTGTATTGTACATGTTAACATCTCAGGTAGAAATATGACCCAATCAGCTTAGGGCTTGTGGATTATTAAAATGGCTGACCTGGATGGGGTCATATTTTAATTGTATATATATATATATATATATATATATATATATATATATATATATATATAAACTGCATTTTCAAATTGTTTACTTCTGTTTACTATAATTTACTCCTCTTTTAAAGAACACCTGCTGATTTTACAAATCTAGAACCAAAGAACTTATACCCTCTCCCCATTACCTAATTAACGCACAATCAACACATGTTGAAACCACATGATTGTCATTCACTTTATTCACAATCACGTTTTCAAAGTGCGATGATCACGTATTACTATTAGAATATGTGAAAGCAAGCCCCTGTGTTTTTTCAACATCAACATGGAAAGTTATTTGAATGAAATTCTTTGAAAATATACTTTTGGGTCTCATGTGAAACACAAGGATAATCCATAGACCCTTAAGGGTTTTTAAACATTATCTTAGTTTAAACAGTGCTTTAACAAATGAGAGTGAACTTCTAAAGCTTTCTGAAAAAGGTTTTGTGTACTGCAAACCTGATTTAAGTATTAATATTGGACATTCCTGAAGTCATTCCTTAACACTTTGTGGATAGTGTTACTTAATTCACCTTAACAGTGCAAACGCTTGAGTAAGGGACCACCATGTCTTTTGCAATAAATAAAAAGGTTAATTTTACATGTGCTACTATATCGTTTTTAATTGTTTTAATTGTGCATGATAACACAATTGCTTAATATACTGTATTTGTATTAATGTAATCAGGTAATGGGGTACTTTCTTCCACTGTTGAATTAAATTCCTGTGCATTTACCCTTCTCACAATCTTTTTTACAGAAGGTGCCTCCTGCTTGAAAAAATGTATGAACACAAACTAACATAAAACACAGTGCTTCACATAGAAACACCTACTATAATTATTTACTGCACAATTGTGACTCAGGGGTCCTAGCATCGATGGTGCTGCACATGGTACCTGTAAATGGATAGTATGTGTTACCAAGATCTCGTTTGGGTCGTTAACTCATGTCTTGTTTGTATGATGTTTATATTGCTATATATGTTGTATTGCCTCTGATAACAGTAGACTCTCATTATGAGCTAAATGTAAGCGAAGGTGTGTTCAAATATCCACTTTCTGAAAGCTGGTCACACTTAATATCAATTCACAGGGTGTCTATTACAGCAGATTGAATTTATCGTATATGTTGTTTTCTTTATCACCCAGTGTATACACAAAGAAAATGACCTTTCATCCCAATTGTATTGCATAAAGCCTGTCAACATTAAAAGTTAAGTTAAAATAGTTGTGGAGTGCCATTTCTATCCCCAAATGTTGCCGTAGGAAAAAAAAAAAAAAGCTGTTGACAAAGCAGGACAATCTGAAATACATTTGATTTATGAGGCTAAATAAAACCTCTATAGTAATTAATGTCAACTGGTTTCATTCACAGAGTACCTTACCTGAAGTAATCTGTTCTAACACTGATAAAAATAAACTCTACACTCATGGGCATTTAAAGGGACAAACTACATTTTCTGTCCACAGTTATCCTTCAGATGTGGGGTTTTATCATATTGGTCTCAAAAGCTTTTCTTTTCTAAGATTTCAGACTGAAAATAATGGCCAGGAGGTATCCTGTATTGTAAACTGTTGTAAATAGTTCTGCAAAAAATGCATTGCCTATATAAATATCATATTTTTATATTTACATTATACCAGTGTTAATATAATGTGTATTTCTATATTATATTGTACATGTGCAAAAAAACTAAAAACACCTTTTAAGGTGCTATGTTTACCTTTGATTCTAATAGGATTTTTACATAGATTATAGTACCTAACGTTGTCACAGTTGCTTAAAGATGTTCTGTATTAAATTCAACTCAATTCATTTTAGTAATGGTATAATTCAACGCAAAATTATACTACTGTTTTTTTTTTCTACAAGGAGACAATTTTCGTTCTTTGAAGCAGTGAAACGTTTGGACTTTATTCTTATGAATTTTTGAAAAATTATTTTAAGCTTTGACAATTGGCCCATAGTAAATTTATGACATGGCAATTTGTCTTCTGTGGAAAACCACCCCCTGTATTTGCAAATCTCCTTAGGTAAGTTCCTATTGGACTCCACTCTGTAGATGGGAAGCAACCTCTGTTTCAGGCAGTATATATATATAAAAAAACAAAAAAAACTAGCAAGAATCTGAATCAAACTGGTGTGCAGTAAGTTGTTCCTTTCTAGTTGTATAACATTTTTTTTGAAAAACTTTACTGGAGCATGAAAGAGAACGAAAATTGATCCCAATAGGTACCTATTTTAGTTTTTCTTTTCTATGACCATAACATTGCCTTCTTTGTTTTTCATTCCCTGCGCTATGTTCCTAATGCTTTACCATTATTACAGATAATGTAAATGGACATTGCACTAGCCCCACCTCACAGCCCTGCAGCACTGGGAAGCGTGTCTCTGCCACTGAAGGTGCTAAACTGAACCGCTGGGGTCCTAGCCGACCCCCTTTCCGAAAAGCACAGTCTGCTGCTTGCATGGAGATCTCTTTGCCTGCCTCCCACACAGAAGGTGTGTGTTTGTCTCAGTCTGTTTCTTATTGCATGCCTGCCTTCTTTTGAGCTGCTGCTTTATTTTGTTAGGGATACAAAAAATAGTAGCTTCTACATTTAACTTAATAATTAACTAATAATGGACTGCTAATGAGCATACCTTTGTTATATTACAAGGTATCACATTCTTATTACATACAATTACCCATTTATACAGTTGGGTTTTTACTGGAGCAATCTAGGTAAAGTACCTTGCTCAAGGCTACAGCAGCAGTGTCTCCCACCTGGGATTGAACCCACGACCCTCCGGTCAAGAGTCCAAAGCCCTAACCACTATTCCACACTGCTGCCCCAGCTTCAATACACAATTGTTATTATGCAATACACTTTTTCGTCTGATTCAAGTTGCTTTTGTAGAAGTTGCTAGAGTTTACACATAGTTTATGAGATAATATGTTTGACAACTGTAAATAATTGACCAAAACAATGACTGAAATTATAGCAAGTAGGGATGAAAATGAACTTGCACAAGCAGTGTGGTCTCTGTGACTGGCAGGTGTGATTGGATAGTTCTGCATAATGCTGTTGATTTTCTTCCAATTTATTTTATTTTTCCATTTTAGCATTACGCAGTCTCTAATGTAGAACTAAAGAGAGAATCTTTAAATCTCAAGCAATTGTCTTTTAGGCGTTGTTTTGTAGATGGTCCCTAAAAGCCAACAAGATGTCACATACAACCTACATTTGTTTAAGTTCATAATAATTGAACTGTATTATCTGCTCGTAACGTGTTCTGTAAACAGGATCATCCCTAATATCACTGTATTTGGACACATCTTTTCAATGACAAATCGTGTTTTATGTTTTTTAAAGAATATACAGATTGCCAAAGAATATAATGTCCTAAATTTATGATTTATACCCCAAATATTAGTTTTGCCATTTACAAAACAACTTGATTTAGTTAATCCAATCACATGCTGTATAAAAAAAGGAAAATAAAACACAGTTGGTGAGGAGAACAAGAGCATCTGTGTTGAATCCCTCTTGTGTAACTACCTGGCTGTGTGTGACCATATCTGTTGTATACTGGTATAACCAGGTCTTTGTTTCTTCTGAACCCATTTTATCCCTTGGCTGTATTTCTGTTTCATGTACCCCAGTCTGCTTAGTCTTTCCTTCCACAGGGTAGCCATCTGTCTTGCTACAGTTGTGTGGTTTTCTGTTTTCAGGTGTTCTGTATCTATCAATATTTGTCTGCATTCTGGAGCTCAGAAGATCCAATACTAATTATTCCTATTATGGGTTCTGTTTACCAACAAGGACAAAGTTTCCCCCATTTATTAAAATAAATAAAAGTATTTAAACATTAGAAAACTATCAAGAAACAACTCAGAACAGTTATTTAACAAGTAATATGTTCTAATTTATTGATGTAGTTATTTTCTGATAGTTATATAATGTTAAAACTGTAATAAAAGCAGTATATGTTAATATAACTACTTGTGGTAGGTTAGATCTTTATTATAATAACTAGGTATGTCTTGTTTTGGGTGAACCTCTTGGATTAAACCTGATGTGTTTCTATTTGTCTGTGATTCAATACTCCCACATACAGTTTTGCTCTTATAAAGGCGTATTGGAGCAGCCAGCAAGCTGTTTCCAATAAAGGGCTTAGTAGGAGGATGTTAGTCACTAGAGTTTTGCAGCATCTATTCTGAAGTGAAGGTTTCATTATCATTAATTAAGAGCTTATTAGAAGCATATAGGTCATTAATAAAGACTTTTGCAGTCCATATTCTGAAGTAAAGGTTTATTTTACATTACTTAAGAACTTATTAGCAACATATGTCATTAATACAGTTTTGATCTAACAAAGAAGCAATATTCACTGGGGCATCTTTAATCAGTTGTGCAGCCTGTATAGTAAAGTGAAGACTCCAGGCACCCCATGACGCTCTTACTCACATTAATGAACCTGACAAAAAATAAATAAATAAGTTGAAGTAAAAAAGAAACAGACGAATCCTTTTAATTAGGATTTTTTTTAAAAATAACTGTTAAAACTAGTAGCAAATTGCTATATAATTATTTTCCCAGTAAAACATACAATCTTAAATTGGAAATATTTTTCTCCAAAAAGTCAGATACATTCTGCATTGGTGCAGTGTATAATGTATCATTTTTTTTTTGTTTTCTAAGGTCATCAGCAATATCTTCTAAAAGGATAAAATTTGCAATAACATTAGAAGTTTAAACAAAGTACTATTTTTTTTTTCTGTTCTGTATTATTAGCATTACAGAAATGGGGATTTTTAACGTGATTTCTAACATGATTTTCAGCTTTAACATCACAAATTAACATTAATAATTGGGCCCTGTGAAAATTGTTTTACTATTCCCTGATTAGAGGTTTTACAGTTTTAAAAAAAATGTAATTAAGTTGATTTAATTGAACTTATGTACACCGCAGTAGCAGCAAACAAAACAAAACAGTAAATCTACAGGCTTATATATATATATATATATGTGTGAAAAAGTATTTGCCCCCTCCCTGTCTGATTTTCTGCATTTTTTTTGACACTAAATGTTATCAGATCTTCAACCAAAGCCTAATAAAAGGGACCCTGAGTGAACAAATAACAAAAATTTGATACATATTTCATTTATTTATTAAAGAAAGTTATGCAACACCCAATGCCCCCGCCAACAAGATGCTTGGATATATTGTGAGAAGTGTTGAATTTAAATCAAGGGAAGTAATGTTAAAACTTTACAATGCATTAGTAAGACCTCACCTAGAATATTGTGTTCAATTCTGGTCACCTCGTTATAAAAAGGATATTGCTGTTCTAGAAACAGTGCAAAGAAGAGCAACCAGAATTATCCCGGGTTTAAAAGGCATGTCGTATGCAGACAGGCTAAAAGAATTGAATCTATTCAGTCTTGAACAAAGAAGACTACGCGGCAATCTGATTCAAACATTCAAAATCCTAAAAGGTATAGGCAATGTCGACCCAGGGAACTTTTTTGACCTGAAAAAAGAAACAAGAACCAGGGGTCACAAATGGAGATTACATAAAGGAGCATTCAGAACAGAAAATAGGAGGCACTTTTTTACACAGAGAATTGTGAGGGTCTGGAACCAACTCCCCAGTAATATTGTTGAAGCTGACACCCTGTGATCCTTCAAGAAGCTGCTTGATGAGATTCTGGGATCAATAAGCTACTAACAACCAAACGAGCAAGATGGGCTGAATGGCCTCCTCTCGTTTGTAAACTTTCTTATGTTCTTGTGTGTGAAAAAGTTATCGCCCCCTTAGACTCAATAACTGGTTACGCCACCTTTAGCAGCAATAACTGCAACCAAACGCTTCCTGTAGTTATTGATTAGTCTCTCACAGCGCTGTGGAGGAATTTTGGCCCACTCCTCCATGCAGAACTGCTTCAACTCAGTGACATTTGTGGGTTTTCGCGCATGAACTGCTCGTTTCAGGTCCTGTCACAACATCTCAATGGGGTTTAGGTCTGGACTTTGACTAGGCCGTTCCAAAACTTTAAATTCCTTGTTCTTTAACCATTCTGATGTAGACTTGTGTTTCGGATCATTGTCTTGCTGCATGACCCAGCTGCGCTTCAGCTTCAGCTCACGGACGGATGGCCTGACATTCTCCTGTAGAATTCTCTGATACAGAGCAGAATTAATGGTTCCTTCAATGATGGCAAGGTGTCCAGGTCCTGATGCAGCAAAGCATCCCCAAACCATGACACTACCACCACCATGCTTGACCGTTGGTATGAGGTTCTTACTGTGGAATGCAGTGTTTGGTTTTCGCCAGACATAACAGGGCACGTCAGCCAAAAAGTTCCACTTTTGACTCATCTGTCCATAGAACATATTTCCAGAACTCTTGAAGACCATCCAGGTGCTTTTTGGCAAACTTGAGACGAGCATTCATGTTCTTCTTAGTGAGCAATGGTTTCCGCCTTGCTACTCTGCCATGAATCCCATTTTTGCCCAGTGTCTTTCTGATGGTGGAGTCATGAACACTGACCTTAGCTGAGGCGAGAGAGGCCTGCAGATCCCTGGATGTTGTTCTAGGGTTCTTTGTGACTTCCTGGACGATTTTACGCCTTGCTCGGAGAGATTTTGGCAGGACAGCCACTCCTGGGAAGATTCACTACTGTCCCAAACTTTCTCCATTTGGACAATATGGCTCTGACTGTGGTTCGGTGGAGCCCCAGAGCCTTAGAAATGGCTTTGTAACCCTTTCCAGACTGACAGGCATCAACAACCTTTTTCCGGAGGTCTTCAGGAATTTCTTTTGTTCGTGGCATGAGGTGCCTCTAGAACCTGTGTGCTGACAACTTCACTGATGGTAAGGGCCAAAGTTAGTCAAATTTATATTGGGCTGGGCTGGCCCAAATCAGGCCTGGTTGTTAACCAAAGTACTCAAACAGCTGACCCTAATTATCCCTTTAATTGGGTTGAGTTAACTAGGGGGGGCAATAATTTTTTCACGGCACTGTATATATATATATAATATTTCCATTCAGTGTGTGCACTGAAGTAAGTGTGGTGTTTTATTGAATTGTATTGAAAAATAGTATTGTTAACTTTAGTAAACCGCTTGCATAAGTAAAAAAAATCTTACTTTTTTTTTTTTTTTCCACTCCAAGCAAAAAAAAAAAAAAGTTTCTGTATTAGTCATTATCAGTTATTGTGGTTCACCAGTATGGAATATTGCAGTTATCAGATTCCCGCATCAAGCCACTATTACTAAGATGCAATAAATAAATTTAAAAAAAAATAAACGTTGGTGATTGTCGTAAAATACTGCATTATTGTATTAATATAAAGTATTTACATTTTCACACAAACTGCAGTAGAGCCGTATCGTCATCTAACATTCACAGGAACAGGGAGTAGGTAATTAAAATGTTATTTTGGGTATAAATAACTTATATTTAATGAAAGTGCAACAATATACATTTACACATCTTAATTGACAAATAACAGTTATTTTTTCATGACGTGCACCGTTTTTGCCAAGATTTTTAAATATACTTAAAGTAAAAATAATGCATTTATGTTTGTGCGTATAAAGTACCAAAAGATAAACTTTAACAATTGTTATGGTGTCTACTGATACCAAGTATTGCAGTCTGACCTTTTTTGGAAAAAAAATATTTCCAATTTAAGATTGTATGTTTTACAGGGAAAATAATTATATAGCAATGTGTTACAAGTTTTAACAGTTCTTTCAAAAAACCCAAATAAATTCCTAATTAAAAGGATTTGTCTGTTTCTTTTTTACTTCAACTTATTTATTTATTTTTTTGTCAGGTTCATTAATGTAAGAGCGTCATGGGGTGCCTGGAGTCTTCGCTTCAGTATACAGGCTGCACAACTGATTAAAGATGCTGTGGTGATAACTGCTTCTTTGTTAGATCAAAACTGTATTAATGACATCTGCTGCTAATAAGTTCTTAAGTAATGTAAAATAAGCCTTTACTTCAGAATATGGGCTGCAAAACCCTTTGTAAATGACAAATATGCTTCAAATAAGCTCTTATTTAATGAAAATTAAACCTTCACTTCAGATTAGGGGCTGCAAAACTCTTTACTAGTGACCAACATCCTCCAAATAAGCACTTAATTGGAAACAAAATCCATCTCTGGGATAGTGTTATCCATGCATGGTCCACTTTGTTTTGCTGCTTTCTTACCAAGGTATTAATCATATACAAGTAGCTAGTAGGACCTAATATGGTCAAGAACAGTCTTTACTTTAGTATAAGGCATGCAAATCCTTTATTAATGTCCAGCAACCTGTTAGTAAGGCATGTTTGACAATAAGCATAATAAATATCTAACAAACCCTTATTACAAGGCTATAAATGATGTATTATGTGCTAATTAGTCACAAATAAGTACATAATAAATGCCTAATATGTAGTTCTTAAAATAAAGTTTTGCCCAAGATTTAAATATGCAATACCTTATATTTTATTTTGTGTTTTGTACATGAAATGGGATCTTTTCTCTATATAAAAGATATTTTGGCATTAAAGGTTAAATATGTTGTTGTTATTCTACTAAATACTTAAAAGCTATTATTTTTACGTTTAAAGCTATTATTGTAACAACAAATTATTTGGTACTTCAAAAAGAAATATCTGAGAAATATGACATTTCCATTATGCATAACAATATAAATTGACATAATATTATCTGAAGGAAGATGAAACACTAAAGAAATGTAGCATTTGGCTACTTTTTTATGTGACGAGATTTGACTAAAACAGCAGTGTAATTAAAGGAAGTGTCACAAATGTGCTCTTATTCTCAGTAGGGTCTCCAGCTAGCTCTTTGTTTGTGGTAAGGAAAACCCTCATAAATGTTTTTGATGACAGTCTAGAAAAAGTTACTTACCAAACAACAATAACAGTTTCCATATCTTCATGGTAAACTCACTCATAAGAAGGTAAACATATTCCTATTGATACTGTGGCAAGCAATTGACATGCAGAGCTTGCTTCAGCATTTATGGCTGAATAAATCGAATGTGTGTTTTGTGTTAAGTGTCTAAATGTAACAGCCCAGTGGTGTTAATCCTTGTCTTCCTGCTCCTTTGTGTTGATGAAGCATTGCCCTTAACATTTCTGTTGCGTCTGCTGTCTCTGTCACAGTTGTCACTAACTAACAATTATGCTTTTGCATCTAACAAATTAGAATAGAGAGAACTGGCATTTACAATACTATTTGTCATATTAGCATCAGAAAGAAAGGCTATTGCATTCCTAGATGTGTATAGTGCCATTAATCACAAATGTAGTAATACTCTATAATTGCTTAATAAATATTCTAAATAAATATGACATTTCCAACAACACAAAAACACCCCAATTTACTTGAATCTCTTTCCAATAAAAGCCATTATAACTGTCGTCTACTCTGAAGCATGTGACCTAAATTCAAAAGCCGTAAAGGAATCATCTCTGAATGCCTAATGAATAAAAGTCCTTACCCTCTGCCTTTGCAAGTTAAATAATGCACAGACCCAACACCCACCGCCCCCTGGAAGTATTCTGCATCCTAACTTCAGATTATGACCATGAGCTTCCCCTCTAATACGCTCAAGGGATACTTAAGCTTAATTTGTTTTGAAGTGTAGTGTATGAGGAGGTAAACTTTACAAATTCTAATAAACGATGAGGCCTGACAAGTCGTTTATTTTATAATTTTGAATGTTTACCTCCAAGTTCACTGCACTTAAAAACAAATCATCATTATTATACACCATTACTTTATAGAAAAATACATTAAAACATGTTCTGTTTAGTTCCTTTAGCTTTTCTTCTCTCAGAATCTGAAATAAATCTAGACTTTTTTTTTTTTTTTTTACTTTGCTCTCTTCTGCAGTAGTCTCCATGGAGTGTTTTTTACAGCTTAAACTAGTTCCATTTCATACACTATAGGAATCAAAAGCTTTATTGTATCGTGACATATCCTAAAGCAACGGAGCAGTCTGATTGGTTGTACAGGTTGTGATGGTGTATAATATTGCTTGAACTCCAGATGCAGTTGCTCCATCATCCAGGCCAAGCACCAGAACTGCCCTTCAAAAGCTGGCTCACTCAAAAAAATGCCTCCATTCTTATAAACAGTTAACACTATAACACTGCCAGCTAATGCAATAGAATGTAACCTATTTACATGGCTGGTGAGAATCAAGTAGGTTAACCAGGTTTGTTGAACTATTATTTTCTATAGACATATGCTGTTTATTTTTTTGTTAATACCAGATCTCTTGAAGTGCACACAGTGGTGATTTGCTAAAACAGACATTTATATTCATATAAATGCAGAACTGTATCTCATTTAAAACAGTTATTTTTTAATAAAAAGAAACTATAAATTTGCAAAGAAACTGGCAGCTTATATTTCTGTTAATAATTTCAAAGGAGAATTCCAAGAAAAAAAGAAAAAAAAAACTTTTTGTATGAAATGTTTGTACCATGCACGTTTACACCCCTTTCACAGGCTAGTTTCACATACATCAGCCCGGACAGGCTTAACCACTGTGTCAGCAGGATGCACTTATACTTGGAGGTACTGACAAAACAACATTACTTATGTCTTCATGTGTGGTAGAATTATGTGATCTTTTTAAAATATAATTTGGCAGCATAAAGTTCAACTGTTTCTGTTAGTGTTTTATAAATTGCAGAAGAAACAATATTGAGTAGCAAAAAGCATAACATACCCTTTTTTAAACAATATACTGATGGAAACTGTTACCACTGAACTCTGTGGTCTAGTTCTTATAAAAGGGAAGGGTCTGTTACGAAATTTCTGTTACAACTTACAGTCAGAGCTACACACAAGTAGATGATGAAGATGATTTCCTGTTTGCATTTCCTTTTCATTTCTCAGAACATTTGGTGCTGTTTTTTTTTAAGCACATAACGTACTTTTTTTATATATAGTTGCTCACACAAGTTTGTGAATTTAATATTAGGCAGATTTCTTTTCCAAAACACTTGGTGTAAAAGCTTTATACTGGTACCTGTTATCAACTTACAACTGTGTTACTTTAAGAGAATGCTATTAATGCTATTTATGCTTATAGTGATGAAACTGAAGAGGATTTTCCTTTTAACTTCGCATCTTACAGTATTGCATAGCCATATCTAAAATGAATTCACAGAGTAAATGTTGAATGAAATGTGAAACATGTTATAAACAGGTTAAATTCTATCAAGTCAGCATTATGACTTTATGTACATTTTGTAAAGAATGGGAGATAAACCTTTTCAAGTGTAAAAGTAAACTCTTGGGTTTTACAACTCAATTAATGTATTTATTTTTAATACATAACACATGCGCATCATTAGTATAATGAGGTACACTAGCACAACCTGTGCTAGTGATTTGTACCAGATCATAAAATGCGCTGTATCATAATGTTACAATTTGTCCCAATTTACTAAATTTGCATATGCACTGGTAATGTTATATCAAACACTGTATGCCATCCTAAACTAATTTATCCTTACAAGAAAGCAGTGTTAAACACTTTAGCTCTAAAATGTGTCTTAGTGTGCTCAGCAGCTTTCAACTGCTACATGTAATGGTTTCAATCTGAATGATCAAATCCAATTAAAAATACCTGAGAAAAGCCACTCTAAGAGCTTCAGAAAAATGTTAAGAATTCTAATTTAATGTATCTCTGACATTTCGGCATGCCAGGAATGTATGTCAGAAAGCTCAGCATGATAATAGAGTTGCTATTTTGCCAGTACCATACTACAATATTTGTTTTTCGTTGTCAGGGGGTTATTAAATATACAGAATGGCAAAAAATGAATCATTTACATTTGAAATTCATGTAAACACTGTGACTCTATCAAAAGAGACAGTGCTTACCCTTTCAGTTTCACCACTCTATACTATCTGCTGCTCGGCTTTTTTTTATTGGATGCTATTTGGTTGAACTTGTTCCTCTTGCAATGCATGCCTTTTTTGGGGACAGTAGGTTACGCATCAAGACGGGCAATGCTTCAGCAATTACATGGAATCAGTATATACTCGCAAGATGAACACCACTCTGCCAGTTACACATGGAGTGAGAAAGGTAAGAACATTGCAAGCTTCATTAGATTCCCTTCCATGGAGTTCAAAAGAGCACGATTGTTACTGCTGCAGCCTATGAGGCAGCTCTGTGGGATTGTGTATTGGAAATGCATGAGGAGGTAGGGTTAGAAATAATAGTTTGTTTTTTTTTAAAGGGATGATTACTGGTCAATAATTACAAAATACGTGTTACCATTTTCTTTGAATATTAAATTTTCAAATGGTTTAGATGACCCACCCACTGCTGCAAAAAGATTCAGGGTGGCACAGTGGCTCACCTGATAAAAGCACAGCCGCGTGGTGTGCAGGGTGAGTCATACAATCAGGGGTGGGCAGGTTTGCGTCCTGATTGTGGAAAGTCGCTGGTCTTTGCTGGGGATACCGAAGGAGCGTCGATTGGCTCTGTGGGTTAGGAGGCAAAACCCACACCCAGCGAACTCAGGCGGACACCTACTGGGCTGACCTCTATCCTCCAGAGGCCAGTCGCTCACTGACATCCGCTCTCGAGTTCCTGGGTGTAAAAGAGGAAGCTCGCTTGGTAGTCGGATCGAAGGACACCCACTGAACCTTCAGTTCGCCTGAGCTACGTGGTGAGGGGACAAAATAATTGGACATTTAGGGAGAAAAACTTGTACTGAACCATTTTGGAATACTTTATTCTGAAGTTACAAGTAGAAGTGTTGAAATGGCTCACACTCATTGGAGCCGGACTGAAGTCTGACCATGCAGGAAGCTTGTGAATACCGGGGTCAGCCTGGGGTCAGCCAGGCTGATGATGTCATGATGTAAAGTACAAGAAATAAAATAATGTTCCACCATGGTACAGTAATGTTAAGACAAGACTTGCAGTATTTCTTTAAGGAAGTTCAACTAATTATGCTATAATCACACCTTATGTATTGGGCAAGCTGTTGGAAAACATGTTTTTAGGTTTGAGTTAATATTGCCTTGGAGAAAAATGTAACACAATCTAGAAAATTACTTTTGTTGAAATCTCTTCTTGGGTTTCCATAGAAAGCCGGGACAATTCCTTCAGCCGCTCCCGTAGCTCCAGTGTGTCCAGCATTGACAAGGAATCCAAGGAGACCATAACAGCACTGTACTTCATGGACTCGTATGGGCGTAAGAACGATGGGACCCTCTCACCGTGTCTTTGGGTCGGGACCAGCCTAGGGGTGGTACTGGTCATCTCTTTAAACCTGCCTTCTGGTGAGGAACAGAGGCAAAGTGAACCAGTCATGGTGGCTCCCAGCGGTAAGAGGTGTCATTTTGTACAAACACATGATTAATAATGTTAATGGGCCTTGAATCTGTGATTTAATTGCAAAAGTAATAATACTCAAAACAGGGAAATCTTATATTGTTAATTAGATTGTGATTACAGTGTTACTGAGTGCAGTTCATTTGTATTATTGCTAAAATGAATTTTAAAAAATCACATTTAAAATGCTAAAACTTACAAGAAACATCAAGTTGCAGATTGAAACAGTTCTAATTATTATTGATTTTTTGTTGTAAAACATTAAAACGGTTAATTATTTTCAGCAAATAAGGAACTTAGTTTGGGGTTTATAAAAGAACCAGCGCCTGGTACCAGTTTTTGACTAGTGGTGTCAAGCTCTTCAGTAGACTCCAACATTTATGTATTTCTTTTTTTTTCTTTCTTTCTTCAATGTACAGGGACCGTGTTGATGCTTAAAGGAGCAGTGCTGACGTTTTCATCTGTTGACTGTGCTGGTGGGCTGATCCACCCTCCCTACGAGGTTTGGAGGGACCCGAACAGCATGGATGACAATGAGAAACCTCGCAAGCGTAAACTTGTAACCTTCTCGCCCTCCTCTTCTCAGGATATGGGGGATTACCATTTTGCAGTCATCTGTTCGGAGAAACAGGCCAAAGTCTACTCACTGCCTTCCCAAAACTGCCTTTACGCGCATAGCATCACAGAGTCGTCGTTTGTGCTAAGGGCAGATGTTGTTACAGTTTGTAATAGTGTCTGCCTGGCTTGCTTCTGTGCAAATGGACATATCATGACACTAAGGTATTTTTTCAACATGGTTTTGCCTTGTTTAGAATACATAGTTTCGGCACAGATTGTGAGTGAAACACATTATGCATTCTGGCAGGCCTTAATGCAAAAGTATTATGACTCTACACAACAGTAGGGACATTGTAAAAGGTGGACTATCCCATTCTCTGCATGCATGATTTCCTGGTTGCCAGATTCATGAGAGAATCATCTAATCAAGTGACTCGTAACAAGCACAGCAGTAAGTTGGACTCCTGCCACACTCCTCGTAGCACTGGGAAGTCTGTAGTGGCTGGTGGTTTTGATTGGTTCCATTGCTTTGCACATCTGCAGTAGATAACTCAAGTAAGTAAAGAATTGAATCACAGTACACACCTTCACTACATCTAGGTAATCTACTGTAGATTGGAACGCATCTCCAGTTGATTCTAGCAACCAGGAAATGAAACAGGCAAAGCATGGAACAGGTTGTTACAATAAAATAATTTCCTGATGCTGATCTCAATCTGTGCATTGCAGCTTGCCTAGCCTTCGACCAATGCTGGATGTAAACTATCTACCTTTGACAGACATGAGGATTGCTCGAACTTTCTGCTTTACAAATGGAGGGCAGGCGCTGTTCCTGAGCTCTCCTACGGAGGTCCAGCGCATTACCTTCAGCCAGGAGATGTGTGAAAACCTGCAGGTCTGGATGCAGAACAGCACCATTAAGCAATTATTCATTCTTTTCCACTGTTTGATACACAGGCTAATTATTTGATTCCATAACAAGAGCAGTGCTCACATCATAATTTTACTTGAAGTCATATGGAAATGATTCAACCACATGAGAAACTGCACTTACCTTTTATAAAGAGCACTGCAGTAAATTGTTAAAAAAAAGAACACATTTATTTGCATTGACTAGTAGAACAACATAAATACCACAAATAAATGTCATTTTAAAGATCAGAACAATATTCTGCTGATTGTTTTACATTAATTTTGTATTCCTTTTTAAAACACCAGGAGGAGTGGTACAATATATGGTAAAAGTTGTGGGGTGTTGCGCCAACAAAATGTTAGTGATGTCAGTGCCTAATACAGCTGGTGGGATTTCTTGTATTTTATTTCTTTCTTCCATGTTATGTTAAATACAATCACATTTGTTTCTTAATCTCAGATAATCAGTTTGAAATAAATGATCGGTATTCCACCATCTCTCTCTCTCTCTCTCTCTCTCTCTCTCTCTGTCTCTGTATATATATATATATTTATTTATTTATTTATTTTTTTGTTGAAGGACATGTTGGGAGAGTTGTTTACACCAGTGGAAACCCCAGAGGCTCAAAACAGAGGATTTCTAAAAGGACTCTTTGGAGGAAGTGGACAGACATTTGACAGGGAAGAACTCTGTAAGCTATTCACTATTAGTACAACTACAGTATTCATTGGTTATGGTTCATCTACGTTCAGGAGAAACCTGGAGTAGATTTTTAGTAAAAAGGTGTGTCTGTGTTACACGTGAATGTTTGATTGTTATTTTGTAATATATTTTCTAGCCACAAATTGATAATGAATTAAATTGGAACATCAAAAAATAACAGCTAATCTGTTGGAATTCATATTAATTTGCATCCAATATGTCCAATATGCTACCCTTTTGCTTGTTAGTTGGGGAGGCAGCTGCAGGAAAGGCCTCGCGGAGTCTTGCTCAGCATATTCCTGGCCCTGGGAGCATGGAGGGGATGAGGGCTGCTGCTGGAGGGGTAGTTGGAGATCTGGCACGGGCCCGCATCGCTTTGGATGAGAGAGGGCAGAGACTGGGAGAACTGGAGGATCGCACAGCTGCCATGATGGGGAGCGCAGAGTCATTTTCCAAACACGCACATGAGGTATTTCTGCTGTTTTTAATGAATCAGATAAATGCTCTCAAAAGGACAGCAAACTCAGCACTGACACAGGATAGTCCGCACAGTTGTCATTTTAATAGCATCTTTCTACATCTATCACTAATTTTACATATTTAAAAGAAATATTAACTCTTGACAATCAATGGACATGTTAATGTTCTGCCAAAAAAATAAGTAAGATACATATAGCATATAATATATAATAGCAACATTCTCAATTTCAAAACAGCTAAATTCATATTGCTTGTATTAATAAACTATGTTCTAAATAATAAAGTTTGTTTTACCAAACAAAGCAAAATGTAAAAAAAAATGTCATACATTTTGCTTTATCAGAGCACACAGTTGCATTTGTGTTTCATTTGGTTGTATACTAACGTGTATAATTAAACAATAACCACAGGGCACATTGAGGAACGTTCCAGGAAATTACAGTCTTCCAAGTGGACACAATCTAAAAAATATATTTTTAAAAAGTCCAGTTGCGTGCCGCTTTGCTCTGACTTCAGCTGTGCTGAACAGTAGCCTTTCTGACATTTGTGTTTTGTATTGTGTCATGTTAATGCAGGATAACAGGATTAGGAACCCTAATTATAATGAATGATACAAGTGCTTCAGTAAAACTTATTTTTTTTGTGTTTTTGTTCTACAGCTGATGCTAAAATGCAAGGACAAGAAGTGGTATCAGTTGTAATGCTGGGAGACACTTGGCTTCTTAAGTATACTGTAGCAGTTGGGGAAATGGACCTGAGCCGTGTCACTGGGAAGAAAGAATAGTTATCCTAGATTCTTGTTTTGCCCCCATGAAGTTATTTGGATTCAATTTGTGGGAAAAGAAAAATTGAAGGTCTAAAGACAGCTGATGGGACTTTGCTGTGTTGGACACGATATTGCCAAACTTGGGTTAGTTTAAGAATATGTTCTCTGTTTTCCATGTTCTGTGCTGCATAATTATCCCAGGACCCTTGGGAACAATGCCTGGAAAAGAAAAATAGTAATAAGTGTACAGGTTAGTATGCCGATGCTCTTATATAAGAAATAAAAACAAGATTGCATGAAACAAAAACGCAAACAATAAACTGCCATAGTAAAAAAAAGAAAAGCATGTTACAAGAAATGGTTTATTCTAAAATAAAAAAGAAACAAAATCTTTATATTTTTTGAAATACTACTACTAAGAAGACGAAGACAAAGAAGAAGAAGAAGAAGAAGAAGAAGAAGAAGAAGAAGAAGAAGAAGAAGAAGAAATCTGCATTGCTAAAAGGCCAAAATGTTCAGTTTTTCTCAGACATGTGAATCTGCTTTGGGAAAAAATTAAACTCGTCTTTAGTTGTTTTTTTGTTGAGATCAATTCATTTCGTAATTACTATGGCATACTATAGCTGGTTCAAGCACCCCCATTCCATTTGCAGGAATAAAACGTTAAAAAAATAATTCAAATACACATTCATATTGTGGAAAATATCCAGACCACATGGTGCTTGTCATGAATGTGGGATTTTTTGTTAGCCACTTGCTTCGCTTTAAACATTATTTTCAAATATAATTGATTTGCTTTTTATACTGTGTGGTTTTGTGCTGTGTATTTCTGCCAACTAAGAAATAATTTGAGCCGGTTATTATACTCCTGGTGAGCAGTGGTAATGATCAGAGTTCCACAACTTGTAATCCATCCCCTTTTTTCTATAGCATTTTAACCGTAGATATTCCCACAGACAACATTAGGATGAACATGGTTACCTACAGTACAAGCAACTTCTTTTTCTAAAATGACACTTTATGAATTGATATGACAGACACACAAGCGTGAAGCCACATTTGATATATGGTATTTTGTTGGAAGTCATGCTAATTTTAGTTTCACCAGCAATCCATAAGGAATCACTGAAGTCAAAGTATTTTGGTGTAATTGTGCACTTTTTTCTTAAGCATGGTCACTGCTGCCTTTTGTTTTACTTGCATTGAGTTGATAAGCTTTACATCAAAAAACAAAAACAATATTTCTTCTGCCAAAGTGAAGTAAAGTGAGGCATTGAGACAACATGAGCAATTATCAGGTGTCTTTAGTGAGTTGAAATTTTTCTTTGCTTTATACTTGTTATGTTTTCCCTTTTACATTCTCATAGAAAACAACATTATACTTGCCATCTAAGTTCTTTGAGATCAAATTCAAATCAGGAAAAAAATGCATTGAACCACTGTTATTTCTTTACCGCAAGCTGAGGTAATGTTGCAGTTACCTGTTGATTTGAATAGATTGGTATTAATGGGAACTCAATGTAAGTAGTGGAACCCCTCACTTTTAACAGTATAACATGGCTGTGTGAATGGCAATCAGACATAAAGCATGGATTTTTCCGATGATGTATAAGATAATCTAATAATAATAATAATCATGCAGCTTCTTTGCTGCTAAATTCAGTTTTTTTTTCTATTTTTATTCTTTTCTTTTGTTTTACATATGCTGCTTTAGCTCCTTTTGTGATTATAGTAAACATCGCCAGTAATCTTTAGAGATAATCTTAAAATTGTATATGGCTGTATATAGAATGTTCTGTATATGTAATGTATATGTTGTACACGTGTGTTAGTGCACAATGTTAATGCTTTCTGTCCAGATGGGGTATATGTGGACAAAGATCAAATTCAAATTATTTATTGTTATTGTTTATAAAACAAAATCAATGGTCTAGATTGTGTGGATTAAAAAGAGAGTTTCTTTTTTCAAGGTCTACCATTGCTTTAAAGACTTGCTAAATACTGTATGTTCAAAACAGAGCTATCAAAAAGCTAATCTCTAATATATCAAATACATAGCCTGGAAGCCACATCTATATATGTTATGGCAATCATGGTAAGTTAAACAAATATTTGTTTAAGAGGTTCCTTGCTAATCATTTCGAAACCATTGACAACGTTTAAGCAGTTGCTAGGAACATCAGTACAAATCCACCTTCTGGGTTCATCTTCTTTTAAAACTAGTACAAAAGGCAAAGCTTTACTGCGAAGAAAAAAAACATTTTTATTTGTTACTTTAAATCTCCTAAAATGCTGATTTTGTTTATTAAAGCCATAAATGTACAGATAGCCATTAACTTATTTTATTTAATGTGAGTGTTTTTTTGTTTTTTTTGTGAAAGTGTTTACATTTTGTAAAATGAAGATTAGAGATTTTCTATTACAGTATCTATATATTGTATAGCTTATATTTTTGATAGTTGGCAAGTCATGCCTTTGTAGTCCTTGAAGAAAGAAAAGAACTCTCTTCAGTATTATAAATCAGATTTGTGTTGACCATATCAGTGCATTTAGCTTTAATCAAAAAATAAAAAAAATACTAAAAACAAGTACTGTTAACAGGGTGTTCTATTGGTGTGTCTTCAGTTTTTTATAAAATGAATAGCTGGGGGGAAAAAAAAGCTAAACTTCTAACTGTTGTACCTGTTTCTTGATGGTCCCCAATATTCTGGCTCGATGTCATTGAAACTGTGGATGCCATTTCTGTAGTTTTTGTTGTCTAACCATTATCTATATTTTGAAATGATGTCAAGGTTTTACTTTGTTGAACTACAATTCTACCACCTTCGGTTCTGATAGCTATTCTACAGGTGTAATAGAGATTAAACAAAAGAAAACACTTAATCCAAGGATGTGCTCGGAACAAAAGCAAACTGAACTGAAATAAACATTGGAAATTATTGATGTATCGAATGTTTCTCTTTTATGCCTGGTTTATTTTTGTTTCATATGAGTGTTTCTTTGGTAAAGCATGCATTCTATAGGGAGGTCATGGCACTAATTATTATTATTATTTATTTCTTAGCAGATGCCCTTATCCAGGGCGACATACAATTGTTACAAGATATCAAATTATTTTTACATACAATTACATTATTTTTTCCACATTATTTTTACATACAATTATCTATTTATACAGTTGGGTTTTTACTGGAGCTATCTAGGTAAAGTACCTTGCTCAATGGCACAGCAGGCAGTATCCCCCACCTGGGATTGAACCCACAACCCTCTGGTCAAGAGTCCAGAGCCCTAACCACTACTCCACACTGCTGCCTAACTAATTATATGGTGTTGCTGATGTAAGCCATGGATTTTCCACTTCCCTCTAAAGTTATGTTGAATATGCCCCTTCATGTAGGTAAAATACCCCATGCAATATGAAACTAAATGTGTTTGAAGAGTAAAAGAAACATGAATAGAACAGTACTCAATGAAGTCATGTCTCATCATTTCAGCACAGTGAAAAACTGGGTCCAGACTCCAGGGTAACCAAAGAGCAGCTGAGCAGTTCTCTCACAATTAGGCTGCAGGCTAATATCCTTTAAAATACGCAAGCTTTAGAGACCAGGCAAACTCACAAATGGGTTATATTACAGGGTGTGGCCAGTTGCTGCAGCATGAGATAGTGGCTGGGGTCTGTTTTAATTATATAAACAGAGCCATCCCTCTTAATATTGCCATCGTAAAGTTCACACGTCTGCACTGTCAAGTTGTTTGTTTAAATACTTTAAAAACTTTTTAAAAAGTCTCATGACTCATCGTCATCTATTTCCATCTAAGACCAAGAACAGTACATGGTGAAAAAAATAAATAAATCATAATATCCTGAGCTACAAAACTCAAACTACAGTAGGTTTGAAACCAGGCTGTAGTATATTACATATATCAGACACTCTGCTAAAGTCAATAGACTAAGTAAGTTGTTGTCAAGTACATTTAACAGTCCATGTTCTTCTTATATCTTCGTGGAGTGCTGTAATGTGGAGTGGAGTGAACTATAAAAGCAAAGCACTCCATATTTCCTTTAAATTATATTACATTATTACAAATAATTTTTAGTATATATATATATATATATATATATATATATATATATATATATATATATATATATATATATTTTTTTTTTTTTTTGAAAAATGAGCAGACTTCAAGTGCTGTTTTGAGAACAGCCGCATGTACCGTTATTTAGACAAGTGAAGCATGGAATAGGCCATTGGTAGACTATTTCAGTTGAAGAAAGTTCAGTGCTGGTATCCCTCTAGTGGTTAATATTAGTGACTGCACTAATTAACTCCACATGATTGCATTATTACAGCCTGGTGTTCGGGCTGTCTTTGAGGAATAATAATTCACAACTGAATACTGGGCTTATACGCAAGGTAGCACAGGTTGATTTAAAAAGAAAAAGAGATTGAGCTAGTCTTCAAGCAAACAAAAAAAAAGGATAACATTTTACAAATAAACACTGCTGTGGCTTATATTAATCCTCTAAACTAAATTAGGCTTCTACCAGCCCTCAACCAGCAAGTCTGAGGCTTCAGGCTACCTGCAGTTTTCCTTAAGCATTGACAGAGTCAACATCCTGTTACAGTACATATAATCTACCTGGTTTGTATACAGTGCAGAGTCAATGACCGTATGTGTGCTATCTTTGTGTGTGCTCATTTTACAAGGAAACACTTGCAGTAGCTGTGCTGGTGGCACAGAATTTCCAGTTTGTGGAGGGTCTTACCCTGTCACACATGCATTAAAGCACTCTCCAGTTATTATATTAAACTGATTAGCACAACACAGAATATATTTTTAGAAATGCAGTACAGGTTATAAATACTGATTTTGCTGGTGCTTAATTTAAAACACTGTCATTTAAAAATGGGAGCTTACTTTAAAAGAAAGTATTACATTTACTGCCATAGCAATTAAGCTGTCCCATATTTTCCCTAAATCTCTTAACACCTTTTGACATCCTACATGACTATATTAGTCTGGATAATGGTAAAACTAAGTCATATGTGGCAACTTAACCCAGACTCCGGGGTACACAACTTTGGTTCTTGAAGACCATTACAAGCAAAGTTTTATAAGTTATCCATTCAATAATTATCAAAATAGAACACAGAATGGTTCAATTCAATTCAGTAGGTTATGGTGGGAACAAATATTTGGCCTTGAATGACTCTAAAAGATTATGAAACCCAACAGTGCATGTGACTTTTTGTTTTTTTGGTGCTTTTTGTCATTAAAAATATATTGTTAAAACCAGAATGGGTGTGTCAGCATGAATGCAATACATCATTTAGAAAATGTGCCCCAGGCTCATGATCTGTATTCTGCTCTAAGACAGCAAAATTCCAGATTTTCACAAGAAAGGCCTCATTACTGTATATGTAAAACAACACCCAGACTTGGAATTAATCACACCACAGTGCAATAAACTGCATGAAAACCTGACCTTGACCTTGGTAAAGTAAAAAAAAAGTTGGCCTTGGGAGACCTATGCCAGAACTGACAGATGGATTGTCCTACTGGTACAGAAGAACATCAGCATCCTTGCTGTTTGCTGATGTCCAGAAAGCCACCAGTACCAAAATGAGTGCCCAGGCCATCCGTATCAAGCTGATAGGTAGCGTGGCCAGGAAAAATCCCTTCATCAGCACCAGAAAATGCCTCTTATTTGCACAGCAGCATGTTAACAAGCCTGAGGGAAAGGAATACTGTGGTCAGATGAGTCCACAAAATTTAGATTGCCGTCGCCTGGAGAAAGACAGGTGAAGTCAACCACCCTGACTGTCTGTCACACTCTGTGGGCAGCATGGCAGAGAAAGGGGTTAGCAGATACAGTAAAGGGAATATGGATTCAGAGATGGATGAGAACATTATTAAAACACATATGTTGACGGCTTTCAAGGACAAGAAAAGGTCCTTCAGTGGCTACCTCAATATGCTGACAAACCTGACTGAGCATCTTTGGGAAGAAACAGCAGTCTTGTCAAGGTCACTACAGCAACCACTGATTAAACTAACACTAATTAAAGATATATTGTAAAATATTGTTGCCACTGTATGTATACAGTACCATCAAAATCCTATACAATACCTCCAAAGCGCTCTTGAGATATATATATATATATATATATATATATATATATATATATATATATAGCGAACAGGTAAATACCCAGGGGACTCTGATTTGGGTGTGACATATTGTACAGTAGTGGGTCTCCAACACCATACTGCCATCATGCAGGCAGAGAATCAAATGAGGACATAACACGACTCATTGAAGCAAATAAGAAAGCATGGTTGTCATCAATTAAAACAGTAATTGTTATGGAACATGTTTGGCACTGTTTAATACCTTCAAGCATTCCAGAGTCAGCAACACAAATATAATGAAGCCTATCATGTAATAGAATGACAACCTGCCGTAGGCCTATCTTTGCATAAATGTTTTTAATGCTTCTGTGTCAGGGGACGGCCCTGTCGCTGGTTCCTGCGCAAATGTGTGCAGCTGGGACGCGGAACAGGAGACGTGTTGCTGGGCAACCAATTGAGTAGCTAGGCTCTCCCAGTGCTGAGCTGATCAGGAGGTCCGGATTGGCTGTGGGTCATGCCAGGGAAGGCTTTCTTTTCTTTATTAAATGTGACACTAGGGCTACCGTTGCTGGAACTCTAGCGTCAGCACGTGCGTTAATCTGTGTGCCTGTGCAGTGTGTCAACAGCTAATGCTCTGTGTCGGCCGTACTATTGTTCAGTGATGACCCACACGTAACAAACCCCCCTGTTACATTAGGTATCAGAAATGGGAACGTCACTGGTCCTGCTGAGTCAAGGCAGGCTAGGCACAGTTGGCTGCCAGGATGCACAGGCAGTACCAGGAGCAACAGAGACGTGGGTGAAAAGCCATAGGGGGAGGAGCTGGAGCCCTGAAAGCCCAAGGGGGAGGAGGAACCATCCCCAAAGGCTATGGTAGGAGCAGCAATCATCCTCAAAGGCCAGAACAGGAGTGGCTGCCTGCCTGTCAAGAGCCAGAGGAGCTATGGTCCGAGAAGGAGTAGCAGGCGTCCTGAGGGCCAAAGGAAGGAGGAGCTATTTATTTCAATGTAACTGTTTAGCCTGTTTGTTAACAACTGTATGCTTATTTGGAGAGAATACTTGACATTGACAAACTTTTGAAATCTGCTAGCTGCTACCTCATGAAGTATGTGTTTATGAATGACACCATTTTCTGTTCTAAATATAATAGCATATAGTTCTGTATATTTACTGTGGTATTGTATCATTTAAACATTAATCTTGAGACCAGCTATATAAGGGTCAGAGTGCTGAATAGCTAATTATTATTATTAAAATGTTTTAGATAACCATTTTACACACACACAAACACAATATGTGTTATTTTAACATATCCATGTGTCTAGAGAGGAGGCATGGTAGTGATGGAGTGAAGCTGCAAATATATTGCTAGATGCTGATGATTAGTATCCACTGTCACTTCATTTAGATTTAACCTTCCCCAGAATTTCAGGTAGATTTCCAGTTTTAAATAATCATATTATGATTATTGGAACACCTTCCCCCCCAGGAAGATACTAGGTCAGCAGTACTGAAACTGTTGGGCACATGCTGTGTGTCTTTACTTCCTACCACAGAAAAACCTGCTGTCTCACAAACCATGCTATAACAAGAATTGTGTTGTCTAAAATTGGTCCAACATTGATAGTATTTCACATTCTAATGCTAGTAAAAACATAAATTGCTGTATAATTGGGCACACTGTTCAAACTGTACTGAAGGTCTGGATTTTGACCTCCCATTGACTACCACTGGTAGAGAAAAACATGCGCAGCCAGAGCTCATTGGACAAGACAAACATGTTTCTGAGAGAGGACACCACTTAATAGTACAAAATACAGAAACCTCAATGTTTGTTAAAATTGTTGACCAATAAATACTTTGGAATGGGATTTCCATAGCTTAAAATGAGTGAATTGATGAGTTATATTTCTAAAACTCTTCACTACAACTTGCATAAATATAGTATTTTTTTTTAACAATAGCATATATTGTACTATGATTTGCCCAGGCTTGCAAAATATACAGTGTGTCTGGAGCAGAGAGTGTGAGCAGGTACGTTTTAGACAGATATACACTGAGCATCAAAAGAAACGTATCACATATTTGAGCATCAAAAGAAACTTATCACTTATATTTGGATAAAATTCACTAGATGTGATCAAAAAACGACAAACTCTGTTACAACAGGTGCAGTGACTTTTTATTGTGCTGATTAACAATTGGCATTTTACTGTCTAAAGTTATGGGGAGACGGGGGATACTGTAAAAGTCACAGGCTAGTGTGTGGCCACTATTGGAAGCAATACAAGCAGTACATCTGCAACGCATGCTTTGCACAGGTTTAATGTCTAAAATGTACATTTATTTTGTAAGGTGACTATATGGCTCCATGTTCAGTGGGACAGTTTGGGATAGTCCAGGCTTTTCAACTCACAACTGGTAAGCGTAGTCCTGCTTCTCTTAAAAGTAAGAATGGTACCTGTGACAAGTAAAAATGTACCAGAATGCACTGGATTGCGAAAAGCCTGAACTGTCCCAAACTGTCCAGCTGAACACGGAGCCATATTGTCACCTAATTAATATGTAATACCGAAAGTCCACTGTAAACCACGGCGATGAATGCATTAATAGCTTAAGTAATCACACGGGCAAACTTCAATGAAACACTCACTCATGCGCATATCTCAAAGTAGTGCAAAATTCAGCAAGGGGCAAAATTCGGCACAACAGGGGGAACTGGGACTTTGATTGGTTGGTCAATCTGCCAAATACAGCTGTTAGTAAAATTAATTAATTGAGGTCCACCTGCAAATAAATGAGTGAAGAAAAAGCCCAATCAGGGGAGGGAGGTTGGAGGAAGCAGCTTGTGTGCTAGTAAAGATGCCATGTTTTGAGTGGAGCAGAGACACCCTGTTTATACAGTATACTGTATCTGTCTTTGTTAGGTGTAGCTGTGCCCCCTTCAAAAAGCATGATGAATACATATTTTCTAATAGTTTGTTAAGATTGGTGAAATAAAAACACAAAAAAGAAATGATAATAATTGATCAATTTCATACTTTTCATATTAGTTTTCATTTATTTTATTGTCCTTGTCATTTTATGACTTCTGGCTAATTTTCTGTTGGGGAATATCTACAAACATCTGAAAAATGTTTTGAAAAGTCTAAGAATCCATATCAATCCGATTGTGTAAGTTATTGCTGTATCTGATGTAACAAGTACAATACAGACTGGCCAGTCAATTAGATTGTAAACATTAAAATAACACTAATTTTACTTTTTTATTTTACTAAATGTACTCATTAAAGTATTACTCAAATAAACCATCACTAAAAACTGCAGAAACTCTACTTTTGAAAAACAAAGTGACGGGTCAATCTAAAGGGACAATGAAACTTCACTAACTGGCGGGAGGAAGCGCTGTGCTGTGAAGGGTACAGAAGCACAGTCTTGGACCATACAAAAGAAGAAGTAAAACTCAATATTCGAGAGCTCAAAACAATTCAGAACCATCGCAGATATCAGAAAAAGGGAAGGGAAAGAAATGTCTTTTGAAGCTATTGGTATTTAAAGTTATGGACAGACAATTTAGATCCCCTTTTGATGTTCCAGGCAAATTATTATGTTGGCATAATACCACAGTCCTCTTAATGATTGGAGACCACTTCACACTTCATCGACTAGCACCTGCAAAACAGTAGCCATTTTCTATTCCATAGAAACAGGGTTTTGCAGGACAGGGTTTTGCAATCAAAGAGATATTTTCAAACAAAGCTATGTTGGTGGTTGTGCTGCAATTTTGTATAAACTATATATGTAACGAGATGCCCGATTCCTGTTATATTCAGATTTTTTTTTTTTATAAACCTGTGAAAAAGGTTCCATTTTGAAATGTGCAAATTATGAATAACTCAGATACACTCTATATAAAGACTTGAACCTGCTGATGCTTGTCAAAGCACTGGAAGCATAAATCCACATTCTTTCAGAAGAAGGAAAACAAGACTTGGCAGTCATGCATTCAGCTTGTGATGTAGGGGAAATGAAAAAGACAAAGAGTGCACAGTCAGCAGTCTTTTAATTTTGGGAAATTATATTTAAAGAAATACTTTATTATATCTGAAATTTCCAAAGATGTGTGGATGTTTAGGATGAAGTATTTTGCATGAAACTTCACTCAAATTAAAGTTTCCCAGAGAGAGCAAATAGACAAGTTATTTGTGTTGTTCATCAACAAAAAACACACATTCAACCACTTCCTATAACCCACATTGCACATTCTAAAAAAAGGCTGGACTGTTACCGTGGTAGCTACACCTCATCTTTAAACATGAGAAATGTATCAGTATTTTTGGTCATTGTGAGTATGTTTTGATAAACTGTTTTAAAGCTTTGTTTTTGCTAATAAATATAGCTGATATCCAAACGGATATCTATTTAAATGTTTAGTGTTTAATTGTTTGCTATGCTCTTATAAATTATAAATTCAAGTCGGGTGGTGAACATGTAGAAAAAAAATGAACAGTTATTTTGAAATTGTTTATAGATTAGCTATGTATGGCTATTGGTTATTTAAGTTCACTGGAACAATATATCATTTTGGTACCCTTCAACCAACTGACGCTTACGTGAACAATGGTGTAACAAAGTTTGCCAGGCTTGAGCCTGCCTTTGCAGACAGAAAAAGTGGCAAAGCCTTACGATGCCTTATTTATGTAAGTGGTCAATATTTATTCTATGTATCAGTATCTAATTATATGATTTAGTTCAAAATGTATCAAGAATATCATAGCTAAGTTTAACGTTTTAAAATTGTATTTAAAAGCATGAAAGCAACTATAGTTTGTAGGAAACATGTAACTTTCATTTCAACGGAAAGGGTGCTTTAAAAAATACTTCCTGAGACTTTCGACATTGTTGAGGTTTATGGTTTGATTCACGGAAATTCCTACAGTTAAAAAAAAACAAAAAACTCTGGAGCTGGGGGAAGGGGGTGCTCCGCCTACCGACTGTTTTAGTTGTGTTTCAGTTTCACCTAGAGGAACTTCACATGAATTTATAACAATTAATAGGAACTGGTCCCGACTTTATAAAAAGAAACTGTCATAACTAGTTGAGTAAATTCGTCTAACAGCTGTATTGAAAGTGTTTGCCGAAGCCATTGCCATCACATTAAGGTAAGAACGCTTGTAATAATGATAATTTAAAAGTGGGTCTAATATATATATATATATATATATATATATATATATATATATATATATATATATATATATATACACAGTACTGTGCAAAAGTTTTAGGCAGGTGTGAAAAATGCTGTAAAGTAAGAATGCTTTCAAAATAGACATGTTAATAGTTTATATTTATCAATTAACAAAATGCAAAGTGAGTGAACTGAAGAAAAATCTACATCAAATCAATATTTGGTGTGACCACCCTTTGCCTTCAAAACAGCATCAATTCTTCTAGGTACACTTGCACAGTTTTTGAAGGAACTCGGCAGGTGGTTGGCCCAAACATCTTGGAGAACTAACCACAGTTCTTCTGTGGATTTAGGCAGCCTCAGTTGCTTCTCTCTCTTCATGTAATCCCAGACAGACTCGATGATGTTGAGATCAGGGCTCTGTGGGGGCCATACCATCACTTCTAGGACTCCTTGTTCTTCTTTACGCTGAAGATAGTTCTTAATGACTTTCGCTGTATGTTTGGGGTCGTTGTCATGCTGCAGAATAAATTTGGGGCCAATCAGATGCCTCCCTGATGGTATTGCATGATGGATAAGTATCTGCCTGTACTTCTCAGCATTGAGGAGACCATTAATTCTGACCAAATCCCCAACTCCATTTGCAGAAATGCAGCCCCAAACTTGCAAGGAACCTCCACCATGCTTCACTGTTGCCTGCAGACACTCATTCGTGTACCGCTCTCCAGCCCTTCGGCGAACAAACTGCCTTCTGCTACAGCCAAATATTTCAAATTTTGACTCATCAGTCCAGAGCACCTGCTGCCATTTTTCTGCACCCCAGTTCCTGTGTTTTCGTGCATAGTTGAGTCGCTTGGCCTTGTTTCCACGCCGGAGGTATGGCTTTTGGCTGCAAGTCTTCCATGAAGGCCACTTCTGACCAGACTTCTCCGGACAGTAGATGGGTGTACCAGGGTCCCACTGTTTTCTGCCAGTTCTGAGCTGACGGCACTGCTGGACATCTTCCGATTGTGAAGGGAAGTAAGCATGATGTGTCTTTCATCTGCTGCAGTAAGTTTCCTTGGCTGACCACTGTGCCTCACGGTCCTCAACGCTGTCCGCTTCTTTGTGCTTCTTCAAAAGAGCTTGGACAGCACATCTGGAAACCCCTGTCTGCCTTGAAATTTCTGCCTGGGAGAGACCTTGCTGATGCAGTATAACTACCTTGTGTCTTGTTGCTGTGCTCAGTCTTGCCATGGTGTATGACTTTGACAGTAAACTGTCTTCAGCAACCTCACCTTGTTAGCTGAGTTTGGCTGTTCCTCACCCAGTTTTATTCCTCCTACACAGTTTCTGTTTCAGTTAATGATTGTGTTTCAACCTACATATTGAATTGATGATCATTAGCACCTGTTTGGTATAATTGTTTAATCATACACCTGACTATATGCCTACAAAATCCCTGACTTTGTGCAAGTGTACCTAGAAGAATTGATGCTGTTTTGAAGGCAAAGGGTGGTCACACCAAATATGGATTTGATTTAGATTTTTCTTCTGTTCACTCACTTTGCATTTAGTTAATTGATAAATATAATCTATTAACATGTCTATTTTTGAAAGCATTCTTACTTTACAGAATTTTTTCACACCTGCCTAAAACTTTTGCACAGTACTGTATATATCGATTTAGAGCATTTGGCAAATAATATAAGCTACAGTTTATACTTTTTAATAATGTATCAGATAAACAGTCTCTCTGGATTAATAAAAGCATCTCCTTTTTAAGTCCTTGCAAGCACCGCGATTATGTAGTGTAGCCTAAAGATAACCCAATGTTACGTAGCCTGATTTTAAGATGTAAAAGCTATTATCTAACTACCAAGACACACAGTGTAAGATTCCAAACCATGGAGAACTAGCCAGGGGTATTCCTCACCCCGGGTGAGAACAGTCCTCGGCTAATCTTCACCTATACGGACAATTGTCAGGTATGTCATAGCTAATCTGAGATCATGTCGATTATAAAAACAAGGAATATAGACTATTTAATATTATGCAAGCAAATTACTGACACGATTTCTAATCTTTGCTAATATTTTTCTAATCTTGCTCGGGTGTTGTGTAATATTATGCATCCCCTTGAATTCTGCATCCACTGACTGATTGCCGCACGTTACCCTTCATAAAACACGACGACAATTCTTCAGTTTAAAATATATTTCAGTTAAATTAGTTGCGCAGCTTTATTTTCAAATGGCAAAACATACACGATTCATATTTAAACTATTTGTAAACCAATGCATCTATCTATCTATCTATCTATCTGTAGCGCCTCCCCAGTGAAGGAAGCGTAAAGACGCACCACAAACCTGCCTTTAATTCCTAAATATCACAAGATGTAGCAAGTGTTGAATGTAAAAGTACTAATGTAGCCTGACTACGCCAGTTCAGTGCGATAAGGCACCAAACAAATTATAGACGATCCTTTAGGTTCTTTTTATTCAGATAACAGATCTAAAAATGTAGGAACAAGGTCACCAAGAAAATCACAAATACATTTCAGCAGACGTTTGTTTATTATAAACTTCCAATAGAAACGCAAGGTTTCAAACGGTACTGGTATAATAAGACAATTCCATTAACCTACTAACAGGTAGCAAGATTTCAAGCAGTTAAACAAGGTTCACGTTAATGAGGTCATGGATTAAAGTACAAATGCAACAACGCTGCTACCCAGCAATAAAGTGAAGATACACATTGAAAGACACGATAAAACTATCAATAAAACAATACCACGGTTCAAAAGTACAAATACCCACACCACACACACACAATGTCCGTGCAGGGAGGAACACACAGAGAGCGCGAGAGGAAAAACCAGCATCACAATTTAGCCTATTCTATGCACTTCTTAGACTCCAATCAACTATCAAATAGGCTAAAAACACTCGGGCCGTTCGCACTCATTATTCCACACCGGCATACCACCAGCCCAATACTTATTGTCAGGATGCGCCATTTACTGGTCCGTTTCAGTCGCTCTCACTCGTTGTTCCCCGCTCCAAACACTGCGTTCCCACTCCTGCACAGACACACAAACCCCAGGATGGCCATCCCGTTTGTGAAAACATGTGCTATTTATATTCAGGTGCGTAAATTGATCAATAATTCAATTACTAAGTGCTCAACAGGGCAAACATAGGGAAGCGGGTGGAGAAGCCAACATAACGTGATACAAATCAATTATCAAAAAGTGTCAGACAACACAAAACGTGCACTACTCAAATCATAAAATACATTTTATAAAAAAAACATACAAGTGTAAAATAAATTTGAACAGGGCATTCTTGACCCTGTTACATATCTATCTATCTATCTATCTATCTATATATATACTGTATATAATGTAAAAAAGATTGCCATGAGCAAATTACTCTTACTCACACAAGCGTGCACTGTTGGGTGATGACTCATGAACGTGCAATCCTCCTGTTCAAAACAATCAGGCGCACAGGAGTCAGATCATAACTAAAAACGAAACTGCTCATGCGGCATTCAGTCAGGGGATGCAGAATATTACACAACACCGTCTCCGGAGCGGACCTTGCCAGTTTTCTGAGCTGAGCTCCGGAGCTGGGGATGCTGGAGCTGGGTCACAGGAGTGCTCCGCAGCCTGGAGCCAGAGCTGAGGTTCCAGAGCAGCTCCACTATTTCCTGAACAAAATAAATAAATACCTGTACATAAAATGCCTAAATGTAAATTGAAAAAGTACTTCTATGTACATAATATTTATGTTGATTATCAACTAGAATCATGTATCTCAGTACATTATCTGCAGCCATTGCCTTTTATGAAACTATCCTTTTATTACAAAACTATCCAGAAACAGCATAATTAGGGGTGCATCTAGAGGCAGCGAATTACTGTTTTAAGTTGTTTCTTGCTAGTTCTTTTTTATTGTTTTTGTTTCAGAAAAAATAGATGCAGGTTTATTTCCCACAATATTATTAATACATTTGAGTTGACTATTCTTCCAATATTCTGTTCTTCTATATATACCGTTTATACATAGTATGTCATGGTCATTAACATGTTCATCATACTCATAGCTTGATAACTCTAAGTCTGAATGTTCAGCCATGGCAGGGGATGTAAGTTGCTGACATAGTACTGCAGTACAGAAAACCCTTCAGAAAAAGCTTTTTAGTATGGTACAGATAACAATCAGTATCCCAAACCAATCACTAATGGGTTCAGATTAGTGAGAGTCTACTATGTAATGAGTGACTCAGACTTAAGTTTAATACATCTGAATAGAAGCTGTAACTGCACACACATCTTTAACACTTTCATATTTATTATAAACAATTTAAATACACACAAGTATTTATCTTTTTTCATAGCCTGCTATAATAAATGGAGGCTACTCAGTGCATCTTCATGGTATTGTAGTCTTACATGGATGAGAATGGCCAATGAACTCTCAAAAGGGAAGAGTGAGCTGTTGATGGTCATTCCTTTAAGTGAAACAAGTACTGTATGTCCCATACCTGCATCCTCACCACGGCTGTTAAAAAAATAAAGATTAGAGCCGTCTGTATGACGAAAAAGTGAATGGCTATGACGTGAACTATATACATCAACAATATCTACAGAACAGCATGATTAGTTGAAAATTGGATGTTAATTAAGACCATTAGGTATGCATACAAGGTGTTAGTATCATAGAGAAATATGAAAATGACTGATTTACAGAATGTGGAATAACTTGTTGTGTTTTCAAGATACATGTAAAAATTTAAGTATGACATACAGGTGGACAATGTATGGACAGACATCCCCCGTATATCCCCACACTCTGCTACTCTCAATAACTTATGCTAAATAATGTTAATACCAAGTTCCACCCCAGTTGGATAATTAGTTTCTGGATACAAGTGTTACAGTACACATACATACTGTGAGTTCATACAACTGCCTCCATTATATCCCTGTCGCAGTAAACTGAAGAAATGTATGTATTTTATAATAGGCTGCTCTCACCAGGCTAGATATTAATGTGTGATGATAACATATGATCATTTTGAAATATTAAAATATATATTTTAGTACAAATGTTATAAAAGGGATAATATACAGTTATGTAATGTTGTTTACATCATTTCTTTTCCCCCAGACAATGCATCTAAAGGAACAGCTTGGAATTCTGGTGATTATTTTAGAAATTTGTAAAGGTAAAAACATTTTCTATTCTAGTACATTATTCAGGGATGGAAATAATACTCCCATTGCATAGCAACTTGATCCATTCCTGGTTTCACTATAAGTTTAATAAGACACACTGGAGCCTATTACGTGTACACTGTGGCTAATCAAGCTTGTAGTAAAACTTAGAATGGGTGGCACTGGTATGCAATAATGACACTGCTGTGTAATAGGTGTCTTATTTCCATCCCTGTTGTTTAAGTTTACATGTAATTAACTGTGTAGAGTATGTAAAAAAATAGCTGTACAAAAAGTATTTCCCTAGTGATGATTACAGAATTTTATCAATTCTTTTGATAGCACCGAGACATGGTTTCTGAAGGATTGCTGCTTGTCTACGTTTATGCATGTTGTATAGCTTTTATTTCTATATCTATTTATCTATGTTCATAAATCAAAATGAAAATATATTAATTATATTTTCAGTAATGTGTAAAAAAAAGCAAAAAGTTTTAAAAGCATTAAGCAATAGTGTATAACCCTTTTAGCTGCATCACCTTCGAAGGAAGATCATTTGTGTTATTATTTTTCAGGCATTGGTTGGTGTTCTGGATTACATATTGGTGCTCTTGAAGGAGAAATTGCCATTTTAACTTGCAACAAATGCAAAGAGAACGCACGAAGTTGGAGTGAGCTACAGAATTCTGGTTTTACAGTTGAATGGAGTGTAAACACAAGCAGTGGGTTTTTGAAACTCACACAAACAGAGAAGGTGTTCTTTGAATTCAATACCCTCAGATTGCTGGGGGTTACATTAAACAATACTGGAGTGTATAAGTGCACTCTGAGGTAAGTACGGATGCTGGTGGTTACCATTTAGGCCAGTGTTCTTTTTTCACAGTGCTCAGGAAGAGGACTTTCAGATGTTTTTATTCACATGCACTCTCTTAATTATCGAGGCAGTGATGGTTTTTAGAACAGCTGCTGTTAAGGTCACTTGAATAGACCAAAGTCTTTATTACAATTTATTTAAAAAAAAAAAAAAAATTAACTTTAATTGAACACTCCAATGTACAACTTAATGATTTATTCTTTCAATGTATTATTTTCTTGTGTAACACAGAAATGAAACAGATATTGTTGCATCCGAACAACTTGAGTTGGAAGTGTACAATGGAAAGTGCTACAACAAAAATTATGAATACTTACGTTCCAGTTTTGTTGACCAGTCCACTAATCTCATCTGTCCAGAGATGGAACTGTTCTCCAGTACTAAGCATCGTGTAACATGGGTGAAGGTACATGTCTTATTTCATATTGCTAGTGCTAGCAATATCCTTTTTATTATCTCTTAATAAGGTCAGCAATGGTGTCACTGGTCCTCCATTTTCTTTTGCTGATGATCTTTGGCTTGTTTTCATGAATTTTTAAATCAATTTGGCACATGCAGATAGAAGTAAACATACAAATACAAGTAAACCAAAAATACAAGATAAAGGGGACCAGTGGACTGCTAACATTAATAATATCTCAGGAAATTGATCAAATTCAGATTATAAATGAGGCTATGGATGATCTATTCTATGTTACGCACCCTTAAATATCACACTCCTAAATTGCAAATGGCATGTTTGAACAGTATTCTGGGGTAGCAGTTCAAAAATAGCATGCTTTGGGTCTGTCAGCTATAGACCTGACATGTGCTTCCCATGAAGGTTTCCTGATGCTAGATTTAATTTAATTTTCGTAACAGTTTAAAATGTATCTAATATAGAGTAAACCACTTAACACTTCTATTTAAGCACTGAGAAAATTGTTGCTCCAAAAGATGAGGATTGAAATGTTTCAGCATAGCAAAGTACATTGAATATTTGCATGTCTCGTTTTTGTGTGCTGTTCCTCAGCTTTAATATGGCTAATATAAATCTAGGTTGTATGTAGTATTTCAGATTTTTTTTTCTTAAAAAAAGGGTATATGACATACACTTTTTTTTTTTTTTTCTAAAGGACTGCGATCAAATAATTACGTCCAAAAAGAACATGCATATTGACAGAACACAAAAAATACACGCTGGGCATTACACCTGCATAAATTCTGTTGAATATGATGGAAAAGAATACAATATATCAAAAACAATCAACCTGGTTGTAAAAGGTAAGGTTCCTGTGTCTCTTATAGAACTAACAAAGATACAGTAATTAAATAATAGTTTTCTTAAATGTGCAGTAGTGAAATATGTGGTAATAATAAAATAAACATTACATTTGAATATGTACCAATTCTATTGAATCTATTAATTTATTCCTTTAGATTCTCCAGAAAGTATGGATCCTAAGATGACATTTCCTATTGGAATGGTTGCAATTGAAGTAGAAATAGGTATGTAACTATGAAATGATGCACATTTGAGTGGCCTACAGCTATGGCCAAAGGGTTTGCATCACCCTATAGAATTATCTAATTTTGCTTCATGAAGTCGAATGAAACCTGCTGAATAATGTTACGTTAATGTATTGAATTACATACCGTTTCTTAGTTTTCCATGTACTTAATGAAAAGCTGACAAAAATGGGATCTGACATTTAGAAAGCTAACATGAAATACTGTAGTATTATGGCTTCCAATAGAATTTTGTGATATTTTGCAGTTTCTTTGATTACATGATGTTAAATACAAGTTCTAAATGTTCCTATAGTTTATTTTTATATGTATTATGTCTCAATCCTAAAATCCTAAGTGATGCTAAACTTTTGTCTACTGTTCTACAGATATTACTGTTCTACAGATATTATAATGCTACTGTACTTGCAGTTTGTTTCAGTTCTGAACATGCTGAGCAGATTTTATTTACCACACTGGTAAAACCTCTAAGGATATCATTATACACCAATACGTAATTAAATCAGCCTGCTACAGTGGGAGAGCTATCTCTCCATTCCCTGCAATGTGATATTTGGAGATGTTGTAGGGGAGCAATTCTACTTCAGTAAACAAACATACAATATTGTACCACTACTGTAAAGGGTACCAGATAAAAAGTGAAGCATGTTTAGGTCATTTTCTTTTTTTCAAGCACACTATACCATGACTGTTGAGAAATAAAACTGTACATCTTTTTGTATGTTTGTTGTTTTTCTTTGGTATTTGTATACCATGAACTGTTTAGGTAAAGAAACAGCAATCAACTGCACAGCAATTCTGTATAAAAATGACCCATTTGTAACTCTGTATTGGCAAAAGAACAATTCCTTTGTTTCTATGTGTGAGGACAACAACCATGTATGCTCAGAAGAAGGAACGTATGTACTGTTTATGACAAATGAGTTTATTGGAACATTGGTCAATATAACAATGCACATAGTGGTATATTCCAGCATGTTCTACATGATATCTCTGTATAACCAAAATTGCCAAATTACTTGGCATGCAACATAAGTTACCAAGAAAATTCAGCCCTGTGTTTTATGAAGTTTACGATTAATTTGATAATTGTATGTGATGTGTTTTTTACACCCTTTGTTTTGTATTGCTACTGTTCTAAAGCAGTCTGTGTTTTGTTTTTTTCAGTATAGAACATATAGAAAAGCAATCTCATAATTCATATCGGAGGATATCAACATTAATATTTAAAAATGTTCAAGAAGAACACCTCAATATGAAATATGACTGCATACTAAGTAGCACTATGAAGGGTGGAAATGGATCAATCGTCTTAATAAAAAAAAAAGGTAGGATTCAGTCAGTTTAATAATATACAATAAGGAATTGTTCATATTTTTATTGATTTTATATAACTACTGTAAATGTCACACTTTTATGAATATATACTGTACCTGCAGACAAACAAAAAGACTAAATGTTTTAATTTGATTTTACTAACGAGTTCTGGCATAGATTTTTTTTTTTTTTTTTTATACAACTGCAATGGAATAGGCTACAATAGGATAGCTGACCGAAAATATTTCACATGTCTAAATGGTTTCTTTTTATAGACAAAAAAAACATGCATGCTAGAGTGATTGTTACCTTGTACCTGGGCATTGCTGACATTCAATTAAACACAAAAAATAAAACAATGTGCTCAATTTGCAATCCCCAGTTAGAATGTCAACATTTGTATCAAAACATACATAAGTTGAATGGCAAGTTAACAATTTAAAAACATTTGTGACGTCACCCTTTGACCTTTTGATTGATTAATTCTACGAATCTTCTAATTAAAAGTGGCTGTGTGGCTTTGAAGAGAAGGGGAATGCGGGGCAGATATGTTGATTAACTAATCCACAGTTTGTGCTACGAAGCCACAGAACATTGTTGATTCGTCAACGAAACTAGTCAGAACAATTCAACAGAAAAGCGAATACCACTTTCAACAAATAGATAATTAGAAAAGGGCTTGTGATTTCAGTTTAACATTTCATATTGTTAAATAAAAGTAATACAATTATACATTAACAATGTAAAAACAAGTTTTCATAATTACAAATTAACTTCCACATAAACACCCCCTTCTAATTTTTATTTCACCAGGTTCAGGAACAGCAATTTCATCATCACTTAGTACATCCCCATTAATCACATGAACGTTAGATGTAAAGTCAGCTTTTGCATTTCTTTCATTTAACCATTGTTCAAACAAGCTTACAGCCCACTTACATTTTGCCTGAGTACTTCTCAAAAACCGATCGCTGGCAAAGATATTTAGTTCTTCATCTGTTTTAGGTTTGGCAAAACGATCAAAAACTTTACTCTCCGTTCCTGGTTCACATTGCTTTGTTTATTTTCCATTCTTATTTTTCTAATGCCACGTGTATGTTCTACATCTAAAACATAGTCCCCACTACTGTCTTCACTTACAACAGACACTTTTGACTGTGTAAGTGTGATTTCAAACTCAAACTCTGAAGAACTCACGACAACATTCGCGCAATGTGAGAGACATTTGAACTGTTTGAACTAGGCATAACAAAGGAGCGAAAACAAAATCATATTACCAAATGAACAATCAATTGAATCTCGTTATCGAAGAAGTATCAATTAGGAAGAAATGTTTTAAGTGGCATAAACAATTCAAAGTGTTGAATCGGTAAGAAAATAATCCACAGTTTCTCGTACCTAACCGCACTCGAAACAGTGAATTATTTTTACAGATTCAACACTTAAGGGAAGATGTACTGAAGTGTTGCGTCTGTCGCAATCGTTGCAAACCACATGCAAACCAGTCGGAAGTGTAGCGTGAAATGTACTAAACAAACGCTGTTAGCATCATTTTAACGAATGCTTTCCAGCCACAGTTCTTATTTGCGCTTTAGCCTTAAATGAATGTGTAATTCTGGGTGTTCCTGCAGGAATTCACAAAAACAGGGTGCAGATAGTGCAAATGAGGGATCAAAAATATTGTAATGAGATGTACTAAAGCTGCGGGCAATCGTGACACTTACAATTGCATCAATTTGTTAAGAACTTTTGAAAGAATGTTTTTAAACAGCCGCAATTGTTGCTGACATTTCCCAGTCCGCTTTTTTTCATGTGTTGCCAGTTATTATATGTATCTTTGAGACGAACACCTAAGAACCTAATTTTCACTAAAGTCAGGGTGTACTTACAAGCCTTGAAAACAAATTTCTGACATTTCTGGTTTTCCCAGCCTGTTGGGAGCAATAGACTACACACATATGCCACTAACCCCTCCAGCTCATTCTGAGCATCTGTACAGGACCATGATCTACTATGTGTTAATTGTCTTGGCTACTAAGTAGACCAAGTTAAAAATAATAAAGTAAAATAAAATAAAACCCTAAAATAATTTAGTTTCAATTTAAAATAATCTTTTATTGACATTGTACACCAATGTGTACAATGCAGCAGCATGATTTATTTTGTGTTATCAGTAGGCTAAAGTACAAGAAAAGTGCGCTTGGTATTCATTTGATTTTACTACTGTACTGTACACTGTATAGGCCTACAGTACAGATGTATATTTTTACAAAATGTAATGTGTAGTGTACAGCGCAATAATTTATATTTAAAATACTCCGAGAACTGTAAATGTATGTATGCAATTTTATTGTATTGTTTTTAAACCTGACACCTCCTTATGTCAGACAAAAATGTCCGGTTTAGCGAGGGGCTTCTGTATGAATATGAAAAGCTTTTCGGGGGTGAAGGTTGGGGCGCCACTATAGAATCTGATGGGATTAAACTGCCTTTCATTTTTTATATATAGAACAGTACTAAAATAGGTAAAATGAAGACAGAAAGAAGATGAAGTTTACATTTAACAAAAACAATGTTATTTTGATTCTTGCACCCTTGCATGTAGAGACGTTATCCTTCGGGCACTCTCTGCTGCAGCAAACCACAACTCAGCTGCCGCTATTTTATTTGAAAAAATGTTGCACAACTCTCGCTAAGATGATGCAAATAATATTTAAATTAGTACATTGCGGCTCACTTCATTAACATATTTGTTCTTAGTACATCCGACAAAATGTGCACTTTGCAAATTGCGGTATGTTTGTGCTGCGACTGGCCCATCTTAGTATATCTACCCCATGGTGTTTTTTTTTTTATCCCTTACTGAATACTGTAGTTCTGTCAACACGCACAGTTTTTCCACAAAGTTTGTATGGAGTCACAGTAGTTAAACTGAAATTATTGTAACTCGGCAGGATGTGACACAACTTTAGTGCTGAATGCATTCAAAGAGTAAAACTTTAAATATGCCTTTATGTTGGCATTTGTAATGGTAAATGTCTTTTGAAAGATGTACAATAAAATATTTTGCTGGTGTTTTCTTTAATATTTTCTTGTATTTTTTTTTTCCTCACCAGTTATTTCTACAGACATCAGTCACAGCTCCTTCTCTTCTGGAATTATAATGGTAGTTGTTCTTATGATTACCATTGTCACAGTCATTGTTATCTGTGTATTGCTAAAAGTAGATATCGTCCTTGTCTACAGAGCCGTCACAGGCAAAGATGAGACTATTGGAGGTAAGGTGATTTGAATATGTATTTTTTTGTTTGTTTTGCGCAGTGTTATCTGAATTAACTGAATCTTGTAATTTTGAATACCAAGAATCAGAAACTAAAGCATACAATAGTATAAACAAAATTATTATGGAAACTAATTTAAATTCTATACAACATCACGCAAGTCGTAAACTGCCAGTAAAGGGGGTGGAGGCAATTAGGTAATTAAACTAAATTGCTTCCAAACATCCAGCCCAAAGCATTTGCCACATAATAATATATATATATATATATATATATATATATATATATATATATATATATATATATATATACAGTACTGTGCAAAAGTTTTAGGCAGGTGTGAAAAAATGCTGTAAAGTAAGAATGCTTTCAAAAATAGACATGTTAATAGTTTATATTTATCAATTAACAAAATGCAAAGTGAGTGAACTGAAGAAAAATCTACATCAAATCAATATTTGGTGTGACCACCCTTTGCCTTCAAAACAGCATCAATTCTTCTAGGTACACTTGCACAGTTTTTGAAGGAACTCGGCAGGTGGTTGGCCCAAACATCTTGGAGAACTAACCACAGTTCTTCTGTGGATTTAGGCAGCCTCAGTTGCTTCTCTCTCTTCATGTAATCCCAGACAGACTCGATGATGTTGAGATCAGGGCTCTGTGGGGGCCATACCATCACTTCCAGGACTCCTTGTTCTTCTTTACGCTGAAGATAGTTCTTAATGACTTTCGCTGTATGTTTGGGGTCGTTGTCATGCTGCAGAATAAATTTGGGGCCAATCAGATGCCTCCCTGATGGTATTGCATGATGGATAAGTATCTGCCTGTACTTCTCAGCATTGAGGAGACCATTAATTCTGACCAAATCCCCAACTCCATTTGCAGAAATGCAGCCCCAAACTTGCAAGGAACCTCCACCATGCTTCACTGTTGCCTGCAGACACTCATTCGTGTACCGCTCTCCAGCCCTTCGGCGAACAAACTGCCTTCTGCTACAGCCAAATATTTCAAATTTTGACTCATCAGTCCAGAGCACCTGCTGCCATTTTTCTGCACCCCAGTTCCTGTGTTTTCGTGCATAGTTGAGTCGCTTGGCCTTGTTTCCACGTCCGGAGGTATGGCTTTTGGCTGCAAGTCTTCCATGAAGGCCACTTCTGACCAGACTTCTCGGACAGTAGATGGGTGTACCAGGGTCCCACTGTTTTCTGCCAGTTCTGAGCTGATGGCACTGCTGGACATCTTCCGATTGCGAAGGGAAGTAAGCATGATGTGTCTTTCATCTGCTGCAGTAAGTTTCCTTGGCTGACCACTGTGTCTCACGGTCCTCAACGTTGCCCGTTTCTTTGTGCTTCTTCAAAAGAGCTTGGACAGCACATCTGGAAACCCCTGTCTGCCTTGAAATTTCTGCCTGGGAGAGACCTTGCTGATGCAGTATAACTACCTTGTGTCTTGTTGCTGTGCTCAGTCTTGCCATGGTGTATGACTTTTGACAGTAAACTGTCTTCAGCAACCTCACCTTGTTAGCTGAGTTTGGCTGTTCCTCACCCAGTTTTATTCCTCCTACACAGTTTCTGTTTCAGTTAATGATTGTGTTTCAACCTACATATTGAATTGATGATCATTAGCACCTGTTTGGTATAATTGTTTAATCATACACCTGACTATATGCCTACAAAATCCCTGACTTTGTGCAAGTGTACCTAGAAGAATTGATGCTGTTTTGAAGGCAAAGGGTGGTCACACCAAATATGGATTTGATTTAGATTTTTCTTCTGTTCACTCACTTTGCATTTAGTTAATTGATAAATATTATCTATTAACATGTCTATTTTTGAAAGCATATATATATATATCTCAGGTACAGTGTGTTTACTCCCAGGTTATTTTCCCGGATAAATTGAACTTTACTCATCTTTCAGATTTCAAGGAATATGATGCATACGTAACTTACGATAGTAGTACTTCGTCCTCTGCTGAAGAGGAAAGGACTTTTGCGCTTGAGATACTACCTAAAGTTCTTGAAGAACAACTTGGTTACCAGCTGTGCATTTATCAGCGAGATGTCCTTCCTGGGGGAGGTAAGAGTTTTTATGTTTGTTTTTAATCACTAAACAAATGAAGCAGGTGAACTGTATAAATCAAACAAGAAACTACAAATACCAATAATTGCTTTTGGATTTGCTGAATTATTCAGCTTTTCTTAATTTCTAATTTGTGGTACGATATACTGTAGGAATACCGTGGCTTACAAGATAGGTGAATGGTGGTGGTGTCACCATTTTAACAGCATTTTTTTAACTTGAATGGAATTCCCAGAGGTGCCTCAGGTATGGTTTATTTTTTTAAAGCAGCTGACATCAACCGTATCGACATTGCGAATAAAGCACAGTACTCTAATATGGTACGGTTGATATAACAATTTTTTTTTTTCTTGAATTATTGTCCAGCTTTCTATTTTAAAATGTGTTGTAAGTATTGGATAAATAAATAAGAATAAATGAACGACATACCAGACCTTTATGTTGCTCACCGCCCACCCTTTTTTTTTGGTGAATGCCTTTCTTTTGTTAAACAAGATCATTAGACAAAAAAATTTTAAAAAAGTATTTTGAACACAGTAACTTTGTTGTAGAACAGCCTACTTTTTTCAGTTATTATTATTTATTTCTTAGCAGACACCTTTATCCAGGGCGACTTACAATTGTTACAAGATATCACATTATTTTTACATACAATTACCCATTTATACAGTTGGGTTTTTACTGAAGCAATCTAGGTAAAGTACCTTGCTCAAGGGTACAGCAGCAGTGTCCCCCACCTGGGATTGATCCCACAACCCTCCTGTCAAGAGTCCAGAGCCCTAACACTGCTGCCCAGTTAGCTGAAGGTGCTGTCTTTTTCTATAAGTGTGTACATACATCCCTTCCTCGACACAATAGTAATCAAATCAAGCCAAAACATTATAACTACAATATAATTTACACTGTACACATACAGTCCTATCTCAGCTGTTCAATCCACATGCCACTTGTTCAATAAGTATTTACAGCAGATTACCTGTTTTGCGTATGATCGATTGTGTGCACCCAGATTAAAAGCATTATTAGGATTAATAACGAGCAATTAACTTTTTTAGTTTTAAATTCAGAGATAGTTTAGGGCTGACACTATTAATTTCAGCTTTGGTCAGGGGACAGTCATGGTGTCAGAGGGGTGAAAACTGAGCTATTTAGTTTTTTATATTTAAACTTATATTAAGACTTTTTAAAATATTGTTCAGGAGTTGAAACAGCCATTATTCCAGCTCATTGATTCATAAAAGAAAAATGCATGTATTTAGACTATGTAAATTGATTGCTACATAACTGGATATTGCTTTTAAGTAAAATGATTGAGAAGATTACACACCACTGGCAATTCCAAAACTACTGTGTGGAAAAAACACAGCCTGACTAATCTATAATGTGCACTGTCTGACTTCCCCCTTTTTGTGTTTTGAAACCCTGCTTCTGTACATTTTAGTATAGGGTGTTGCACAGTACAAGTTGGTATGACACAACGAGAGAGGTGCTCTCCCCTCAAGTACTCAGAACCTTATATCGCATCACATCATACTGCAATGGTTACTTAATAACTTCAGGTCAATTTGCGAGATTGTTTAACAATGTATTGAGTTTGAAACCAGGCCCATGCTCATGTCATTTCTGCCTTGTGCCTCACAATAAATGTGAGACGCTCCACAGCAGGACTGGAAGATCTTCTTAGGCGTTTGTGTTTGTTTAAGTGTTGGCTTCCCCTGTCTTTATTTTGAAGGGCGTCTCGGGGCCCAGCTGGACCAGTTGCATTACAATATATTTTATCATGTGACGACTTGACTCACTATTGTATTGTGTACGAAAAACTGAACATGCTGCATCCAAGGAGATGGCTTACTCTGCTGGAAATGCTTTGGGCATACACTGTCTAGATTAATACAAGTAATTACTGTAATTCATGGTATGCCCTTTGCTCATCAGGATCCCTAAACGTTAGGGAACCAAAAGAGATTAAAAAGATTTTCAATATGAAATTGCTTGTCTTGAAAGAACAAATAATATAGTAGTAGTTGTAATAATAATAATAATAATAATAATAATAATAATAATGTTTTTTTTCAGCTTTTGTTGAATGTGTATTGGAATACATTGAAAAAAGCAGAAGATTAATAATGATTCTGAGTGAGGAAAATATGGACGGTGAAAGGCAATATGAATTAGTAACTGGTCTGCATAATGCATTGGTTGATAGAAAAATAAAAATCATATTAATTGAGTATAAGCCTTTAAAGGATCTAGGCTCCTTACCGGAGTCACTCCAACTACTTGTGAAGTCCAATGGGACAGTAAAATGGAAGGACAGTGTGTCCATGAAAGTCAATTCACGATTCTGGAAGAAAGTGCAGTACCTGATGCCAGCAAAAAAACATGTTTCTTCTGATCCAGAAGAAGTGAAAATGCTATAAAATGTAACCACTATGGCACCTCACTTAGTCATCAATAATGTACCTTGCAGCCATGAGACATGTCTTGTGTGAACACATTCTGAGCCATACATTATTCTATTTACAGTATAATATATTCAAAGTACAAACAATTTACTGTCACCTATATGATTCAGTTTTGATCAGAGCACAAAGCACTAATGCTAACAAAAAGACACAGACTGGCACATTGAGCCCCATGAAGTGATTTTGGTGCTAAACATTCAAAATATAACTTTATTAACATGTTCCTGAACGATTTTGTTGACAGTACTTGTTTGCCATTGTGCTTCAAACTAACCTCCTCCCAGCATGTTTTATCAAAATCGCAAATGCTAGTTATTGAATACATTATAAAATAGGAACAATAGTGTTATCATACAATTACATTGTAAGAGAATTCACACAGGACTTTTTTGCAAGTGTACATCTGACATTAACAGTATGTTATATGCTGTTTTACTGCCAAAAGCAGTGTAATCATCCTGCACGTATGATTTTGTTTTGTTATGATTTTGTTCAGTTCAGTTCTTTAAAAAAATAAAAAGGAAAAAACGAAAGTTTGCAAACGAAACTTCTGTTGTCGGTGTGCTTCCTGCAATACCATCTTTGGCCACTTGGCACATCCTAACAAGTTAATTGATAACGGCAAGAAACTTCTTCTGGTGTAATGCACATGGGCTTAGGCAATGAGACATCCATGCAAAATCTGTGCAAGGAAAAAACAATATGATTGTACAAGGAGGGGGGAGGGGTACATATTACAGAAGAAATTACTATTCTGTGCAATAGCAGCAATGGTAGAAAACTACACACCAGGATTTAGATAAGGCTCATTCCACATGGCCAACATTTTGGAATCTTCCCCCACATCATCTCAGATTCTTTTGATCATATATAGAAGGACCTGGAAGTGTTTTAGGAAGAATCTCAAAATATTAGCTGTCAACTCTCATTTTTAAAGTTATCTTTATTGAGGGTGTACCTGACAGATGAAAACAAACACTGAAAAGGGGAGGTATTTGAGAAGACAGGTCTTTCAAAGTATTCAAAATCTCTTCTTGATACAGTACACACAGAACTGCTCTTTTAGTTTAGTAACATGTCAACATATTACCTAGATGTGAATGTGATGGAGCCAAATGTAGAAAAAAGTGCAATGATATCAATAAAAATGCTTTCTTGTATTTGTGAGAACTCCTGAACCACTGTATTTATCGCCTTCTCTGCTTTGTAATTGCTATATGGACCAGTTTCCTAAAGATGAATAGAAATAACATTTTGCCAAACTGTATACAATACTGCAGATACTGCAAATAGTTAAGCTGATAGTAATTTACATAGAAACACCGTTTTCTGTTTTGTCAATTATCTGCTGTCTAGATGCATGTAAACCTCAGTAACCACTTGTGAAACTGAAATTGCACATAGTCTTTGTTGTTGCAAGACGACCTGGAGAAACTACAGAGAAGGCAATAACTATAATGGTCCTGAAGATCAAGCAAGTACTTTTTTCTACATTTGCTTCTATTGCATTAACATCTGTGATGCCCAATATGTAATATATTGGCATATGGGGATTGTCTTGGACTATTTTGTAGATCTTTAAATGGTTGAACCTTTTATTCTACTTGAAATGAATTATAAAAACTATGTATCTTTGAAATATCATTAAAAAAATTGCTTATTTGAACAGTCTATGGTTCTTGTCTGTTTAAAAGTTAATGAGGGTCAGAAACTGGAAAAGCTTGATGCTGCCTTCTAGTGGAATAACATTTGTTAAATACTATCTATACTCATATTTTTATATATGATTTTTAGGAATTGGATCACATGTGAGCTGAAATATGATCTCATGGATTTAGGGATTGCTGTAAGAAAGAAGTTAATGAAAAATAACCATGGCTGTAAATTCATAATTAGAGCTATCAGTAAAATGAAAAGAGCAGATCACCATGGTTTACAGTACCGTACATCCAGTGTATGTGCATGAAAAAGACTGTACTGTCCTCGACATTCTGACAACCGCACTATGTGACATACTGTACAGACAGAAGGTCGGTGCGACAGACAGTTAGCCTCCTTAATTCCCAGATTAATAAGGATTCACTTAATAATATGTGCTAAAAAAAACAGAGAAAAAAAGGTCTTTGGCAAATTTCATCACAATTGGGAATTTAGTTCTAGATGTGAGCAAAACGTGGTGTGGAATGCAAATCCTAGCGCAGAGACTATAAAGGTAAAACGCCTTAGTTAAATATATAATCCAGTCTATGAATTCCGAGTATCTCAAAACAAAAGCGAAAGAGGATGAAAGAAAATTAATTTGGGGAAAAAAGATTAGAAACACAAACCTGTAATTAGCCTGCAGAACTGAATACAAAGACGTGTCATTTGAAGTATTTTAAACAGGTGCCAACTGCCATCCTTCTTTTAATTTGTTTAATAATTTAAAGATAAACAGGAAAACTGGGACATATTTTCAAAATGTTACTCCAGTCTAATGAATTTCTATTTTTTTGTGAAGTGGAAAAACCCATATTATTGTTACAAAAGGAGAAACTAACAACTGAACAGTGTTTAAGAAATACTGAATTGTATTGTTTTGTTCAAATAAGTACGGTATGTAAAAGCATGAGGTAATTACATTGAGAATATACCCCACTTTTTTATCCTGGGAGTTTGTTTGGTTAGTAGTAATCTGTTCCAAATGTATGAAATAGAAATAATGAAACACACACACACACACACACACACACACACACATATATATATATATATATATATATATATATATATATATATATATATATACAGTACTGTGCAAAAGTTTTAGGCAGGTGTGAAAAAATGCTGTAAAGTAAGAATGCTTTCAAAAATAGACATGTTAATAGATTATATTTATCAATTAACTAAATGCAAAGTGAGTGAACAGAAGAAAAATCTAAATCAAATCCATATTTGGTGTGACCACCCTTTGCCTTCAAAACAGCATCAATTCTTCTAGGTACACTTGCACAAAGTCAGGGATTTTGTAGGCATATAGTCAGGTGTATGATTAAACAATTATACCAAACAGGTGCTAATGATCATCAATTCAATATGTAGGTTGAAACACAATCATTAACTGAAACAGAAACAGCTGTGTAGGAGGACTAAAACTGGGTGAGGAACAGCCAAACTCAGCTAACAAGGTGAGGTTGCTGAAGACAGTTTACTGTCAAAAGTCATACACCATGGCAAGACTGAGCACAGCAACAAGACACAAGGTAGTTATACTGCATCAGCAAGGTCTCTCCCAGGCAGAAATTTCAAGGCAGACAGGGGTTTCCAGATGTGCTGTCCAAGCTCTTTTGAAGAAGCACAAAGAAACGGGCAACGTTGAGGACCGTGAGCGCAGTGGTCGGCCAAGGAAACTTACTGCAGCAGATGAAAGACACATCATGCTTACTTCCCTTCGCAATCGGAAGATGTCCAGCAGTGCCATCAGCTCAGAATTGGCAGAAAACAGTGGGACCCTGGTACACCCATCTACTGTCCGGAGAAGTCTGGTCAGAAGTGGCCTTCATGGAAGACTTGCGGCCAAAAGCCATACCTCCGGCGTGGAAACAAGGCCAAGCGACTCAACTATGCACGAAAACACAGGAACTGGGGTGCAGAAAAATGGCAGCAGGTGCTCTGGACTGATAAGTCAAAATTTGAAATATTTGGCTGTAGCAGAAGGCAGTTTGTTCGCCGAAGGGCTGGAGAGCGGTACACGAATGAGTGTCTGCAGGCAACAGTGAAGCATGGTGGAGGTTCCTTGCAAGTTTGGGGCTGCATTTCTGCAAATGGAGTTGGGGATTTGGTCAGAATTAATGGTCTCCTCAATGCTGAGAAGTACAGGCAGATACTTATCCATCATGCAATACCATCAGGGAGGCATCTGATTGGCCCCAAATTTATTCTGCAGCATGACAACGACCCCAAACATACAGCGAAAGTCATTAAGAACTATCTTCAGCGTAAAGAAGAACAAGGAGTCCTGGAAGTGATGGTATGGCCCCACAGAGCCCTGATCTCAACATCATCGAGTCTGTCTGGGATTACATGAAGAGAGAGAAGCAACTGAGGCTGCCTAAATCCACAGAAGAACTGTGGTTAGTTCTCCAAGATGTTTGGGCCAACCTACCTGCCGAGTTCCTTCAAAAACTGTGTGCAAGTGTACCTAGAAGAATTGATGCTTGATGCTGTTTTGAAGGCAAAGATTGGTCACACCAAATATGGATTTGATTTAGATTTTTCTTCTGTTCACTCACTTTGCATTTAGTTAATTGATAAATATAATCTATTAACATTAACATTTTTGAAAGCATTCTTACTTTACAGCATTTTTTCACACTTGCCTAAAACTTTTGCACAGTACTATATATATATATATATATATATATATAAGACTACAGCACTAAATGTAGTATTTTTTTTTCTCAAACTCATGTACTGTAGGCGTCCACCTTCTGGGAAAAAGTACTCAATTTTGAAACAACCTGTGTGACGTGTATAGGACTTCACATCCATGCATGCAAAAATCAGCTAAGGTCAGCTTTGCACAGGAAATCCACAGAAAGTTAGCAGGCAGCAGTGTTAAAAGGGTTTCTTGATAAAAACCAACCACGACAGGAAGGCGAAGTTCCTGCGAATTAAATACCGACATAACCGACATAACTGTAAGTAGCTAGCGACTGATAAATGACTGGATATACATTATACATTTTATGTTTTTATTTGTATTAGACATTAATACACCAATAATTGTAATCAGTCACAACCTATGTAAAGAGTACTCATAATAATACTAATACAAATACAAAATGCACAACTTAATAGACTTACCAACAATGCATGTTTCTCTAATGTTATGATATATTTTAGTTTTTGATTTTTGATTATTTTTTGTGTGAAATGCTGTCAAACTGGCCTAAACCTTTAATGGCATTACCACACACATTTAGTCATAAAATGAAATGATAGTATGTTTATTATTTATTTAGCAGACGCCTTTATCCAAGGCGACTTACAGAGACTAGGGTGTGTGAACTATGCATCAGCTGCAGAGTCACTTACAATTACGTCTCACCCGAAAGATGGAGCACAAGGATGTTAAGTGACTTGCTCAGGGTCACACAATGAGTCAGTGGCTGAGGTGGGATTTGAATCGGTGACCTACTTGTTGCAAGCCCTTTTCTTTAACCACTGGACCACACAGCCTCCTATGTCATACTTTTCTTATGCTGTAATAGAGGTTAGGTGTTTATATTATATTAAACAACACAACTGCAATTTACAATGAATGGATGGTTTGCTGCAAGCTGTAAACCTTGTCATATACTTTACTTTTAGTCATACTACTGTATATCTTCCCTTATGAGGGCCATTGAGAGACAAGTTTAAAAAAAACTAGATGCGATATATTTTTCCTAAGTTCTGCAATTGGATAATGTTGAAATTTGGTTCAAGGGATAACATTTTTTAATAGATCCCTCCCTCCACCCTGTGGAATTGATAGATATTATTATTATCTTAAGTAGTCTCTATCAAATCCAGTTTTTTAAACAGTAGAGTGACTAGAATAAAGTGTATGACATGGTTTACTTACAGAACTTACAGCAAACCATCTAGTCACTGTTAATTGCAGTTGTGTTGTTTAATAAAGATTATGTTGTAAAAATTCACCATGAAAGCACAAGCCAATGATGTGATAAACCTGTATTACTGTAGGTTCGGGACAGACACATGCATTTAAATTACATTTGTTTATTATTTTAATGAAAACGTATTAACCCCCTTTCATAATGTTGCACAAAATAAGACTGTTTAGCCTTGTTTGTCGTAAGTTTAAGACATGTACAGGTAGTCGACAAAAAAATGGAAACACCAATGAAAAGTCACTTAATAGGGCATTGGGCCACTATGGTATCCCGATATGTGTAGTTCTCAGTGGACCATTTTTGATGAAACTGGCTGCTCGCGCCCCAGGTTGAAATTTGCAGTCAATTGATCTGCAGTTGCTCGCCTGTTTTGCCTTGCACTTCGAATTAATGCACGGATATCACGATCCTGGAGTATGCGCTTCCGCCCACTGTTGCCCTTTGTTGATGATGTCTTTCCCTCGGAGTTCCATGCCGACATTTCCTTAGACACTGTTGCTCGTGAAACAACAGCAAGTTGAGCTGTCTTGGTCACTGAAGCTCCTGCCAAACGTGCTCCAACAATCACCCCTCTTTCAAAGTCACTGAGGTCTCCTCTTGCAGCCATGCTAGCCATAATTATAGGCAACCAAGCCTGTCCAGCATTTTTATACATGACCCTAAGCATGCTGGGATGTTATTTGCTTAATTAATGCATGAGCCACACCTGTGTGGAAGCCCTTGCTTTCAATATACTTGGTGTCCCTCATTTACCCAGATGTTTCCATTTTTTTTGTCCACTACCTGTATTTTATAATGTGGGTCCACTTGTTGTGGACCAGATTTTCAAAGCTGAAAACCGGGACATGTTGTTAAATAATCGATAAAACTAATTAAGCTATTTAAATATAGACTAGTTTTTATTAATCTTTTTTTGATAGCCATCCTCTCACTCTTACCCTTTCACACTGACGAGTTATGACGGATCAGAACCGCCACTGATGCGGCATTTTGGTCTGTGTGAATTGCCTATACCGTCACAGAGACGTCATATTTTATGCCAGCTTTGAACCACCTAGCGAGGTGGTTTAGAGACGGCACTGAACAGTCTTATGCACAGATTTATACACAGACTAATGCACAGATTGTTACATTGCCCCCACTTTAGTCTCTTTTTGTCCCCAAAAATCAGCAGAGGGCAATGCAACACATGGCTGCAATCGGGCACCTCCCCCCTAAAACACCAACCCCCTCCCCTCTTGTGCGGATTTCTCCTTCCGGATTCTTCTGGGTGGGTTGGTAGGCGGTGTTGTGATGGATGTGGTCTCCGCTCCTCCTAGCAGTGATACGGGGCACTCCCTCAGTGGCAACGGCAACAGTGGCGCAGGACACTCCAGCAGGGGCAGCGCTGGCAGTGGCAATGCTTGCAGGGGCAATGCTGGCAGCAGTGCGGGGAACTCCTTCAGGGGCAATGCTAGCAGCAGTGCGGGGCACTTCTTCAGGGGCAACGCTAGCAGCAGTGCGGAGCACTCCTTCAGGGGCAACGCTGGCAGTGGCAAAGCTGGCAGTGGCAACACTATCAGTGGCAACGCTAGCAGCGGTGCGGGGCACTCACTTGGTGGCAACGCTGACTGCGGTAATGCTGACAGCGGTGCAGGCCACACCAGCTGTGGCCACCCTGGCAGCGGTGTGGGGCACTGCAGCAATGACAACACTGGCAGTAGTGTAGGGCACTCTGGTGATGGCACCTCCCTCTCAGTCACTCGGGCAGGCAGCACTTCCCTCTCCGACGCTGGAGACGGCACCGGCACCCTTGCTTACCTCTAGGAACGGCCGCCTCCTCCTCTTTCGCTTTTGGGAAGGCAGCTCTTCTCCCTCTTTGAAGGGGCAGCACTCCACCCTGTGCCCAAACTCCCTGCAGACAAGGCATCAACCCCAGTCCTCCCATCCGCCATCCCACCAGATCCGGGGTGCGTCACCCATCTCTCCCTCTCCTATCAGCTCTTGCTTCTGATGCCAACGTAAGAGGCAGAAAACAGAGAGACGCTTGTTCTTGTTCCAAATCATTTCCTAAGTTATGCGGGAAGCAGTTGTTTACGTTATTTTGACAAAAGGTAGTGGTTGCATGAAAAACAGGACATTTTTAAGATTTTGAGAAATGTCAGATGATTGATGGGAAACCAGGACATCTGGTCACCCTATCTGTAAGCTGCCTTTTGTTTTTTTTGGGAATATAAATAATGTGGCTGTGTGTGGCGGAGTGTCCCGCCCCTATGTATTTATTTATTATTATTTGTATTTTTGTTTGCGGCGCGGATAAAAGCGCCGCGTCTTTTGTTATTGTTTTTTATATTTAAAAAACCCTGTGAGGATGCGTGGCTGATCAGCTACTGATTATTTAACTAGCTGACAGTCACGCATCCTTACCAAACGCGTGCAGACTGTGGCCGAGGGGTAATAAGATAATTAACAGCTAGTTATCCCCTTGGTCAGAGTATAAGAACCTGCAGCTGTCCGTGCTGCGAGAGAGAGAGTGTACAGAGGGGAGTACGGGAGAACACGGGAGAGCGAGCGAAAGCAAAAGAAAGCAAAACAATTGCTATAGTTAACATATACTTGTTTCTGTTTATTTGGCCATCGCGCCTTTTTGTTTTGTGTTTTGTTGTTTGTTTAAATCTTTTGTTTGTATTATTATTTAATTAAATACACTGACCGCAGTAGCGTTCAGCTTCACCCGCCCATCCATTGTTTTGGTTCAGTTACTTC